>JAQQTO010000056.1:19947500-20470000 GCA_029884595.1 Ormosia semicastrata
GAATTTTAGCATTCTATTTTCTCGCTATTTTAAATTTTTGTTGTTTTTGTTTTTTTCTATTTTTGTTTTCTGTTTTCTTTTTTTTTTTTTTTGCTTTCTTTTCTATTTTTTTGCTTTTTTTTTTTTGTTTCTCTTTTTCTATTTTTTTGCTATTTTTGTTTTCTAGTTCTTTGTCATAGATATTTTCTTGTCATAAAAATTCTATTATTTTTGTTTGTTATTTTCGATTCTTTGTCATAGATATACGCTATCATAAAAATTCTACTATTTTTGTTTTTTGTTGTTTTTAATTTTTGTTTCTATTTTTTTCTATTTTTATTTTCTATTTCTGTTTTTCTTTTTTTGTATTCTGTGTTATTTTGTTATTTTTGTTTTTGTTTTTGTTTTTTGCTTATAATTCTATTTTCTGTTTAAAAAAAATAATGTGTTTTGATTTGTTTTCCAATGATGTTTTAAGGTTTGTGAAGTTAAAAAGTTTGAGACAATTGAAATTCAAGGTTCATAACATGATTGAATAAATTTTCTTTATTCTTGAATTTGATAGGCTTGGTGGTGAACGTTTGAATTGGTGGATTAAGTTTAATGGATGCGTACCTTGTGAGATTTTGAGCCTATTGGTGGATTTAACATTTGCACCATTCTCTTCTTTCTTGTGTGATTTTCACTCATGTCATTTAATCACTCTAGAACTTACTTTGATTCTTTTTGAGACTACATTTTTCACTTGCATGCATGAGCATGATTGAGACATTCTTTCTTGATTAACTACTTTGGCCAAATAGCCAACCTTGCATCATTTCCCCTTGTTTAACCCCCTTGAGCCTACTTGTCTATTCTTTGTTTTAGGTCATTGTGTGCCTTATATGAAAAATCATGTTTTTACTTTTATCTTAGGGAATGAGAGAGCATTGGTTCATTTTCATTAGAGGAGCTCTTTTAGCTTGTGGGTAGTAGTTCAAGTGTAGGGGTTGTGTAATTTGATGTGCAATGTGCAAGATGTTTGGTGATATAAAACAAAAAGAAAAAAAAGAGAAAAAAATAGAATTAAGAAAAAGAAAGAAAAAGCCAAATGAAACAAAAAAGAATGATGAAAAAAAAAGAAGAGAAGGAAATATGTAAAGAGAATGTGCATTATTTGGAGTTGGGGGATAAAATTTCATGTTTGTTACTTGTCATTTGAGTTCCTTCCCATAATTCTCTTTTATTCTCTTTGGTATTTATCTTGCCATATCCATATTGTTTCCATCCCTTACCTTGGCCCTATTACAACCTTGAATAAAGTCCTCTTAATTTTTGTGTGCATGTGTTTTGAGTAGTAGAGAAGTAGAAGATAAGCAAGCTTATGGTAGTGCAATTTTTTATGAGTTGAATTGAGTGAAATACTTACCTTATAAACACTTGAGGGATTGAGAGTCTATCATGTGAGGATCTATCATTCTTGATTCATGCTTTTCAAGTTGAAGCTACCTTGCTTGTTGGTTTGAGATGTGAAGAAATTTTAATTCATGAATGTTTTGTTCCCTTGAATCTTTTATTGCTCCTCTTGCTTGTAAACTTTTGCATTCTTGAATGTCATTGGAATTTGAGTCTTTTAGAGTTTTTAACTTTTGAGTTTTTACTTTTCTTTATTCCCTATTTTTGGTCTCTTGTGTTTTGCTCAGGAGTGCAAAAAGCTAAGTGTGGGAGAATTTGATAATCACATATTTTACACATTAATATGCCTCATTTTTAGTGATTTACATTCTTCATGTACTTAATTGTTTGACCTTGGACATGTTTTATAAGTTGGGCTTAAATTTGGGCTTAATTGAATTTTTTCCAGTATTATTGAGTTTTGGCATTGTTTCTGTATTCTAGCCATAACTTGAGTTCTAAACATCTAAAAATTATGAATTTTACCTTGTAGGAAAGCTGAGAGGAAGCTCTACAACTTTGATGTAGATCTCAAAGTCTCAATCAGATGTCTAGTGAGCCTAATTGGGCCTGGAAGTTCAGATTCGGGTTTGAGGAGCATATGGCATTAAAGTGAGCATATCTTGGTCAATTCAAGTCTAATTCAAATGAAACTTAGGCCATTTCATTCCTACAAGGCCCAGCTATGTTTGGGAAGTGTAATGAGGCACTAGAGGCCAATTTAGAGGGCAATTTATAGTTTGAGAAAGGAGAATCCAAAAAATAGTTTTCATTCCACACTTTTCTCACTTCTCTCTAGAATTCTCTTCTCTTCTCTCCCTTCTCTCTAGATTTTTGTTTCTTGGTTTTCCTCTTTAGATGGAGGGCTAAACACCTTGTAATTAATTCGGGATTCTTGAAGAAATTTCAGTTTGGATTCTTGAGATGTTGTTCTAATTTCTTATTTTGAATTGTATTTGGATTCTTCTTCTTCCCCTTCTTTTTTATTTTTCTTGATCTAATTGGATCTTGATTTGGGATTAAAAATTATGATTGAATTAGGTTGATTAATCTAGTTTAGTCATGAAATTAGAAGTTAAGTGCTGATTTGTACTTAGATTAATTGAATTCGGATCTAAAATTAACATAGATTTAACATGAATTATGTGATTGCGAATTTGTGTATTAATTGTTAATTGAATTCTAGATGATTGTCTAGTAAGAATTCTAGATTTAATGCTGAGATCTCGGTTAAATCCAAGTTAATCATTCAAATATAATCCAAATGTTTGTATAGTGATTTATGATAGAATCCACCAAATTTCAGATAGATTTCTGGATTGATTACGTCTTTAATTGGTTGTTCTTTCCTTAATTCTGTTATTTTATATTCTATTCATCAATTCAAACCCCCTTTCCCATTTTCGGCTTGATCTGATTAATTTTCAAACTAAGATTCTTGAGAGACGATCTAGTGTTAACTCCTATGCTACAAGTCATAGGTACAACTCAGTTTTAATTTTGATTGACTTCGGCGCTCGTCAAATACAATGATTGAAGAAGTAATGCCATTTTTCAGTAAAGGCAGGGAAAGCTTACTGATGATCACATGTTTTATACATTAATAAACCCTCATTTTGAGTCATTTACACTCTCCATGTATTTAATTGATTGATTTTGGTTATGTTTTGTAAGTTTGGACTCAAATTGGACTTAATTGAATTTTTCAGCATGATTTACGTCTTACATTGTTTCTGTATTTAGGCTATATCTTGGGCTGTAGGTATTCTTTTGAGGTAATTTTGGTGGCATTTGAAAGATAAGAGATAGATATACAATTTTTATAAAGACTTTAAAGACCCAATCACACGAGTAGATAACTTAAATTGGGGTTGAAACAAGAACTAGATGCTGATCCTAACAGCTTGACCTATGTGTACTGTTCATGCCATATTTTGGGCTAGAGGTTGTCGAATGGGCTGAAATTTGATGCTGAATAGTTGAGACCTATATCTACAACTTTTATGTTGAACACTTTTTCAGAATCTGAGGCCTAATACGTGATATTGGGCTTGCACATCAGAACAGAGGAGCTGTGACTGGGCCTGAGTAGTGTGCAGTAATTTGAACTTATCTAGAGTTATAGAAATGATATTGGACTTAAACTAAAGCCATTTGAAAGCTAAGATCTAGGCCTACAACTTTCATGAAGATCATATTTGATCATTCTGACGTATTCAATGACTTCAGAGTTAAATGATTTCGAAGATAATGAATCTCTATAATTTTTCACTCACCAAAAGTCATTTGGCATTTTCCACTCATTCACTCACTAATGACTCAGCTCCCTTGTCATTTTGTATCTCTAATCCTCTACAAAAGGGGGTCTTAGTATATCATTGAAGGTGTTAGGTGTTAGGTACCAAAATGATGCTAGTTTGTTACTAGGTTTTCTTGTAGTAATTTTCCTTTATTCTAAATTGAAGTCATGTTCTTCTTCTTCTTCTTCTCTCTTTCTTTTTTCTTATCTATGAGTAAATAAGTTTCATTTTGCTTGGGTGAAAGAGTGAAGCTCTTGGTAATGAAATAAGGTTAGATTAATTTCTCTCTTGTGCTTAAATGATATATTTTTAAGTGGTCATTATACGTAATGTATTTTGTTTCCAATCAATTTAGAAACCCTCCTTGTAAAGTGGAGTTCTTGATTTGTTGTAGACAAGAGATTGTCACAATGAATGTTTTAACCCATTTACAAGTGGTGGTGTTAGAAACTCTCCTTATAAAATGGAGATCTTGATTTGTTGTAGACAAGATTTTGGCACAATGAATGTTTGATCCCATTTATGAGTGGTGGTATTAATAGATAATTAAAGGAATCATAATATAATTACATATATAAATTTTAATGAACTTTGAACGTTGTATTTTTCGATTGGAACCTCCGTTATGTGTAGATTCTAATTGAGTTATAAAAGAATTAATCTTGTCCTTAATTTATTTACCAAGAGTGGATCTCCTAACCCAAGCAATTCCTTTTTATTTGTGACCAAGTTCTATCACATTTATTGTTGTGATAAAATATTTGCTTTACCTTAATTATTTTTTTTCATCAATTCCCTGTGGATCGACCTCGGACTCCCGAGAATTTATTACTTGAAACAACCTGTACTTGGATTTGCAACTTTTAATCCTGCATCAAGTTTTTGGCGCCGTTGCCGGAGACTTGATTTGAAGAACAAATTTATGGTGTAAATATTTTGTGTATATATTCTACTCTTTTAATTTTTTTTGTACTTACTAACGTACTAACTTAGTGGGGGAACCTCTCCCTTAACCATCTGTAATCTGCAATCATTAAGGAAATAATCTTTCTTCTTCTCTTCTCTCTCGCCAGAGCAAAAAATCGACTTTGCCAATTCTCTGGTTTTCATATTTTAAATTTACTTTTTGTAATTTATTTTTTGTACTTACTAACTTAGTGGGGGGAAACTCTCCCTTTTACTTTTCTGTAATTTACTTTGTATTTTTTATTTTTTTCTTTATTTAGTGGTTGGTTCAGACCACACCTTTGTCATTTTTTTTTTGTGGTTAGTTCATACCACACCTACTTTTGTTAATATTTATATATATATGGTGGCTGGTTTATACCACATCCTTATTAAGTTGTTTGTGTATGCTTAATTGCTATCGAGATTTAAATTCTGGTCGTTTAGTTAGAGTTAATCTAGGTACGTTACATATTGATTTGTTTGAATCATAATCACACACATCAAACATAATGGCTGAAAATGAAAGTGTGCATGATGAATATGAAAATCAACCGTTGTGAACCATGCGTGAGTATTTGCAACCATCTCAAAATTCTAGTCCATCATATTTTATCTTTCCACTCAATGCTAATAATTTTAGATTCAAGTTAGATATGATTTCTTTACTTCCTAATTTCCATGGTTTAGAATCTGAAAGCCAATACTTACATCTAAAAAAATTTGACGAAGCATGTATCACTTTTCATGATCAAACTTGCACTGAAGAGGTTATTAAGCTTAAATTATTTCTTTTTTCTTTAAAAGATAAAGCAAAAGCTTGGCTTAACACTTTGAAACCAAGATCAATTGGCACATGGCAAGAAATGCAATGTGAGTTTTTAAAGAAAATTTTTCCAACACATAAAACCAATGCTTTGAAAAGACAAATCCAAAATTTTTTCCAAAATTCAAATGAAGCATATTTTCAAAGTTGGAAACGTTTTGAAGATTTGTTGAATTCTTGCTCACATCATGGTTTTGAAAAATGGCGCACTATAAGCTTCTTTTATGAAGGGTTAACACCTGAAACTAAATAATTTGTGAAAACAATGTGCAATGGTGAGTTTCTTAATAAAGAACCTGAAGAAGCTTTAGACTATTTAGACCATTGGGCTGAAAATTTTCAATCATGACATGGTACTAATCCATCTGAAAATTCAATTAAATCTAACCTTGAAAGTGCTAGTAAAGGAAACTATCACCTTAGTCAAGAAGAAGATCTAAATGCTAGGTTTGCCAGTTTGGCTAGAAAGGTTGAAGACATAGAATCAGGGAAAGTAAAAGAAATCAAATCTGTGTAAAATGAAGAAATTTGTAGCATTTGTGATGAATTGGGACACTCAACAAATGAATGTCCAAAAATTCCTATTTTTAAAGAAGTTGTGCATGAGCAAGTAAATGCAATGAACAATTTTGAAAACTCATTCACTTCTTCTTTTTCAGATACATACAATCCAGGATGGAGAAATGACCTGAACTTCAGTTGGAGGACCAACAATCAGGCACAATTTATGCAACTACCACCTCCTCAGGCACAACAGAATTCTCAAAATTCTCAAGGATATGCACCTTATGTCCCACCATATAGGAAAAACCTTGAGGGAACATTACATGCATTCATGGAAAAGCAAGAGGCCCTTAATAACCAAAACACTCAAGCCATGATTGACATAAAAGATACTCTTGCTAAACTTTCTTCTGCACTTGCCATTCACGAGAAAGGAAAATTTCCCTCTCAACCTCAACCAAATCCCAAAAGTCAGTATAGCCTAAATGATAGTAGTTCAGAAAGCCAACAAATAGATCAAGTCTAGTCAGTGATAACTCTTAGGAGTGAAAAGGTTGTTGAAAAACAAATTCCTGACTCTTGTGAGAAAAATGATGAGTCAAGTCCCAAAGATGAGGAAGGAGTTGATAAGCCACCTAGTCAAAAGGAGACTAAACCTTCGCCTTCACCCTTATATCCTCAAGCACTAAACAATTCAAGTAAAGTGAACAATAACAGTGACATTTTTGAAATTTTTAAACAAGTGAAGGTCAATATTCCTCTGTTAGATGCTATCAAATAGATTCCTTGTTATGCCAAATTTTTGAAAGACTTGTGCACTGTTAAAAGGAAATATAATGTGAAAAAGAATGCATTTTTGACTGAATAGGTAAGTTCCATTATTCAGAACAATAATACGTTGAATTATAAAGACCCTGATTGTCCTACAGTTTCATGCATTATTGGTGAACATAAAATTGAGTGAGATTTACTTGATCTTGGTGCTAGTGTTAATTTGCTTCCATATTCAGTTTATCAGCAACTTAACCTAGGTGAGTTAAAACTAACTTCTGTAACTCTTCTACTTGTTGATAGATTAATTAAAATTCCAAAAGGAATAGTGGAAGATGTGTTAGTTCAAGTTGATAAATTCATATATCCTGTGGATTTTATTGTCTTGGAAACTGAACCTATGATTGATAGTTTTAAGTCAGTTCCTGTTATTCTAGGTCACCCATTTTTAGCAACATCTAATATTTTGATAAATTATAGAAATGAAGTGGTGAAGCTAACATTTGGAAATATGACACTGGAGCTTAATGTTTTCAACATGTGCAAGCAACCGCAAGAAGTTTATGATGAAAAGGAAGAAATTGAAGGGATTGAGGCCATTCTAGATGATCATCTTCAAACCAGGAGTTCTTCTGACCCATTAGAAATTTGTTTAATTAATTCATTAGATTCATCTACATAATTAGATGATGATGTTTCTGAAATATGCTCTTTACTTGACTGTACACAGGAAATGGAATACAAAGGAAGGAAGCTAAGATTCGAAGAGCTAAAACCCATGAATGATGATACGCATGAAGAAGTACCCATATTGGAACTAAAGCCATTACCTGCTGGGTTGAAGTACACATTTTTAGGAGAAGAACAAAGCTTTCCAGTGGTAATTTCCTCATCCCTAACCAAAGAACAAGAAGGACAGAGAAATGAAGATCATGCTGCTGTTAGATATTTAATGTCCAAGCAGGATGTCAAACCTAGGTTGATACGGTGGATCTTGTTGCTTCAAGAATTCAATATCACAATAAAAAACAAGAAAAGAGCTGAAAATGTTATTGCAGATCATTTGTCCAGACTTACAATAGGCTCATATTTTGATAGCACATCTATCAATGATTCTTTTCCTGATGAATTTTTATTTTCTGTCAATTCCATGCCTTGGTTTACTAACATTGTCAATTTTCTTGTAACAGGTAAGATGCCGCCTCAATGGACGCACCAAGACAGAAAAAAGTTTTTGATTGAGGTGAAAATTTTCTATTGGGATGACCCATATTTGTTCAAATATTGTCCTGATCAAATTTTTTGAAGATGTGTACCCGACAATGATGTAAGTAGTGTCATTAAATTTTGTCATTCAGAAGCATGTAGAGGTCATTTTTCTTCAAATAAAATAGTTACAAAAATCTTACAGTGTGGATTTTATTGGCCCACTTTATTCAAGGACAGTTATACTTTTTGCAAAAGTTACGAAAATTATCAAAAATTAGGGTCCATTTCTAAAAGAAATATGATGCCTTTGAACTCTATCATTGTCATTGAGATTTTTGATTGTTAGGAAATTAATTTCATAGGTCCATTTCTATCATCATTTGGATTTGTGTATATTTTGGTTGCAGTTGATTATGTCTCAAAATGGATTGAGGCGATTCCATGTCGACACAATGATCATAAAACTGTTTTGAAATTTTTAAAAGAAAATATTTTGAGTCGATTTGGAATCTCTCGAGCTATCATCAGTGATAGAGGAAAATATTTTTGTAATAAACCATTTGAATCTTTAATGAAGAAATATGGCATCACACACAAAATTGCTACCCCTTATCTCCCTCAGATAAGTGGACAAGTTGAATTAGCAAATAGGGATATTAAATAAATTTTGGAAAAAATGGTTAACTCAAATCGTAAAGATTGGTCTTTAAGACTAAATGATGCACTTTTGGCTTACTGTACTGCTTTCAAAACATCTTTATGCATGTCACCCTATCAGTTAGTCTATGGAAAACCTCGTCACTTGCCTGTAGAATTGGAACATAAAACATTTTGGGCCATTAAAGCTTTCAACTTAAGTCTTGATGATGCTTCCAAGTTACACAAATTACAATTGAATGAACTTGAGGAATTGAGAAATGATGCATATGAAAACTCAAAAATTTATAAAGCTAGAACAAAAACTTTTCATGACAAATCAATTTTGAGAAAAACTTTTGAAATTGGTCAAAAAGTTCTACTTTATAATTCTCGTCTTCACCTATTCCCTGGAAAATTGAGATCTAGGTGGATTGGTCCCTTTATTGTCAAACATGTGTATCCTTATGGGGCCATAGACATTGAGAATCCTAGGAATGGTAATGTTTTAAAGGTTAATGGATAAAAACTCAAACCATTTCTGGAACATCAAGTTGTTGAGGTAGAATTCATCTTTCTTTCTAATCCTTGTTATGAGTAGAATTTATTTTAATTTTGTTTCTTTCTTTTTTGCAATTCTTTCTGTTCTCGGTTAAATGGCGGATAACGGTATTCTGTGACTCTCAAGTCAGTTTGTCTTTCAGTTTCCCATAATAACTGATTCCTTCTCATTCAAAATGGATGTCATTCTCTCAAATCTAAGAAATCATTTCCCTTCTGTTCCTAAAAATGCTCTAACCAAAATCTACAAAGCTAGGTGTGAAAGACTGAGACTGTTAATGTACAAGGGCATCCCAAAAGATATACACTGGATAATCGAAGCAAAGGTTCGTTTAGCCAGTGAATCTTCAGATTCATTTGTCCCATACATGCCGGGTCTCGGTAAAAGTTCATTTTTAAAAAGGAGAAGAGCAAAAAGAATACAAGTTTGTTACAAATGAGTACGATGGAATTGCAACACACGATGTCGTTCTTTGGGAATGGTTTCTGCAAATAGAGAAGATAAAATATTCTTCATTAAGAATGGACTGAGTAAAGAGTCATTAGATAATATCTTATTGACTCTTGAGATGCATTCTTGTGGGGTTATGCAGCGTGAACTTCTTAGTTTGTGGAATCTTTTCAGGGACGAGCAAGACCGTTACAGTCTTGGGAATCTGACTAAAAAAGACCCTGTTTGCCAATTTATAAGAAAATTAGATGGGAAGCTTATTCTCGACTTATAGAAGGTGTTTAAGCCAATTCTAGACGTGAAACTAGAGGAAGATGTGAGCCACAATCATAACAACATGTATATATTATCTTGTACATCTTAAAAAAAAAGACAAAAAAAGTTAAAAAAAGAAGAAAAAAAAGAGAAAGAAATTGAAATAAAAAAGAATAAAAAAAGAGCGAAACTTCGGTTGTACTTGGTCTTTAATTAGATTAGGAGCCCCTGCCAGTAGCAGACCTGTCATTGACTCAGGTGGACCTTCGCACGCCTGTCGGTAAAAAAGGTTCATGTGCCATGCTCTGTAGAGAGCCGCGCAAGCATTCCCAGGTTTTAATTGTAAGCTCTGCTTACTGATGGACAGATAGAAGTGTCCTGTGTTTGCATTTTCGCGTGACAATGCCTCTAAGCTGGATCCTGTGATTTAATGCCATGGGCTCTCCAGCGAGCTCTCATTGGTTGTGGTCATTGGTCATCGTATTCAGATTTTCTCTCTTTAACTAGAGGGACGATGCATAGGCTGGGATATCCCACAAGCGGGAGGGAGAAGAATGCCCAGATTGGCTGAGCCGTCTTGGTATTCGCACTCATGATCTGTGAGTATAAAGATACGCCATGAAACCTGTACATAAAGGTATGTAATCATTTGTTATTATTATTTTATCTTTGTATGATTTTGTTAAATTTTGGTTTTGGACAAACGATCCTTTGGATAGGGTCCTTCGGGGGTTTCTAGACTTCTTTACCCTGATGGTTTTCTTGAAGTAAAAATAAATAAATAAATAAAAATACAAAAAAAGTTTCTTAAATTCAAACTTTTCTGACAACAGCCAACCTACCCATATAGGAGCTATTATTACTTTTTCTATTCTCTTCCCTATTTAAACACTCAATTTTCTTCACTTTCCTACAACTCGTAATCATTCAAAGAGAGTGTGAGTGTAGAAATGGAGGGAGTTTTTTCTTCTGTTCGTAGACTTACCAATATCTGTGTATTTTGTGGGTCAATTTATGGGAAGGGTTTAGAGTATGTAGACGCAGCAATCACTCTTCGTCGAACACTTGCTGCGAGGAAAATTCATTTAGTATATGGGGGAGGTAGCATTGGGTTAATGAAGGCTCTATCACTTGCTGCACATTTAAGAGGCAGTCAGGTTTTAGGTATCATTCCTAGACCTTTAGCTCGACAGAATATCACTGAAAAAATAATTGAGGAGAAGTTTCAAGTATAATCTATGGATGAATAAATGAGGACAATGCTTGCAAACTCTGATGCATTCATAGTCTTATCGGGTGGTTTTGGTACTTTGGAAGAAATTTTTCAAATTGTCTTTTGGGCCCAACTGAATATCCACCATAAACCCATAGGTTTGTTCAATGTTAATAATTTCTTTGATAATTTGTTATCTTTTGTTGACCATGCTGTGGAAAAGAAATTTGTCACACCTTCTGCAAAATAACTCCTTATCTCTGCTTCCACTGTTGATGAGTTGATTGATAAATTAGAAGCTTTTGTTTATGAAGCTGATCTAGTAACAGTTTAGATAGATTGGTCAGGAGGCAGCAACAAGAGAGGCAACAACAAGGGAGGCAGCAAGGAAAAAGATTGTGATCTGACACTTCATCTATAACTTTCCTTTATCTTTGGTTTTATTTATCGTACTTTGTTTCTGTTTAATTTTGTGTAAGATTTTTCTTTTTAGTAATTGCAGCAACATGTAATCTATTCTATCCTTTACCTATCTATGTTTTGATATTGAGGACAATGTTGTGATCTGGTTGGGGGGAAGGATGGTTGTGCAAAAAAAAACCCAAAAAAAAAGAATTAGGAAGTGTGTTTATTAATATGTTTATTGTGTTAGGAAAGATGATAAAAAACAAAAAAAAATCCAATATATATATATAGGAGTGTGTTTGTTAATATGTTTGTTGTGTTTGTCATCAATTTATTAACAAAAAAAGTAATTAGGGATGACAGAGTAAGGAGTAAATTAATTACTCTTGAGACGCATCAAAATTGATGGCAGAGTAAGGAGTAATTGGGTAGACAACTAGTTTGTGTGGAAGTAGTAATTCAAATTCAGGAAAATTTGCATGATTGAGTTAATTATTTTCTTTCTTAAAAGTTACATGCTTAGTTATGGATGTTGAATTGGTGGACTGAGAATGATAGAATATGCCTTGTGAGATTTTGTACCTATTGATAAATGGATTGAACATTTGTACCATTCTCTTCTTTCTTGTATGATTTTCACTTATGGAATTGTTACTTTAGAACTTGCTTTGATTCTTTTTGAGACTACATTTTCACATGTATACATAAACATGATTGAGGCATTTTGCTTGAAATAGCTACTTTAGCCAAATAGTCAACCTTGTATATTTTTCGTTGCTTAACCCTTTTGAGCTTATTTGATCATTCCTTGTTTCTAGCTCATTATGTGCCTTAAATGAAAAATCATGTTCTTACCCGACCTGGGGGAATAAGAGAACATTAGCTTTGTCATTGGATGAGTTCTTGAACAAGTGTGAGGGTGTGTGTGTAAAATGGTTAAAAAAAATTGAGCTTTCTATTTAAATGTATATATTATGTTCTTCTTCTGCAAAATCAAAAATAAAAAATAAAAAAAATAAAAAAATGTAAAAAGAAAAAGAGGGTCAACAAGGCAATAAAGGAAAGGAAAAGAATATGTAAATGAAATTTGTATTAGGTGGAGTTAGGATGAACTTTCATGCTTGTTAATTGAACTCAGCTCTCATGCTCTTTTATTCTCTGGTATTTAACTTGTCATATCCATATTACCTCCTCCTTTACCTTGACCCCATTACAACCTTGAATAAAGTCCTCATGATTTGTGTATGTATGTGTTTTGAGTAGTGGAGAAGTAGAATATAAGCAAGCTTATGGTAGTGCAATTTCTCATGGGTTGAATTGAGAGAAATACCTACATTTTATACACTTGAGGGATTGAGAGTTGAATCCTGTGAAGATCTATCATTCTTGACTTATGCTTTTCAATTGAAATATCCTTGCTTGTTGATTTGAGATGTGAAAATATGTTATCTCATGAATGTTTTGATTACTTGAATGATTGGTTGCTCTTCATTCTTAAATATTAGAAATTGAGTCTTTTAGAGTGTTAGCTTTTGAGTCTGTTTTGGTCTTATGTGTTTTGCTCAAGAGGGCAAAAAGCTAAGTGTGGAAAAATTTGATGATCACATGTTTTATACATTAATAAATCCTCATTTTGAGTCATTTACACTCTCCATGTACTTAATTGATTGATTTTGATTACGTTTTGTAAGTTTGGACTCAAATTGGACTTAATTGAATTTTTTAGCATGATTTACGTCTTACACTGTTTCTATATTTGGGCTATATCTTGGGTTGTAAGTATTCTTTTGAGGTAATTCTGATGGCATTTGAAAGATAAGAGATAGAATACAATTTTCATGATACTTCAAAGGCCCAATCACACGAGTAGATAACTTAAATTAGGGTTGAAACAAGAACTAGATGCTGATCCTGACAGCTTGACCTATGTGTATTGTTCATGCCATATTTCAGGTTAGATGTTGTCAAATAGGCTAAAATTTTTATGCTGAATAGTTGAGACCTATATCTACAACTTTCATGTTGAATACTTTTCCATAATCTGAGGCCTAATAGGTGATATTGGGCTTGCAAGGCAGAACAGAGGAGCTGTAACTAGGCCTGAGTAGTGTGCAGTAATTTGAACATATCTGGAGTTATAGAAATGATATTGGACCCAAACAAAGTCATTTAAAAGCTAAGATCCAGGTCTACAACTTTCATGAAGATCATATTTGCTCATTCTAATGCATTCAATGACTTCAGAGCTAAATGATTTCGGAGATAAGGAATCTCTATAATTTTTCACTCACCAAAAGTCATTTGACATTTTTCACTCATTTTCCACTCATCCACTCACTAATGACTCAGCCCCCTTGTCATTTTGTATCTCTAATCCTCTACAAAAGGGGGTCTTGACAGATCATTGAAGGTGTTAAGTGTTAGGTACTAAAATGATGCTAGTTTGTTACTAGGTTTTCTTGTAGTAATTTTCCTTTGTTCTAAATTGAAGTCATGTTCTTCTTCTTCTTCTTCTCTCTTTCTTTCTTCTTATCTGTGAGTAACTAAGTTTCATTTTGCTTGGGTGAAAGAGTGAAGCTCTTGGTAATGAAATAAGTTAGATTAATTTCTCTCTTGTGCTTAAATGATATATTTTTAAGTGGTCATTATATATATTGTATTTTGTTTCTAATCAATTTAGAAACCCTCCTTGTAAAGTGGAGTTCTTGATTTGTTGTAGACAAGAGATTGGTACAATGAATGCTTTAACCCATTTACAAGTGGTGGTGTTAGAAACTCTCCTTATAAAGTGGAGATCTTGATTTGTTGTAGACAAGATTTTGACACAATGAATGCTTGATTCCATTTATGAGTGGTGGTATTAATAGATGATTAAAGGAATCATAATATAATTACGTATATAAATTTTAATGAACTTTGAACGTTGTATTTTTCGATTAGAACCTCCGTTATATGTGGATTTTAATTGAGTTATAAAAGAATTAATTTTGTCCTTAATTTATTTACCAAGAGTGGATCTCCTAGCCTAAGCAATTCCTTTTTATTTGTGACCAAGTTCTATCACCTTTATTGTTGTGATAAAATAATTGCTTTACCTTAATTAATTTTTCTTCATCAATTCCCTGTGGATCGACCTCGGACTCCTTAAAATTTATTACTTGAAACAACCTGCACTTGGGTTTGTAACCTTTAATCTCGCATCACTTGCCTTATAGTATCACCTGCAAACTTGGGATTCTAAGTGCTATTGCAAAAGTGCTCAAAAGCAAAAATTTACTTATGGTGTGTTTAGTGCCCTTAATAGCACCAGGGGGATCCTGCAAAGTTCCAATGAATGAACTAAAAGGCTGCTGGTGAATGCACATTGAAAAAGAAAAGAAAACACATGGGTACTTAGTAGTAGAGAGCAAGATTCTTCGTAAGACAAATCATGAATGAATTCATCCACTCTAGCTTAATGAGCAGAGTTTTTGGAAACATGTGGCGGTTGAAAGATACTAGATGAATGGTACTAGTAGTTCTAAGCTTGTTGAAGAAGTTGATCAAGCTCAACGAAATCTATAGAGGAAGATGAAGATAAGAACATCATAGACCCTTGGATTCAGTTTAAACTTTAAAGTGATATAATCATGAAGAGAGTAGGAGATAAAGTTGATAAAAATAATATTGTCCAATAGATGCAAGCCATGTGTAAAGGTGAATTCAAATAGGCCTTTAATTTAAGAATGGGATAAATTTAGTCCAACTCATTACTGAAGTAAGCTATATCTTAACTTATATTAAATTGAGTACATTATTGAGATCAATAAATTAGACATGAGGTAACTCGGCCAAGAATATGATTAGTTGAGTGAAAGTTAAAATTGTCAGAATTATGGCATTACATTGGTATAATAGAAACATATTATAAGTCATAAGTCAACGAATTGTGAAAATTTAATACAAAATGACACCCTATACAATGAAAGCCACAACATAAATCTATCTAGAATCAAAATTCCAATAGGCCATATCGATTGTAGAAAAATTGACTCCATCCAGTTTGACTTGCTAGGAAAAGAATGAGAGAGCTAAGTAATCAACCATTCACTCAAAGGATGGGGGACGTAACAGTAAACCATCCTTTGAATGTAGTTAAGCCCACTAAGTCCAATTTGGAAGAACCCCATTCATTTGTGAATAAGTGTTACCTTCTCATTGAATCAATCAAAGGTAACACTTAGGAGGCAAATATTGGGAGAAAAATTTAAATTTTGATTAGTTCGAGGAAGACAAGGAAAGCCATCAAGTTATGAAATGATCTCGTATAGGGAAGCACATGGAGAATATGTGTTGTGTTGTCGAAGGAGCGGTTAACTAGCTAAATAGATCATAGCAGTTTGTAGAAAATAGCCTAAGAAAGTTGCTCATAACCATTAAGGATGGCGCTCAATATAGCAACTAGTTAATTCAAAATAAAAGTAAGAGAAAGGAAATTGTCAAAGGGTTTTAAATAGGGCATTTCAAGACTTGAAGAAGGGCCTAACATTCGACACTCCTCACACATATACAGCATGAATAGAGTCATTCAAGTGCATTTACATTTCCAACATTTCACTTTATGAAGTTTGTAGTTGCAGTTTGATATCACTTTTACCTTTATAATTTTGTAAGTTCTACTTTTACTTTTCTCTTTTGATACAAAAAATATATTCATTGTATATTGTCATTTGCTTGTTGCATGTTGGGTTTTGACATCTACACTTGCACACATAGACACTGTGTGAAAACAAAGAGTCCATAAGAGGAAGCGACCCCCTTACCCAAATTGAGATTCTGGAATCACATTATCGATGAGGTTGACAAAATTCGACAGAAACACTACCTTAAGGTGTTGTTCATGCTCTTCTTCAGTCTTCGAGTAGATGAGGATGTCATCTATCAAGATAACTATGAATTGGTCTAGGTAAGGCTTAAAGATCTTATTCATGTAATCTATGAACACTATTGGGGTGTTATGAAAGCCAAAAGGCATCGTTAAATACTCATAATGCCTATGCCTAGTTCTGAAAGCAATCTTAGGGGTGTCTTCTGGCTTAACCTTAATTTGGTGATATCCTGATAAATATATTTTGGAAAAAAATTGAGGCTCCTTGGAGTTGACATAGTACATCATCTATCCTAGAAAGTGGATACTTATTCTTAATGGTCACTTTGTTTCACCGCCTATAATTTATGCATAATCTCAAACTTTGATTTCTCTACCAAAGTCTTAGTATTGCTTAGTTAATGTTATGAAACTATGTTAAGTAATTTCCTACTCATAAGCATGAATAGACATTGTTCAGTAACATGCAGGGTAAATTTTTAAGTAAACAAAGTTAAAATTAACAACGAACAAGACAGTATTTATTAAATTTTCATATAAGCGGATACATATGCATTACAGGCAAGCATTTCTAGTATCCTAGCTAGAAGGGGGATGTTACACCTTTTGCTTAAACCAACAGAATCTTCAAATAGGATTCCACCCCGTAACACCCTAATTTTTCTTTCTTTCTTTGTTATGTATTTTTCTAATTTTTGTGATTTTTGTGAATTATTTGATTTATTTTGATTATTTTATTATTATTTTGGGATTCTGTGTGATTGAAGGCGGACCCAGAAAAATAAAAAATTTCGGAAGCCAAAAAGTTTTGGACTGTTAATGCAAGGCTGGGGAAACTTACTAAACATGAAATCGGAAACAGTTTTCAAAAATTTTCTTTATCTAAGATTTTATTCTATTCTATAATCTATTGGATAAAGCTATTATCCATTGGATAATGTTATTATCCATTGGAAAATAAATAGTAATATCTTTTGTCTATTGGTTAATAACCAACCCGTAAATATCTTCGAGGAGCTTAATCATAAGTCTAGAACATTCTTTCTTATGACCCACCTAGGTGACTCATTAAGTGACTCACCACATGACAACTTAATGACACCATTGTGACTCATGGAAGGTGACTCACTTGGCCACCTTGCATGTCTAGAAGGCCCACGGCCATGAAGCTTCAAAGAAGGCAAAACCAATTTTTTTATCACTTTGTTAAGCTTATCATCTTTTCATGCAAACCAAGAACCAAAACTTCTCTCTCATTTTTCTCTCCAAAGCTCATGGCCATACTTCCTAAAACCAACATCCAATCTTCTATAATTCAAGATAATCTCATATCTTGAATCTATACACAATCCTAAGACACTTTGGTGTTGTGATCAAGAGCTAGATCAATCATCTTCAAGCTTATTTTTCAAGCTTAAGTTCAAGAGTTTTAGGTAAAGTTCTTGAAACTTTGTTTCTTGTTTTATTTTTAAAGTTCTAAGATCATACTTTGATTTATGGTCATCTTACTCAAGCCTTAGATGTTAATATTTGTATGTTTGCTTTGATTTTAAGAATAACTTGGTGGTGAAAGTTTGATTCACAAAGGCATCCAAGAAGCTTAGGGAGCATCATCTAAGGTAAAAGGGAGATTAACCTCATCAACCATATTATGGTGGTGAGAAACGAAATTTGCTTGTAGGTTATTAGTCCATGTGAGGATTTATTCACCTTGTTTGTATAATTTTTGGGTGATTTGTGTTTATTTGCTTTATGTGATTTTATTACTTTGATATTATGCATGAACTTGATAGTGTAAATTTGTGATGATTAAAGTATGTTGTATGCAATAAATTGTGCTTGAAAGGAAAAGTTTTTGGTTCCAAAGGCCATTGAGGCTCACAGCCTCTATGCCCTCAAAAGGGTAAATCAATGCAAAAATAATTTATAAATTGTTAACCTAGATGATTAAGTGATAAGAAACTCAATTAAGGTATTATAAAATAGAAATGGAAATGAATAATTTTTATCATTAAACAAAAAGTGATCTTTGGCCATGATGTGGAAAATAGAATTGAGAAGTAAATTGAAACTTGAAGTATTTTACTTAAGAGGATTTTTAGTAAGGTAAATGGAAAAGGTTTTTAATAATGAAAGTTTTGGAAAGAATGTTAGAAAATGTTATTTAGATGATTAGGGGACTAAATTAGGATTAAAGGATTTACAAGTTAAAAAGAAGATGAATACAATTTTATAATTTAAGAAGTAATGGCTTTTGACTATATCAATAGAAATGGTTTTTAAGGATAGTTCATAATTTAAAATATTTTAATTTAAGAAAGTTTTATTTAAAGTAATGAACAAAGAGTGATTTTTGGCCTTAGTATGAAAATAAAGCTAGAATGATGTTTTGAAAATTAAAGTATTTTATTTAATAAGAGTAATGGAGAAGGATTTTTATAGTATCTTGATTTAATGAAAATAAATCTAAGTTTTGTGAAAAATGTTTAGAAATATTAATTAGAGGTGGATTAGTGAGAAAATGTTGGAATTAAAGTTCAATTTTTATACTAAATGAGAAAAGTTTTAAATTGAGTTTAGAATATTAATAAAATTGTTATGCGATTGAAAATACATAGAGAAACCTTTACGCGATTTAAAAATGATGATATTAAGCTATGCGATTAAGAAAATATTTTAAAATCTTTACGCGATTGAAAAAATGTTACGCGATTTTAAAACGTAACAAAAGTGTTATACGATTTTGAAAACGCAATAAAAGTACCTTGCGATTGCAAAAAATAGCAATTTGCTATCAGGGTCGACATACTAGACCCGGGAATGTCAATGGACGGTTTAGCCAATGGTGGCTTGTTTTTTTGTAAAAAGATCATGCTGTTAATAATTATTGAATTATTCATGTCATTTGATCATGCATTGTGAAAGTTGTATGCTTAGGAGATTGAATTACACCTTAGTGCAGGTGAGAATTGCGTAAGTGAAAGTCTATGAATGACCTTGGAGGCGTCGGGACACGGGTATCCCATAAGTGGCTAGTTAGTAACTCCACTGTGCCGTGGTGACCGATGCAAACGCACTGAATGATCTCGATGAAAAACTACTCCTTTCGTGATCTAGCGTAGAATGTCTTGTATAAGTCATAATGCGCATATTGAAAATATTATAGCACTTGATTTAAAGCTGACGAGATACAGTCATATCTTCTGGATCATTCTCTTCGATGGTGTGTTGGCTCCATGGAGTAGGGGTCAATTCATTCTGCATAAGCATGGTCAATCTACATATTATTGTGGTATAGTCAGTATGTTTATTTTTGTGATATTGCCAGTATTCATATATTATGATATACATTATTGAATTACCTATTAGTTGATAACATGATTATACTTGTTGTTCTGTGATATTACTGTATGTGAATGACATTATCATCATTATTATTGTTTTTATGTTGTCATGCTGGTATTGATGTAGGGGATCTCACCTCTTTATTGTATTGTTTTATTTGTTCTATTCTATATTTATGTTTTAAGAAGACTGCGATGGCGGCGAGGCAGAATCTTCAGGGTTTCGTTAGTGTACAGTTTCATGGGAACATCGAAGCGTGGCACGTCCATTGGGACACGGGACACATTCAGTATGTTGGAAATGTTACTTTGTTTTGGAGTAGGACCCGACATAGGGTTGCTACGTTTTCTGTTGATGCTGTTGTTTACTTGGAGTTTTATATGCCTATTGTTGAGTTATGGGGTAATCGTCATAACACTCCTAGGGAAGATTTCGAGGTGTCGACCGCTCGGACTCCCGTCCGTAGTGACATGCCCCGACTAGGGAATTTGTCCGTTAAGGATTCCGAAGAGGAGTTGGAGGAGGATCGAGTACAGGACCCTTCTCTTCAAGTTTTTAGACTTGCACTAGGTTCAATTTTGATATGGTAATTATACATATTATTTGGAGTACGTAAGCTTTATGTATTTAAGTTGTTACTAATATATGTTATGTATATGAGATGTATATTATTATCAGTTTTATATCTTGTGTTTTAATGTTCTATTAAGTTTGTGTAATCAGCAAAAAGGAATTTTATAACTCGTAAATTTTATAATAAATAATCTTTTATAACTTGGGTTTTAGGTTTGGACTGTTTTAGTCCGAAATGTAACACTCTTAAGGAGGGTGTTACACACCCAAAGGTCACATAACAGGGTTGAGAATGTAGGGGGTTTAGGTTTTGGGTCTCATAATTTTCATGTGTGGGTGAGGTTTTGCAGGGAAAAAATGGAATGATAATGGTTTATAAGAGGTGCAAATGATGTTAATTTATTTCCTGCCCACCAAATTCAGGAGGGATTTCATTTTGGTGTTAACAGTTAGTGGTGGTTTAATTAGGGTTGATTAATTACAAACGATCAATTTGGGAACTAGGCTTATGAGGTTGCCTATGTGGATCAGATACAAGCCACTTGTGCAATGGGAGTTGCCAAATGGGAATTTAACGTGCCACCTACAGACATTTGTTAAGTAAGACAGAAGTAAACTAACTACTGGAATAACATGAAGGACGTTTACATCTCTTAAGGACCTCGAGATGGATTTTCTTCTCTTGGACTAATATGATTGGTGCCTCATCTTTCAAAGATCAAAGTGAAAGTTCAATCATAATTTTACTAAATCACAACAATACTCTAAAACTTTTCCTTGAGCTTCTTAACTTACATTAGAAACCTATAAATATCTAAGTAATTGCGCACCTAAACAAACAAAGATAAGAATCATAATAAATACCAATGGAAGAATACAAGCAAGCTCATATAAAATTCAATGAATAACGTCTATGTCAAATAATCAAAGTCATGTCTAGGGATTTGAATTCATCCTAACCAAAAGGAAATATCTAGCCTCTCATGACCATAAATAACATAAATACAATCAAATCAAATAACAAAATCAAGAGATAGAAAGATATAGTGGTAATGATATTCATGTTTTGAAGCTATGAACCTTCCTTTGGAATCTTGTCTTCCAAGTTCTTCAATCACTATATGTAGACGGAGGAATAGAGGAGTTTGTCGTCTTCTTTGTATCTTCTAGATGACTCTATGATGTCTCTCTCTCTCCAAACTCTCTTTAACTATGCCACATGATGCTGTATTTATAGATCAGTTGAGTCTTTTAAGGTCACATTGCTACCAAATTGTGAAGCATAGTCGTGCCTTGGGCAGTGGATTGCATGGCTAAGTTGTGCCCTTGTTTGGGTTTTGGCATGGTTGTGTCTTTTGACGCTGATTTACGACTTCAAGATGTTAGGATTGGCTTCTGGGATGAACATGAAACTTGTACAATTTTGTATTAGATATTCAATTCCATAAGAATCACCTTGTTTCGATATTTGTATCTCAAGATATGATCGCTCTACTGCAACAATATCATAAACTACTTGAATTTATAGCTAATTTGTTCTAGAAATATATTTTCTTGAAATCTTTTGTCTAATTTACAAGTAAATATGGGTCCATGACTGTCACATAACCAAGGCAAACTATAGGCTCACCCATTTCATGCAAGTCTCAAAACAACTTAATAACTAACAGCCAGCTACCCATAGAGCAAAAAAAAAATGTTAACTTGCAAAACGTATATAATTTCCAATAGGTGGATCTCCTTTTGCAACAATTTATTTTAAAACAAAATACTACATATTTGACAAAAAAAACTCTTGACGCAATCCATACTATCCCTGATCCTGCTTGTATAAATTATGGAGCACTCCTAAGAGTATTATATTAGCTCACAAGACTTCCAAGTATTTGTCTACAACAAAAATAAGATAAACAGTCAAATTTTCCTACACGAAATAATGTGTCGCTCACCAAAAATAATTGTAGACACCATCGATCAAACTAAAGCATTAAAATTGAAGCAATCTTGTTACATTTATCTGTAAAGTATATATATCCACTAATTGGGTAAACATTTCATGGAAAACATTTTCTAACATTAGAAAACTCATTCAAATAAATTCAACCTTCCATGAACATAACAACTATTTATAACAATTTCTATCATTGGCCCAAAACCAATGTTTGTAACAGTTACCCTTATTACCAATTGGGTGAACATTTCGTGGAAAACATATTCTAATATTAGAAAACTCACTCAAATAAATTCAACTTTCCATGAACATAATAATTATCTATAACAACTTCTATCATTGGTGCCAATGTTTGTAACAGTTACCCTTATTGGTACAAAATTATTGTCAATAACATTTACCATCTTTAGTCTAAAACCAATACAAAAATATTCCATAATAACCAAAATTATCCGTTCTAAGAATATTTCTTCATATTTGTGTTCAAAAGTCATCACTAAGTTTTAAAACAATCTTTTCTTGTCCTAAAGAGTTCCTATGACTCATAATTATTATAATTCTAGTAACAAAATCAATTTAAAAATTGAGAAAATAGACATATAATAAGTAGAAATTACTCACAATACTTATCGATTTCCAAATCTTTCCCCATAAATTTGCACAGTTAAAAAGTGGAACAATATGTTCTCCATACCATTCTATAACCATGAAAATACCGACAATGCATCTATCAACCATATGCCATTAAATTGCCTAACTTGATTCTCTAATTCTAGAAAATTTCTAAATAACACCGTCCCAAATTCACTACTCAATCTACCTAATAATAAGAAATTGTGCAAGTAAAATTAATTACTCAATCTTTTAGTATATGAGTTTACCTCTAAGAGCCAAATAAATAATTTTTAATGAATGGGAAGCGTCAACACTTCTCAAATCGCAATTCCAAACCCATGACAAATTATCCCACGGGTCGCTTGCAAGAGAAAAGGAATGAGTAGTCCTTAAAAGTTTCAACAAAATTCCAAAAAGGATGATAAGAGGATGGACAAGCAATTATATATTCCAATAAGGCATCACAAGATGTATTGGGGTTAGATCCTAACTTAAAATCAATTGGTATTAAGTGGAGTGACCCAACAGATATATAAACTGCACTCAAAAAATTAAAGTAGACGATGTGAGACTCTTAACATCCTCTTCCACAGATGCCTGGACGGAATAGGCGAAAACAAATAAGCCTAACGAAGTAGGCAGAAACAAAAATGAGATCTTGACTCTGATACCATGTTAGATTTTAACTTAAAACTAATTGACATTAAGTGGAATGATCTAACAGATATATAAACCGGACTCGAAAGATTGAGACAGATAATGTAAGACTCTTAACAATTGAGAGTGCATACTCACTCCATATTGCATGGATGGACGATAGACCCAGAGAGATAGAGATATAGAGACACAGAGAGCTCGAGCAGGAGAGGAAGGGAGGAAGGATTTGAGTGCTACACCATCGTTGCCGAGTGATTAGGTTTGGGGTGACACAGCCTCCATAGGAGGACAACAAAATCTTCAGACAGAAAATGGAGGGAGGGAAGGGAATCAACTTTTTTGGAAGGGAAGGAAATCTTCAGACAGAAAAATCTTCAAGCTCCTTGGTGCTGGCGAGACAGCAAAATTTCGGACAGAAAATGGAGGGAGGGAAGGGAACAATCGCTGATTTTGAGTGCACAGTAATTTAGATACAAGCTGAGTGCACAGTAATTTTTAATCTAGCTGGAATATATATTGAGTGATAATCCTTGTATTATATACAGTGTCATCGTAAGTTGTCGACTTTTGGAATTCAAAAAACATTTTCAAAGTAAAATAAAGAAGAATGAAATAATATGCTAATGGATGACATGACGGGGTCGAAGATCTCTTATTGAGGTTTTCATGTAATTTTAGGTAGTTTCCCAAATTTCCATTGTGACTAGAGCCGCCCCCCTTTTTTTCTTTTTTAATTATTTCTTCATGTTAATGAAATGATGCATTATAATAGATGAAGCCACGAAAGAAAAAATTATGATGAAATGTAATTCAACCAAGATGCCACATAATTCAGGCTTCAACAGTTGGACTTATCATTTTGGTTGAATAGCATTTTTCATTAAAAAAAATATATAGACTCCTTAAATTCTAATTCTTCTGTAAATTATTACTATAAACTTTAAATTTCTATAATTAATATTTAAACTTTAATTAATATCTCAATAAATCTTTAGGTTTAATTTGAATCTATTAATTCACCAACAATAATACTACATAATAATATTTTATTTGTATTAACATTAATTATAAATATTTATTAATTAAAATAATTTTAAATAAATTTTATTCCATTCAAAATAAATAAAAAACACAATTGTTATAAACAAATTTTTATTTTGAAATAATAAAATGTATATATAAACAAACTTCAATAAAAAAATTAATAAATTATTTATAATTAATATTAATATGAATAAGATATTATTACACAATATCATCATTAGTGAATTAGCGAATACAAATCAAATAAAAAGATCTATTATGATATTAATTAAAATTTAGCGACTAATAAAAAAATTTTAAAATTCATGATAGTAATTTGTAAAAAAGTCAAAATTCAAAAAGATTGCATACTCTTTTTTCTAAAATAAAAAATAACAGTTCGTGTTCAACAAATATATATTATTGTTGGTTGAAAATTATTAGCATCAAGAGAATTAAAAAGTGATAAAAAGTTAAAATTTATTTAGCACTTAATTATGGAACTGAGAGAATATGTCATTTGATTAATTATTTTGACATTTGCATATTTTTACTGAAATTTAAGATAATTAATGGAGAATTAATAAGAAGGTAAGAAGTGAGAGTTTAGACACATAATTTAAGAAATGAGATAATATGTAAATATTAGAGGTGGCAAAGCAGATTTAACTCCGTTGGGTTAACTCATCAATTCGTTATTTTTTAGCGGGTTGGGTTCAAGTTTTTAACTAACTTTTATTTTTCAACTCGCATAACCCGCCCCGCATAACCCGCGGATTAAAAGCGAGTTGACCAGATTGGGTTGAATTTTTTTTGAAGTATTATAAATGAGTCTTTTTATTTGTATTTATAGTATTTTGGATATGATACTAATTTTATTTTGTTTCTTTATTTTTTTTTGTCTCTATAAATTATAAATTTTTTATTTTTTTAAATTTTTGTGAATTTTTTTTTTGTTTTTTATATGTTTTTTTTTTATTTTTAAGTGAGTTAGTAGTTGACCGTCAACTCGCCTACTTTTTTTTCATTTTCTCTTTTATACGGGTCAACCTGTCAACCTACTAATCTATCTTAAAACTGGATGGATTGACTATTTTAACCCATTTTTTAAAATAAATCAACCCGTCTCGCCCCACATTTTGGTAGGTTGAAGGTGGGACGGGACGGGTTAGCTGTTTTGCCACCTCTAATAAAGTACCTTATGAATTATGTTAAATTTTTAAGTTGTATAACCAATTATTCTATTTTAAAATTAAGGGGCCTTAGAAAAGTGGGGCGTAAAACCCTTGTTTGGTGGCTTTATGGAAAAGCAAATGAGTTTCACTTGCACACCTCCTCCTTGCCACGTCTAAAAAATGCTCATTTTAGTATACACGACGTCAGCAAGAATCCCTACACCTAACTTGGCGTGATGTCACCTAGGCCGTTACATTGTTAATAAAATATTTTTATACTATTATTTAATTATTATATATTATTAAAGCTTTAAAAAATGGAAATAGTTTAATTATGATGTGAACTATTTAAAAATTATTATTTTAATAATATAATAACTCATAATTTAATTATTGTGTAATTTGTTTTAAGAGATCAATATTAAATCCCATGCTATATATTAGCGTTCTGGGAACTTTAAAGCATAATACAATGCATTTTAAAATTTATTGTCACCAAAGTTAAATTATTCATCTTTTAAAACTTTCGGATTGGGACTTAATTACATTATGTAAATTCATTAAAACTTTGGGATTAGACATTTAATTCATTAATATACTTTTATGTAAATTATTACCATTAATTTATTTCTTACCAAACGTTCTTGAATACTTTTATTTTTTGAGTAATAAAGGCAAAATAATTAGTGGAAGCTTAATTTTTTTAATGAAAGTTTATAGTGAGGAGAGATTCTTTTCATTGCAAAGTCATGAAAAAACATCAACATCAACAAAAATTTATAATGGGATTGTATATCACTTACAACGGGGGAGACTCTATATTTGCAATGGAGGCTTTATATTATTGCATTCAATGAATATATATATATATAGAGAGAGGATCAACTTATATCAGTGTAAGTCTTTTTTTTTTTATACTCGTTTTCAACCATTAATTCTACTTTCATCTAATGGTTGCCTTTAATAAAATAATCTCAACCATTAGATGAAAGTAGAACCAACGGTTAAAAATGAGTGTGTTTATTGATCCTCCCTTGTTTATTGTCATTTTTCTCGTTTATGTAAGAAAATAAATACAAAATTATTGTCCATAACATTTATCATCTTTGGTTTAAAATTAAAATTAAAATATTCCATAACAACAAAAATTATATGTTCAAAGAACACTTCTTTATTTTTGTGTTCAAATGCTATTAATGAGTTTTCCAACAAATTTTGCTTGTACCAAGAGTTATTGTGAATCTAAATTATTCAAATTCTAGTAACAAAATAAATTTAAAAATTGAGAAAGTTAAAATAGACTTATAGTTAGTAGAAATCGCTTTATAGTACTTATCAATTTTCAATTACATTTTTTTTCCAAAAATTTGCACAGTTGAACAATGGAAAAGGAGGTTCTCTATACCATTATATAATAATGAAAATACCAATAATGCATCAATCAGTCATATACCATTAAATTATTTAGTTTGATTCCCAAAATTCTTAAAAAATTCTAAATAACATTTCCCCAAGTTTACTACTCAACTTATACAATATGAAATTGAGCTAATGGTATTAGTTACTCCAGTTTTTGAGTGTTATGGGTTATACCTTAGAGTCAAATAAATCATTTTTGATAAGTGGATACCATCCACTCTCATTAAACCAAAATTCCTAACTCATGGCAAATCATCCTATGAGCCGCTTGTAAGAGAAAAGGAATAAATCTTTCACAAAATTCAAAAATGGATGATAAAAGGATGCTTGTGGTCCTATCCCAAATATAGGAAGCAAGAATGAAAATAAAATAAGAAAGAAAGAATGAATGAATGAGTTGACAGATGACATCACGCGGTCAAAGACCTCTTATTGAGGTTTTCATATTACTTTAGCAAATTTACCAAACTTACATTGTGAATAGGCACTACAATGTCAAAACGGATCGGACCGATTTGTTTGGGCCGAGTTAACTTGTTTGGATCGAGTTATTTTTAGGTCAGATCAATTCAAGTTACGTTAATTTTGAATTAACATTTTGTTAATTCAATCCAATCCTATAAAAGTTATGAACCAGCCCACTTGCCCACTATATAATTTCACCCGAAGCAAAAGTAAGAGTCTGTTGATCAAGGAAAAACAACATAAAAGAAAGTGCTATGTAGCTGGAACTTTTTAACTTATAGAATTTGAAAGGAAAACAGATTAGAAAAACAATGGAAATTTAATAAGAAAACAAAAAATATAGACAAAAAAATGGTTTGTACTGAGAAAACAAAGTGCATAGTTCAATTCAAGGGAAGGGAGAGAAGGCAAAGTGCAATTATCAATTCAAGATATCATAAAACATAAAAACTAGCAGATTAGTGAGAACTAATTGCAGATATCTCAAAATTATCCAAACATACTGGACAAACCGCCTTTTTAGGAGTTCTAGGCAGTGTGCCATTAGCAAGAGGACAATAGTTACAAGAGGACACAAAAAATTATGATGAGATGTAATTCCACCTAAGATGTCATATAATTCGGGCTTCAATAGTTAAACATATCATTTTGGTTGAATAGCATTTTTCATTAATAAAAAATAACAATTCGTGTTTCGAGAACTGAAAAGTGATAGAAAATAGAGATTTATTTAGCACTTAATCATGGAAATAAGAGAATATGTCATTTTATTAGTTATTTTGACATCTGCATATTTTTTTAAAAATTAACATAATTAATTGAGAATTAATAAGGATGTGAGAAATGAGAGATTAGGCACATAATCTAAGAAGTGAGATAACATGTAAATACCTTATTAATTGTATTAATTTTTTATGTTTAATATAAATAATTATATTATTTTAAAATTAAGAGACCTTAAAAAAGTGGGGCCTAAAGCCCTTGTCTATTGACTTTGGAAAGGTTGCCCTCTGCAGACATGTTACACATGCACACCTCTTTCTTGTCAAGTATCTAAAATGCTAGTTTAGTATACACGACATCAGTGGGAATCCTCACACCTGGCTTGGCTAAGATGTCACCTGGGCTGTCACATTGTTAATAAAATAATTTTATACTATTATTTAATTTTTATATAATTACTTTCTTAAAAAAATATTAAAATTATTTGATTATGATGATGTCAACTATATAAAAATTATTATTTTAATAATATAATAACAGAATTTAATGATTGTGTAATTTGTTTTAATCGACCAATATTAAATCCTATTATTCTAAAGTGAATTCAAAGAAGTATCTGAGATAAATATGTAACAGTGATTTCTTCCTTGAAAAACAACAGGCGAGCGTGTTGAAACAGTGGGTGGGTACCTGCAAAGAGACTTTAATGTTCAAGTCAAGCTGTGCATAAGTAAATCAGTATTTAGTGAGTAATTTATTGATACATAATTAAGACTTAGTCTTGTATTTATAAAACGTGTATAAAATCTTCATGCAATCTGTGTTGAATGCAGGTATTGGATTAGTATCTTGGTAAAGATTATCTTTTCATTATTGTTGAGGTGAACCCCCTATAAGTTAGGAACTCTTGATACGAGAACTACTTATCAATCTGAGGCAGTTATGAGTCCTATAATATCATAAGTAGATGATTGACAGTTACGTCTAAAATATAGGAAACTTATTTATTTGGCATGCAATTTATTTTATCTATTAATTTAAATCTCTAAAACTATTTCTCTAGAGATGAGTCTCTTTTCTCTTTCTCTAGATTGGTCAATCTAGGGTTTACACCTGAATCTTTGGTCACATGTGCATGAGCGTGATCTCACTCTCTAGTTAAGGGTGTCCCCCTAACTTTCTCTATTTCTGTGTGCTAAAACCACTCTCTATATAGCAAAGCCACTCTTTAGCACATGGACAATCTCTGTGAGGCTTCCTCATAATAGACATAATCTCTTTTACTTTTCGAGAATTTTCTCTTTCTATATTGTTGTGAAATTGATAAGTGCACCGAATCACAAAATTAATAAAAAGTGAGTAAGAGTATCGTCCCACGAGAATTAAGTTATTAATTACTAAATTCCCTGAAAGTGACATTATCTAAGCTAATGAAAAGAGAGTTGTTGCAAATATAATTAAAAAGAAATATAAGTAAGCAAAATAATAAATCAAATGGGTGAAAAACAATGGTATTAAAGCCTTAAGGTTCAAACTTCACTTGAACTCTTTAAATGCACATTCAAATATTAGTTTAACTTGTTCTATTTCAATGATTTATGGTCAATTCACAAAATTAATAAATACTCAATCCCTTGTTATATTAATCATCTTACACTGGTTGGAATAAATTAATCCCTTAGTCTAACCCTAAATAGAAAGACATTATCAAGAATGAGGGAATTAAAAAAAGACCACATCACCCACAATGTCTATTCCAAGCGATTGCAAAAATTATGATGTTTATCGCATATTCTAGGTTCATGAATTTTTTTTCAAATTATACATTAACCCAAAAGATCATTCCCAAATTGATCAAGTTTAGAAAATCATTAAGAGTAGAGATAAACACGTAAATCATGAAATAGAAACATAAATTAAACCTATAAAAGAAGTTACATCATCAAAGTTCAAGATCCATCATCCCCCTAACAAAGGAAAATTTGTTATACATAGAAAAAGAAGAACACAAATGGAAGAAAATGACAAACTCCATTGTAGAAAAGTGAAAAGTTTGAAGAAAATTCATAATCTTCAAGCCTAATTGCGCCTACACCACATTAGAGTTTGTGCTTCTTGACGGTTGTTACGTTCTATCCAAGTATGTGATCAATTTGGCAAAACTTCTCTTTTTATAAAGAATTGACACTGTTGTTTATGCAACCAGCGCTCAAGCACTGCCTTCCCAATGCTTAGGTCCTGGGACACTTAAAGGGAAGCACGCTCAAGCGGCAGGATACCCAGCGCTCAAACGCTAGCGGCTGAATAGAATTTCTTCTTTTTTTTTCATGTGCGTTTAAGCGTCCAATATTTTTCATGCGTAATTACCTATAAAAACACATAAAAACATGTAATAAGAACATAATTAAAATAATAAAATATAAAAAAAACTTGAGAACAAAAGTAAATCAAAAATATTAAAAGATGATGAAAACTCAAGATTTTGAACCATAAAAATATAAATTTTTGTTGGTTCATCATTTCCCCAAACTTAAGCTTTTGCTTGTCCTCAAGCAAAAAGAAAAAAAAAAAACAAAAAGACTAAACAAATAAAAACTCAAAACACACAAACTCAAACATGGTACTATCGGGTATTGAAAATCATTCATATCCTCAGAAACTACTTCACAATCTAATTTCAAAGTATTACACACGCACAATCCAATTATTACATCATCTCTCACATGCAATTCTTATGCAAAAATGACTTCCCAAAAACATGAATGAAAGACCAAATCTACTCAAAAAGTACAAGCCCAAATAGGTTTATAAAACTGCAAATGCACATCAAACCTATATTCATATGATTGTTCTTCTTCTCTCTATCCACTAATGTAAACAGCACAAAACCAAGTATCAAAAAGGTTTTTACATAGCTTGTAATGTAAGGCCTAGGATGAGGGTTAAGAAAGAAAGGGTAAGATAATAAAAACAAAAGTTGAGATATATAATCATGCAAATTTCAAAATTCAAGCCACAGGATGTAGAACAAGTGCAAAACGGAGCATAAGAAACAACACTTTATTCATCTTTTTATTTTTATTTTTTTAACAACCTTCACCCCCAAACTTATTCCTTTACAATACTTTGGGTGGACTTTCTCTTTTTGAATTGAAATTTTTTTTTATAGCTCCTAAAATACTTCATGCACAAAAATAACGAATGCTTGAATAATAAAATAATATAAGATATGCACTCAACAAAAAGGTGTGTAAGAAAAGAAATTTTTTTTCTTTTTCACATGGGTATGGGAAAAGGAAAATGTGGGTAAAGAAAAACAAACAGAGGCCAACATACACAAGGTTGCAAAAAGGGACCTAAGGATATACTGTGTTTACAGGTAGTTTTGAAAGGCTCAAATGATCCAAAGAATGCCCTTATCATTTCCTTAATCATGCACTATCTAGGATTTCACATCAAGAGAGAATCAAACAACTTTTAGATACAAATCATCTACACATGCATTCCTATAAATTTTCTCTGAGCCTGACATGCAATAAAATTCTAAGGTCTATCAAACATAAAGATGAGAAATACATCCATACACAATTGAAACAATAGAGATAAATGCAACTCATAGATTCTCATATACTATCCCAAGAAATCATATCAATTCATAATTTATGCAATCATTGGATATTCAATTCAATACACCAGCTTGCACAAAATGACTCAAAACACAATAAGGGTTGATGATAACAAAATAAATTAAATAAAAAATATGAAAATAAAATATTAAAGAAAAACAAAGGAAAACCTTTTTTTTTTTTACGATCGACAACTATATATATCCCCCTACAAAGGTTTCGAACTCGGGGAGGCACCTAAGTCGACTCAACATTACCTTCAAAACAAAAACAGAAAAATTGTCAGTTAATAAAATAAAGAAATAACAAAATAATAACAAAAACAAAAACTAACCAAAACCAAAAAGAATAAAAGAGTAAAGAAAGAGAAAGAAAATTTAGGTTGCCTCCCAAAAAGCGTTTGTTTAACGTCTCGAAGTTGCCTTTTGTTTATTGTGGCTTGAAGTAGGAGAAACATGATGACACCTTTCTTTTTGCAGATTTTTGCCTCCATACTTGGTCATTACTATTGGAATCCTCTCCAAAAATATTATGAACTGGAGTTGTACTTATTTGTCTAGAAAACACCTTAGCATTTATAACTCTGCTAGGCTATGGGATTTTCAATTTATCAACAGGTATGGTACCAAGTTTCAATTTGCTAAAAAATTCTAGATCCTTTTGCAATAAATTCTGAGAACTGGGAGGACTTTTTTCCATTTCCACCATCTTGGAGGTACAAGAATCAACATTAATCGATGGTGCAGAGTTCTTACTAGTCGAATCCTTTTGAGCTTTACCTTGAATACAATTAATAGGGGCATGAAGATCTAATATTGGGATAAATTTATCAAAAATATTTATAGTCACTTGATCTCCATCCACCCTCAAAATAAGTTATCCTCTAGGCACATCAATTAATGCTCTTGAAGTTGTTAGGAATGGTCTTCCAAGAATTAACAGGATATCAGCATCCTCATCCATATCTAAGACCACAAAGTCAACTAAAAAAATAAATTTATCTACCTTCACTAGTAAATTTTCTACAATACCGTATGAACGTCTGATTGATCGATCTGCTAATTGAAGGGAGACCATAGTAGGCTTAGCTTTCTCAATTTCCAGTTTGAGCAAGATTGACAATGGCATTAAATTAATACTCGTGCCTAAGTCACACAAAGCCTTATCAACATTCAACTTTCCAATGGTACAAGGGATGAAAAGAAGAAGCCTGCTGCATAAAAGATGTCTGTTGTGAAAACTTTTCAAGTACAATATCAAGAGGAGACTTCTTCTCTACTGGTTGAGGATTCAATGGCACCACTTGATTACTTCAAGAGAAATTGAGGTAATTCCTCCACCTAGGATGATATGCATTTGACAATGGAGTACCTTGGGGTCTTGAAGGATTTCCCATATAATTGACCTGTTCTAAAGAAATGAAACCAGAGTTACTTGCCTCACATCCACCTTTAGCATGATTGCCGCAACAGAAATTGCAAATCAATACTTGATAGTTCATTGAATTCAGCTGCATATTCCCAACTTACCTGGTGAGGTTGGCTAACTACTGTGTAATACTTTTATTCTGAGCAAGTAAAGCATAAAGAGTACCAAGCTCCATAACTCCCTTTGACTACTGCTCTTCCACTAGGCGAGTGATATTCATTGGTAGCTATAGTCTCAAACAATTCCTGAGCTTCTTCAAGAGTCTTAGTATTCAAAGATCCAATTACAAATGCACCCACCATAAGTCTTGTGTAATGATTCAAATCATTATAGAAGATCAGCACCTGCTGCCAAACTTCAAAAGTATGATGAAGACATTTTCTAAGCAGTTCCTTAAATCTTCTCCATGCCTCATAGAGAGATTCTCCTTGATTTTGAGTAAAGCAAGCAATCTCACTCCTTATCTTCATAAACATTGACGGAGGAAAATACCGAGTGAGGAACTTACAAACCTGATCATCCTAAGTGGAGAAGCTTCCTTGAGGTTGAGCTTGTAGCTAGCTCTTGGCTTTATCTCTCAAAGAAAATGAAAAAAGTCTTAATTGTATGGCATCATCACTGGCTCCATTATATTTGATAGTATCACAGAGTTGCAAGAAGTTAGCAATGTGCAAGTTTGGATCTTCTGCTTGACCTCCCCCAAACTGATTATGTTGCACCAGCTGTAGAAGATCTGGTTTAATCTCAAAATTGTTTGCTTGGATAGCTGGTCGCATAATACTGGTTGAGACATTTTCAGAAGATGGAGTAACATAATCAACTAAAATGCGTCTTCTTTGTGCAGTAGTATTTTCAGCCATCTTTTCTTCTTCTAGGCTTCTTCTTTCTCTGGCTGCTGTTCTATTTTATTTTTCTGTTCTTGTTATATCTGGATCAAAGAGTAACTCTTTTGACTCCACAGATCCTTATATAAACAAACAAATAAGCAAAACATAGTGAAGTAAAGAAAAGAAAATTAAAAATAAAAATAAAAATAAATGAATAATAAAAAATAAACAAATAAAATCAAGAACAATAATGAATAAAAAGAAACAAATTTAAAAGAAAATAAAATAAATAAAAATAAAATTAAATAAGAAAAATAAGTGCTTAAATTAGTGTCTTTTCAAACTACTATTTAATATTAATAACAATAATCTCTGGCAACGACACCAAAAGTTTGTTGTGAAATCTAAGAAGTGCACTTAGAATCACAAAAATAATAAAAAGTGAGTAAGAACATCGTCCCATGAGGATTAAGTTATTAATAACTAAATTCACTGAAAATGACACTATCTAAGCTAATGAAAAAGAGAGTTGTTGCAAATATAATTAAAAAGAAATATAAGTAAGCAAAACAATAAATCAAAGGGCTGAAAAACAATGGTATTAAAGCCTTAGGGTTCAAACTTCACTTGAACTCTTTAAATATACATTCAAATATTAGTTTAACTATGTTCTATTTTAATGATTTATAGTCAATTCCAAAAATTAATTAATACTCAATCCCTTAGTATATTAATCCTCTTACATTTGTTGGAATTAACTAATCCTTTAGTCTAACCCTAAATAGAAAGACATTATCAAGAACAAGGGAATTAAAAGAAAGACCACATAACCCACAACGTCTATTCTTAGTGATTGTAAAAATTATGGTGTTTATAACATGTTCTAAGTTCATGTAAATTTTTCTAAATCATACATTAACCCAAAAGAGCATTCCCAAATGGATCAAATTTAGAAAAACATTAAAAATAGAGATAAAGATAAATCATGAAATAGAAACATAAATTAAACTCATAAAAGAAGTTATATCATCAAAGTTCAAGATTCATCATCCCCCTAACAAAGGGAAATTAGTTACATATGGAAATAGAAGAATACAAAGGGAAGAATATGACAAACTCTATTGTAGAAAGGTGAAAATGTTGAAGAAAAATCTTAATCTTTAAGCCTAATTACACCCACACCACATCAGGGTTTGTGCCTCTTGATGACTACTGCGTTTTGTCCAAGTATGTGTTCAATATGGAAAAACTTCTCTTTTTATAAAGAATTCACACTGCTGTTTATGCGACCAGTGCTCAAGCACTGCCTTCCCAGGGCTCAGGCACTGAGACACTTAAAGGGAAATTTTTTAGCGCGCAATAGTGGTAGGATACCCAGCTCTTAGGCGCTAGTGTCTGAATACAATTTCTTCTTTTTTTTTTCTTGCGCGTTTAAAAGTCTAATTTTTTCCATGTGCAATTATCTATAAAAACACATAAAAATACATAATAACAACATACTTAAAATAATAAAAATATAACAAAACTTGAGAACAAAACTAAATCAAAAACATTAAAAGAGGATAAAAACCCAAGATTTTGAACCGTAAAAATATGAAATTTTATAGGTTCATCATCTATTTATCTTTTATCTTGAAATCATCTTCTTTTTCTCTTTATTCTCTTATGCATGCATCATGTAAATTGATTTCTCATAAATCTCTATTTCATATAAGATCATCATTATGCAAGAGATAAAATCACATTCATGATGCAAGAGCATACCATGGCCGAATAGCCTTACATAGACAATCCATATCTTTGTTGGTGTATGTCCTAGAAGCCAATTTATTTTGATCGTACTAGCTTACATTGTATTATTTTATTTATTTAATATATGAGACATTTTATTTATTGTATTATTTATGATATGCATAATAAAGTCCTTAGAATAGTAAATTTTATGTCATAGGACATCAAGTGGATGACTTGATCATGAGATTCTATTGGATAGAAATAGAACACTATTCTTAAATGTCCCTAGTCAAGTATTATTGTTAATCAGGACGACAATAATGTATTGAGGCTAGTACGTGCGTAGTTTGATGGCCACATTTCACAGGTCATGGATATAAGATATCAAGTCTTCATATGAGTACATATTAGAGTAAGGATGTATTGGACAGACCCATCATGAGAATGCTGCGTGGATTGTTACATGAGTGTCATAAGTGATTCTCATAGTGATAATGTTGTATGTGGTCCTTTGACCTGAAATCACTACGATTCCTACATGAGGAGTTGTATGTTTTAATGCAATCAAACGTCATATGTAACAAAGTGATTATAAAGTTGGTTATTGGACATACTGCGAATCATGCGGAGGGACATGAGTGACCTAAATGAGATTTGTCCCTCATACATAACAGTAGTAATATCTTCGGGCCTCCTGATTGAGTGAGACTAAGAAATGCATGACTATGCTCGAATGAGTCAATATAAGATATTGATCTCATTTGTTATTACTACGTCTACTCGAGTATCAGGAAATGAATGATTGAATTATACAAGGGTGACACGTTCTATGTCTTATGTTCAATCTAGATATCTGGACAAAGAGACTAAACTACACAGTAACATTGATCACAAAAATGTTATGTTAAATCACTGACATTCTCATTACTTAGGTAGCAACGATGTGTTACTAGATACCGCTCATTGTTTGTAATATTAAAATAAGATTTTAATATTGCTTCCAATGCCATGAGAACCTATAGGGTCGCACACTTAGAATAGACTTAGTTGGAGAAATAATTGGACTTGGATTCAATCGTGGGCCAGACTTATAATAGATAAGTCTAGGGTTACACAGCTTACTTTGCTGCTGGTCTCACTCACTTTAGGCAACAGTTATTATAAGTAGCACTGCTAAAGAGGTTGTCAAGGCATGCATAAAAAAAAACCCTAATCGCACTTGACAGAAACAATGAGTGAGAGAGTGACAAGTTTCTTTTCTCTTCATAGCTAGCATTGTGCAGGAGACGTGAGACTCCAAGATTACAGATGTTGGACGCTTGTTAGTCTGCTCGTGTGGACAACATAGAGGTGTTATCGTTACTTCAGTGCTTATGATTTGTTTGATCATTTTTCGTCTGTCTTCAAGAGGTAAACTCGAAAATCACATTTCATGGCTCTTCTTTTTGCATGGATCCTTAGTGGAAATTTTATTTTTTCGCTGCGTGATGTATCCGCAATTCCCAACAATCTCTTCTCATGGCTCTAGTTCTTTATCATGGCCAAATAATTGAATAAGAAAACATACATGTATTATGGCCAAATGGTATACACATATATATGAGCAAACAATCCTATCTTAGTATTTTATAATATCTCATAGCCAAATGGCCTTTATAGGAAAATGCTTTATTAATTTCATGACATGAGAAAACCATGTATCTGAATGTAAGCAATTCAATCTCTTTGTTGATGTCATTATATGCCATGGCTGAATAGCCTCTTTATTAACAATCAAAAACCATTTATCATATCTTATTTTAAGCTGAGACTTAATAGCCTTCTTAAGAAATCTCACATTAATCTTCCCTTAAGGTGAGGCCATACATAAAATTTAAACATCAAAATTTCTCACTTTTGGAGCTAATGGCCGAATAGCCTATCTTCAATGAACAAAAATTCATTTCTAAAATTCTGTATTGTTTTGGACTAGGTTATAGGTTTACGGATTAGGAGAAACCCAGTCCATCAGAATAGTACCCAAATATTATTATGCACTATTTGGATAAGTACATCTGCTTATTTATTAGGAATAAATCTTTCAGAGAATTCTAGATGGATATAAATACTAATTACATCTTATATAAATCAGAAAATTAGTTAAAAGAGACCACAACCCCTGACAGATTCTAATCCTAAATAACTGCATTCAATACATATTGCATTCCATTCTAAAATGCTTTTATAAATGCCATGCAATGTCTCAAAGGTATGCATCGAATCTAATATACAAACTTCCTTCCTTGTGCATAGTCTAACTTGAACGTCAAAGTGCCTTTTGTAGGTACCCACCCCTTCGCATTATTACTATTACTACCGTGCCACAGAGGAGTCCACCTTTAACCACCTATTTAGGTACAACTCAGTATCCACTACTGAACATTAACGCCATCTGTAGGAAACAATAAACTTCAAATCCCACCACTACCATCATGATAAACAATAGATGATATCAAAATCGCATCTTTGCTACGCAAAATTGAACACCTATTAGCCATTGCCATTACTCCCATATTCCTAATTGCACCACCTTCACATTAGAGCACGATCTCAATAATTTGGGTTCAGATTCCTCCAATGAAGAATAAGGAACCATAAAGGAAATAATTATGGACCCACGTGACGAAGGAACAGCAGACCACTAGGTCCACCCCATGGTGTTGCTGGCGTAGAAAACCATAAGCACCCATGAGTGCAAGGTGAAAGACATGTCCCAAGCAGACTTGGGGCATCTTGAGAATGAGCATGCCGAGGTCAAAATTCCCGGTCTCATCCCTTGTCGCATCAAGTTGGGTCCCTCTCGACCCTTCAAGGGTGCCAAAATCACTAGCTCCCTCCACATGACCATTCAAACTGTTGTCCTCATTGAAACACTCATCGGCCTCGACATCGAGGTTCACTAGTGCTCTTGCAACATCTTCTCCACCTAAGACCATGCCACCACTGCCATCACCCGCAACAACGTAGGTCTTCACCTAGAAGGGTGAAACCCTCAAAGAATACTACTGGTGCACCGAACGCACCCTCAATTTGGGCCTCGGAGGAAGATCCGACCTCATTGTCGATGATGGCGGTGAAACCACCCTCTTGATCCATGAGGGTGTTAAGGCTAAGGAGGTTTTTGAGAAGACCAGGCAATTACCCGATCCAACGTCGATGGACAATATTGAGTTTCAGATTATGTTGACGATTATTAGGGATGGGTTGAAGACTGATCCAAAGAGGTACCACAAGATGAAAGAGAAACTGGTTGGGATTTCAGAAGAGACAATAACTGGGGTTAAAAGGCTCTATCAAATGCAGGGTAATGGGACTCTTTTGTTCCCTGCTATAGATGTCAATGACTTTGTCACCAAGAGTAACTTGGTGGTATAATCCAAAGTATATTATCAGCAAGCTAAACATAAACTCGATCATAATAATGTCGTGTCACGAGGACATCTTCCCCATCAACTTATGGACAACGCAGAAGCCTTATGTATTGAGAGGCTACATATGTTCTACAACCAAGACAACATGGGATAGACTTCACCAGGACAAAATTTGCCAGTACCTCGGCCGTGACTTTGAGTCCAAAAGTACTTTGGCTCATTCTCATCTAAGCCAATACCTCTATCACCACCTAGAGTCCACGAGTACCTTGGCCTGACATTATTTTAGCCAATACCTCGGCTGCGACCTCGAGTCCATGAGTACTTTGGCCTAACATCATTCAAGCCTTTAAGACCCTCAAGCTAGATTCCATGTTGAGAATGACTACAAAGCTCATTCCTTATGGGATCCAGGTTTAACTTTAAGACCCTCAAGCCAGACTCTGCCTTGAAAATGTTAATAGAGCTTGTTCCTTATGGGATCCGAGTTTAACTTTAAGAACCTCAAGCTAGACTCCGACTTGAAAATGTCTACAACTCGTTCCTTATGGGATTTGAGATTATTTTTAAGACCTTCAAATTGAAAAACATCTTGAGAATGTCTATAAAGTTCAGTCCTTATCGAATTCGGGATTTCTTTTTAAAGTTTCAAGACCCTCAAGCCAGAATCCGACTTAAGAATGTCTACAACCCATTCCTTATGGGATTCAAGATTAGTTTTAAGACCCTCAAGCTGAAAAATGCCTTGAGAATGTCTATAGAGCCCATTCCTTATGGGATTTAGGATTTCTTTTTAAAGTTTCAAGACCCTCAAGTAGGGCTCAGTCTTGAGAATGTCTACAAAGCCCGTTCCTTATGGGATCCGAGGTTTCTTTCTAAATTTCAGGACCCTCAAGTCAGAAAATGTCTTGAGAATGTCTACAATACACGTTCCTTATGGGATTCAGGATTTCATTTTAAAGTTTAAGACCCTCAAGCCGGACTCCGCCTTGAGAATGTCTTCAGAGCCAGCTCTTTATGAGACCCAGAGTTTCTTAGATTCCAAGTTAAGAGGAATAACCTACAAAACCCATTTATGTGTTTTTGTTGCAAGTTATGGGCCCATACCCAAATCCTCAACACTTGGCCATAACCATTTTATGGTTGTAAAATTAATTGGTAACATGGGTTACGTCATCTGTGATCCGCCATTAGTTACCTATCGTGGATGTCTTATGTTAAATTGGTTCTGAAATTGAAAATTCCTAAGTGTTAGGCAATTTTCTGAACTAGACTAGTAACACTAAAGACCTTGATTATTGATCAACTTTTATTTTGCTTAACTCCTCAATGGAATTTTGAGTGCTAAAAAATTTGGGCATTGGACCCAGTATGGACCATGGAAAAAAAAGTAAACATGGCAACAATCCTAGTTCATTCTATGTAACACCTTAGAATAACATGTTAGGCTTGTATAAGGATACAGAGGTAGCCTAATACTTACTTAACATGTTTATTGAATTTTGTGGCTTTCTGAGCATGTTTAGTCACTTTGTTGTAACATTGTGTGTGGAATATAGTTGTTATTAGCCCTAGAAATGGATTAAATTGATCCGTTAATGGAAATAAATGTGAAGAATTTAATTTTAGGTCACAAATTTGTGAACTATGCCGTAGTTAAAATTTGAGGATAATTAGAGCTAATTTGATATTTTTAAGCATACTGGTGGTGTGTTTTAATGCCAATTTGATTAGCAGCTGATATGAAAAATGGTGGTTTTGGTACAACAGATTTTCTATGAATCTTAAGATTTATTTTAAATATGTTGGAAGTTAGAAAACTAGATTCGGTGGAATTTAAATGTTCTTAGCAGATTGGAAATTTTGGTACCACTTTGTGGTTATCTTTAAGTAGCAAAGTTGGACTTTGCTATTCCTTGTTCACGGCAGAGAAAGGAACAAAAACAAAAAAGAGAAAAGAAAAGAAAGAGAAAGGGAACCGAGGAAGGGAAGAAGAGAAAGAAGAATGAGGATTCAAGTAAAGGCTTAGCTTCATCTTCAAGGTCTTCATCTTAGCTACAAGAGGTAGGGGTTCTTGCTCTCATCACCCAACTCCCATCTTTGTGGTTTTAATATAAAACCTCTTTACTATTTTAAAATGCTTTTGAAAATGTAATATGTTATTATAAAATTCTTTTTGAAATGGGGAGAAATTTAAAAATGGTTTTCATTTGATAGATTAAAAATAAGTATCTTTTGCCTTGCTTTAGTTTATGGCAATATGCTTACATGGTCTTGGCATATATATTTCACTTTATCCATCTTGTGCTTCAATGAGGGGGAGTCTAATTCTTAAGTTGTTTAAATCTCTTAGCTTACATCATTGTTTGATTACATAAAGTGTTTTATTGCTATCATATACTAAATGTTGATGTGCCAAAATATGACAAGCATTACATGAATAATCTTTTATATCTTGAAAGCATGCTTGTTTCATCTCTCTATTCTTGAATCATATGTAGAATCAAATAGGGGGAGATACATATGTTTTTGAATAACTTGAAGAAGTTTTTGGTTTTGATGATCCTACTCTTTTTGACATCGTGAGTTTTATCTATAAGGGGAGAGAAAATATTATCTTTCCTTCTTAAGCCTTTTTGTTGATGTTAAATAGGGGGAGTGATATTTGGAAAGAAAAATAAAATATGTTCTTGTGCTTATTGTTTTATATGCTTACACGAATATCTGTTCTTCTATATCATTCAACATATTTTTCTTTGGTGATTTGTTATCATAAAAAATGGGGAGATTGTAGAATTGCCTTTGCCCTAATGATTTAATGTGTTAAGTTTTGATGATGACAAATGTATTACAAAAGGATATTGATCATGCTACATAGATGTACTTAACAGATTATATTAGATCATGCATGATCATGTACTCCATCTTATTATATTTCAAATAATAATTATGCATATTCTTTATAGCATCTTTTATAGAATATATCCAATAATATGTTATATGAGTTGTATTAAATTAATATAGGATTTGACTCTATTTGAATGAAAATGTGCAAAGTGTTCTTTGTTGTATCCTATATAGAGCATTAATAATTGATAAATATCTTATTTGGATGTGTCTATGAAATTCTTATATGCATGTTAGACTAACTAGAGTTATACATTTATGAATCATGCATATGAAGATATGGAATTATGAATTTGGACTAACTATATTTGTTTTAAGTGAGTAATACTTTGTAGGATAGTCCAAGTACCAAGAGTGAGTATTGTAATAAGAAAGTAAAAAATTACAATTGTGCTCAACTCAAGAAGAATGAGAATGATAAGATGTTCCAAGCATTTGTAATATTTGAAGAGAAGAAATTTGTGGAAGCTTGGATTACGTCAAGAAGTCTAAGGACTAGAATTGATATATTTTCCTTTTAGGCTTTCTACTATGTAAAGATAGAGGTTTTACATGAAAAGAGCTCAAATATGTTTTTAAATCTTTACAAATGATTTTAACATGCTAAAATACTTAACAAATATGTTTTGAAAAGCTAGTCATGGTAGTAGTTCAAAACTATGAAAAATAGTCAAGTTTGAGTTTTGAAAATCTGACCTTTTGTTACTCTTTTGATCATAACTTTCACAATACTTTACTTTTTGTTATGAAAATTATTTCATTTGAAAATAGACTTAAATATCTTTCCAATGAGTCATTTTCTTTAAACGGATAAGAAATGAAGAAGTTATGACCATTTAAAGTTTGAGTTTTGAAAAACTGACCTTTGATTACTATTTTGATCATAACTTTCAAAGCACTTTGACTTTTATTGTGAAACTTATTTCATTTGAATATAAACTCAAAGATCTTTCCAATAAGTGTCATTTGCTTTAAACAGATAAGAAATGAAGAAGTTATGACCATGTAAAGTTTGTTTTCAAAACTAGAGAGCTGTAATCGATTACATAATCCTTGTAATCGATTACAACTCTTGCAAAGGCCATGTAATCGATTACATGACCCTTGTAATCGATTACATCCTGCCCAAAAAGCCCAGAACATTTTCTAAGAGCCATGTAATCAATTACAACATCCATGTAATCGATTACCACAAGTCTGAAACATTCCCAACGGCTATAAACGACTAGTTTTCATAAGAAATTATTTTTAAACACTACCAATGGCTATTTTATCACTTAGGCTCTATATCTAAGTGATATTTGAAGCTTTTAAAACTGTTAAACCCTTGATTTGATTATTAAATCATTAAAATTATATTTTGAGTTCTTTATTACAAAATCTTTCTATTCCTTTGTTCTTCAAGTTGTATATCTACTCTTATGAGAGTTTCTAATCTTTCTCTTCATCTTGAAATCCTTGTAAGAAGGTGAGGTATCCCTCAAGAGAGAAAAGGGTGAGGTATCCCTTGTAATGAGGCTCAAACATAAAGGGTGAGGTATCCCAAAGGTGTTGTGAGTGCTCTTGAATGTAAAGGTTTTTTCAAGTACCTGTGAAGCTTGAAGAGTTGGAGGCTCTAGCACAAGGGTGAGGTATCCCAAGGTATGAGGAGTGCTCTTTTTTGTACAAAGGTTTTCCTAGCACTCGTGAAGTTCAGGAGATAGTGAAGAAAATCTCAAGTTAAGCTTGGGGACTGGATGTAGGCCACAAGTGGTTGGTGGCTAAACCAGGATAAATTTTTATGTTTAATTCTCTCTTCCCTACACTCTTTAATTTCAGTATTTGGTGTAGTATATTTATCTATTGTATATCTTGTCATCTTGATGTTTTGATTCTAAGAACTTGATATCCATCGTATTTGCTTGATTTATCCCATAACCCAAGTTGTATTTGTTGTTGATTTTTCGTAAGCACACAGATCGTACACGTAGTAAATAAAGATCGTTCCCACGAGGATCAATTGATTACTAACTCTTATGGCTATTTTGACTGTTTAAGTGAATAAAATAGGTAGAGAAGGTTCAATTAAAATTAATACGAAAAGTAAAGTAATAAAGTAAGCAATTGAAATTAGAAAAGATGAGATTTAACAAGGATTGAAAGCTCTAGGATTCGGAATCTACTACACTACCCCTTACAATAAATTGTAATCTCATCTTTGTTAATGTTCAATTATCTTCTTAAAGGCTATTTGTCCTAAATTATTTAAAGCCCAATTTCTTGGCACTAAAAATGGGCTAAAACATCACTAACCCCATTCTCATGGCAATTAATCCAAGTTCTAACCCATTAATATTCATGACAATCATTTACCCCTCGAAACATTTAAGCCTATGTCTAGGTCTCAATTCCTAAGTTCAATTCTTGGATTATCAAGCAATTAGATTTCATCTTTCGATCCTTCACCTAAAGCCTAAAATCATGTAAATATGGCGCGCAACATATCATAAGCATTAAGCATACCAAGAATGAATCAAGAGCAATAATTTCATTAATAAAGAATCAAATTAACATTTCATAATAGGAAAATAGAGAGTTTCATCTTAATCTTAGAAAAAGGGATTTAGCTGTTAATGGCCATCGTAACACAAATAAGAGTTAGAATTAAAGAAATAACCATGATTGATAAACAAAAAGAAAAGATGGGAAAATAGAGATGGAGGAAAGAACTTCAATGGTCAATCTTCAAAGAGTCTTGCTCTTGTATTCAAAGCCTTCGCCTTTGAATTCTTGCGCTTCTCCTCTCAAAACCTGCCATCACATAAGTCTCTAGCCAAAAGTCCTCTTTTTGTTTGGTGTTTTTGACCTATTTATAATTATTTGGGGGCAAAATTTCCTTTTTTTTTCATGTCAGAGGGACTCACACGAATGTGTCTCCCTTCGACACAATCGTGTGAGCTTTAAAAATAGTCTAATTTGCATGTTCAGGGTTCACACAGTCTCCTACACAGAAGCTTCATTGAAGTTAGATAGGGCCCTGTGAGCTTGACAGAAGCATTTTCCAAGTTAGACACGGCCATATCTAACTCTTTAATAACTCAAAACGTCATTTTTTGGAGAAGTGGTCTTCATGAAAGTTGTAGATCTTTTTCTTAGCTTTCTAATGCCACCGAAATTACCTTGTTTCAAATTTTGTAGCTCAAGTTATACTCATTTTATCGTGTAAAGGTCAAAAACTCTGTGAATCTTGGTCATATAAATTCCGAGCTTAACTCCATTGCAATGAATTCATCCAAAGCTTCATAGAGTCATGTCAAAACACCTATTTTGAACCTAAAAACATAGAGAAAGACTAATCATGAAATACCAAGGATAATTAGATTAAATGTGACATAAATTCCAATATAAATCATCAAAGTATACCTAAATCTACCTCAAATCAAGCACAATATGTGTGTATTTTATCCACACATCAAATTCCCCCACACTTGAACTTTGCTTGTCCTCAAGCAAAGAATATGAATAAAAAACAAAATTAAACTCAATATCAAGAAACATGAATCAAGGAAAATTCAACAATTTAAAAATTTAATCAAGCTCAGCAATCAAATCTAATCAAGTAAGATAGTTTAGCACTTAATACAATTAGAGGCTTGAGTCTAGCTTGCACATTTTCTCTTTACCAACCATTTGAGATCACTTATCTTTCCATAACTCAAGTGTTTAAGGACAAAGAGATCACTCAAATTTCTCTTAAAAAATGCAAGACCATAAGCTTGACTATCAATCTCATCTCCACTTCTAATTTCACATACATAATTAGAATCAAAAGGACTTCCTTTGGTTATAACGGGACTAAGGGTATAATGAAAGGTAGGAAAAAGATAAGAAAGGGTAAAGAATATTCATGGATAAATTAATACAAAATAGAATTAGGTTAAAAAAATAATGCACAAGGAGATAACTAATTCTCACTTTCAACCAAATATTCTCATTATTTTTCACCATAATTTTTTTCTTTCTTTCTTTCTTTCTTTTTTTTTCTTCATTCATTTTCATTTTTTTTAAGCAATAAACCCCTTGAAGATAGAAACAATCCTTTATGACTTCTCAATTAATACATTAGTTGCTCCAAAGAATTCATCCTGATCATTCAATAAGATATCTAAAGAAATCAAATTCAGGCTCAAATGGGGCAACTAAGGGATTATTTAATAATGCAACTCTGAAAGTTAAGAAAAAATTAAGCCTAATTGCCTTCATCGTGTCCAAGAATGTATGTGAACCATAAAAGTCTCAACAAGATATCAAATCAAGTTCTAGCACACAAAAATCAAGAGAAAACTCACTCTAAAAGAAACAAAGGATTTAGTTGATGAAAAATTTAATCAATAAAGGCTTAAAACTCACTTTTTGGCTTAAGTTAGTAAAGAGAATAAATTACAAGTAGACATGGCTAATTTTCCAAATAAAATGCTAATTTTTTCAACATTCAATTGAAAAAAAATTTTCGTGCACCAAAAATAGTTCAAAAATAGTAGAAGATTCCCCTTTCAAACAAATTCCTATTAGCCCAAAAATAATCAAGAAATTAAAACACAATTCCTGCAAGATTCAATGTAATAAATAAGTTCTCAACGATTCCCTACCACACTTGAAAGAAACATTGCCCTCAATGTTTAGAAAAGAAAAGTAACAGTACAAAGGACAACGAAATTTTGGTGGGGAAGGGTGGGAGAAAGAGGCGAGTAACCATAAACTCTAACATCTGGTCTTTATGAGCGGCTACATAGGGTCTGAAATTGCACAAGAAAAACAAAGCAAAAATTGAAAAACAAAATGTAAGAACTAAATGCAAAAATAAAGAAACTAAATGAAAGAAAAGAAAAATCTTTTTGGGCACCAATGACTATATACATCCCCCTATAAAGGCTCAGAACTCGAGAGGCACTTAAGTGACTCAACAATAGCAAACTACAAAACAAAAACAAAAAATGTGAATCAATAAAATGAATAATAAGAAGTTAAAAATAAAAAACAAAAAAAGTAAAGAAAAAGAGGAAAAAAACTTAGGTTAGCTCCCAAGAAGCGTTAAGTTATAGTCATTAGCTTGACTCTGGTATGGTTTCTGTGCTCAGGTGATGCTAATGGAGTAGTGCTCAGTCCCTACTCCTTCTTCAAAGTGCTTCATTCTCTGGTCATTTATCATAAATGGCTTATGACCTTCTTTCTTCACTTCAAGCACACCGTAAGATAAGACTCAAACAATCTCATATGGTCTTGATCATTTTGACCATAACTTACTAGGACAAAAATGTAGAAGCGAGTTATTGACAAGAACTTTATCCCCAAGTTTAAATTTGCGCTTCTCGACATACTTGTCATTCCACTTCTTAGGTCCTTTCTTGCAGGGCTTAGACTTCTCAAATTTTGTGGCAGCCTTGGGCAAGGTCTTTTCTAGCACAACATCAGTCACTTATTCTTGCACACCTAAAAGCACAACACTATCCATAACATTAGTAGCATCTATGCGATTACAAGAATTTAAGGAATTAGAATTATTTTCAGAATTAAAAACATCAAAAACTACTTCATCATCATTCAATCGCAGAGTCAATTTCCCTTCATGGACATCAATGATTACCCTTCTAGTGGTGAGGAATGGATGCCCAAGTATGATCGACATTTTATCATCAGCATCCATGTTTAGCATAACAAAATCCACAGGCATATAAAACTTACCAACCTTCAAGGGGACATTCTCTAGTATGTCAATAGGATGTTTGATTGACCTATCAGCCAGTTGAAGAGAGATGGTAGTCGATTTGAGCTCCCTAATATTAAGTTTCTTGCAAAGGGAAAAAGGTAACAAACTTACACTTGCCCCAAGGTCACATAAAGCCTTGTTAATTTGCATGGTCCCAATTGAGTACGAAATAGAGAAGCTACCCGGATCCTTAAGCTTAGGTGGAAGCTTGTTCTGAATGAGTGCACTGCATTCCTCAATTAAAGCAATAGTTTCATAATTCTTAAGCTTCCTCTTATTAGAGAGGATCTCTTTCAAGAATTTAGCATAGATGGGCATTTGAGAGAGTACTTCTGTAAAAGGAATGTTTATATACATATCTTTAAGAACCTCCAAAAACTTTCCAAATTGCTCATCAAGCTTTGCCCTTTGAGATTTTTGTGGGAAGGGCAAAGGTGGAACATCTGCTGGTGGAGGAACATACCTTTTAGCGCTTTCTTCTTCTTCTTTCTTGGCTTCACTCTTCTCTTGCTTCTCTTCCTTTTCTTGGGATTTCTCATCTTCATGCTTTTCTTCCCTTGCGGGGCTTTTAACTTTATTGCCACTTCTCAAGAAAATTATATTTGCTTGCTTCCTTGGGTTTGTCTCCGGTTGACCTGGGATTCGCCCTTGTACCATGTTGAACAAGCTTGCTTGTTGGGCTATCTGAGTTTCAAGTATCTTAGAATAAGTCGCCATTTGATCAATGCGAGTATGAATATGCTTGATGGACTTCCCATGTTGTTGCACCTGAGCTTGTATGACATTATTATGCTCCTTTTGAGTGACGATGAAATTTCCCATGAGAGCTTCTAAATTGGATTTCCCACCTTGAGAAGATTGTTGAACTTGTTGGAAACCAGATGGGTCTACATTATGTTATTGATTTCCATAGGAGAGATTTGGGTGGTTTCTCCAGCCGGGGTTATATGAATTGGAAAAAGAATTCCCTTGAGCTCTGAAATTTCCATTTTGGACACTTGGCCCATAGACTGGTCTTGAGAATACGTCTCTACTGCATTACACTCTAAAGTCAAATGCCCTCTCCAAATGTTTCACAAGTTGCTTTAGGAGTATTTATAGCATTGACTTTCAACTTTTCAAGTGACTTGGCCAAGGCATCAAACTTGGCATTCAATATGGTAACGACATCAAGCTCTAAAATTCTGGCTTGCTTCCTTAAAGAGGATATCTCACCTAGCCACAAATAAATATTCGAAGCCACTTCATTAATTAAGGCCCTTGCCTCGGTTGGAGTCTTGACCATCAAAGCACCGCCAACGCGGCATCAAGAGCTGCCTTTGTAGAGAAAGTCAACCCAACATAGAATGTTTAGATGACCACAAAATCCTGTAAGCCATGATATGGACATTGACAAATCAGATCACTATACCTCTCCTATACTTCATAAAGAGACTCATCATCTTTTTGAGAGAAGGTAGTGATGTTTTGACGGAGCTTAATTGTCTTTCCAATTGGGTAGTATTTATCCAAGAAGGCTTGCTCCATCAAAGCCCAAGTGGTAAGTGAATTTGGGGCTTCTGAGTGAATCCATTTCTTTGCTTTCCCCTTAAGAGAAAAGGGAAAAAGTCTGATCCTTATAGCATCCGTCGAAACCCCATTGATCTTGATTATGTCACATAGTTCCAAGAAATTGTCCAAATGTTGATTCGGGTCTTTGGTCGGTAACCCACTGAATTGCATTTGCTGGACTATCTGAATCAGTGACGTCTTTAATTCAAAATTGTTGGCCTCTACTTGTGGCCTAACAATGGAAGACTAATGAGTATTAGCGTTGGGAGCTTCATAATCCCTCAGACTTAGCTCTGCATTGGTGGCTTGGTCATTATTGTTTGCCATGTTGTCTTCCTCAATTCTCTGTGCTCTTCTTTCTTTTCTAATGTAACGAAGTGTCCTTTCAATCTCAGGATCAATAAAGAAAGTAAGATCTCCTTGACTCCTTGTTCTTCGCATAAAAAGGAAATAGCACTTAAAAATTGAAAGAAAAATAAAAAAAAGTGAAAATAAAATAAAATAAAATAAATGGTGCTTAAATCAACCAAATTACCGCTCGTGTCAATATCAACACGATTCCCCGGCAACGGCACCAAAAACTTATTGTTGATTTTTCACAAGCACACGAATCGTACGAGAAGTAAATAAAGATCGTTCCCACGACGATTGATTGATTACTAACTCTTACGGCTATTTTGATTGTTTAAGCGAATAAAATAGGTAGAGAATATTCAATTAAAGTTAATACGAAATGTAAAGTAATAAAGTAAACAATTGAAACTCGAAAAGATAAAATTTAACAAGGATTTAAAGCCCTAGGATTCGGAATCCACTACACTACCCTTTACGATAAATTGTAATCCTATCTTTGTTAATGTTCAATTATCTTCTTGAAGGCAATTTGTCCTAAATTATTTAAAGCCCAATTTCTTGGCACTAAAAATGTGCTAAAACTTCACTAACCACATTCTCATGAAAATTAATCCAAGTTCTAACCCATTAAGATTCATGACAATCGTTTACGTCTCGAAGGATTTAAGCCTATGTCTAGGTCTCAATTCCTAAGTTCAATTCTTGGATTATCAAGCAATTAGATTTCATATTTTGATCCTTCACCTAAAGACTAAAATCATGTAAATATGGTGCGCAACATATCATAAGCATTAAGCATACCAAGAATGAATCAAGAATAATAATTTCATTAACAAAGAATCAAATTAACAATTCATAATAAGGAAATGAAGAGTTTCATCCTAATCCTAGAAAAAGAAGTTTAGCCACTAATGGCTATCATAACACAAACAAGAACAAGAATTAAAGAAACAACCATGATTGATAAACAAAAAGAAAAGATGGGAAGATGGAGATGGAGATGGAGATGGAGGAAAGAACTTCAATGGTTGATCTTCAAAGAGTCTTGTTCTTGCATTCAAAGCCTTCGCCTTTGAATCCTTGTGCTTCTCCTCTCAAAACCTGTCATCACACAAGTCTCTAGCCAAAAGTCCTCTTTTTGTTTGGTGTTTTTGCCCTATTTATAATGATTTGGGGGCAAAATTTCCCTTTTTTTCGTGTCAGAGGAACTCACACGGATGTGTCTCCCTTCGACACGGCCGTGTGAGCTTTAAAAATAATGTAATTTGCATGTTCAGGGGTCATACAGTCTCCCACACAGAAGCTTCATTGAATTTGAATTTAGACAGAGCCTTATGAGCTTGACAGAAGCATTTTCCAAGTTAGACACAGTCGTGTCTAACTCTTTAATCACTCAAAACGTCATTTTTTGGAGAAGTGATCTTCATAAAAGTTGTAGATCTTTTTCTTTAATTTCCAATGTCACTGAAATCACCTTGTTTTGACTTTTGTAACTCAAGTTATGCTATTTTATCGTGCAAAGGTCAAAGACTCTATGAATCTTGGTCAGATAAATTCTGGGCTCAACTCCATTGTAATGAATTCATCCAAAGCTTGACAAAGCCATCAAAACACCTCTTTTAGACCTAAAAGCATAGAGAAAGACCAATCATGAGATATCAAGGATAATTAGACTAAATGTGGCATAAATTCCAACATAAATCATTAAAGCACACCCAAATCTACCTTAAATCAAGTACAAGAGGTGTGTATTTTATCCACATTAGTATTTGTGTAATCTACTATAGTTGTATCTTTATTAGACTTATTCCGTTGCATGTGTTGATTAAAAATATCAAAATGCATAATTTCTCAAAGTTACTTTGAAAATTTGTAATCACCCAATTCACCCCCCTCTTAGGTGATGGTTGCCATAGCTAATATGGGGGTGATTTTAATACTCTTACAATGGTAAGGGGAAGGTAGTTACCAACTACCAAGTAGTGTATAGGCTTTAAGGTCTATCTTGCTTTGTATATACAAAGGGATGGAGGTTCCTAAGAAATAAGTGAATAGCATGTGTTTTTCTAAAGCTAAAATCTGCATGAACATTGCATAGTCATATACATAGGTCTTGTGTGAGCATAAACATACATCATATCATAAAGCATGACATTGGTTGGCAACTGTATGGGCGGCTGCCTTGCTTTTTGTTTACTTGTCGATGATATCTCACGATTGTATGGACAATTGTTTGATATCCTTGATTGTCGTATATATGTGGGATAGGATTATAGCTTGCCTTGTGAATGTTACATAGAGTAGTATGTATATTCTGATAGTGTTGGGTAGTGGCTCATTATCTGTTACAGGCATAATCTTATGTTATGGTGTGGTTTGTTCATTATGAATGAATGAACACTGGTATTGGAATACTTATGCTAAGAAATTGTGATTTCTCACCCTGTTTGTGTTTCCATGTAAATCCAAGTACAGGTAAAGAGAAGCAGAAGAACTAGTGTAGTTATTTTGTTTTCTTGTAATAAATATATTGTATATTTATTTCTTGCTGTTCTGGGTTGTACAAAGTTATGTATTACAGTACGCCTTTGTGAGGCTATGATGTATATATCTGGCTTTTTGTTGATCAGGCTCTCCATATTTATTTATGTGAATAAATGATTTGGGTTTAGTTTATTATTTTAGGTTAGAAGTGACATAGCTTGTACTGTGTGCCTTATATACAAGAGGTATATCAGGTCTGCAGTATTGGGATGTTACATTCTATGGACCCTAGTTGCACATTAGAATATCCACCTTAAATCACCTATCATGTGGACCATGGTCAGACCATGGCACATCCACGAGTGTTAAGTAACTTTGTCATGTTAACGCCTCCAAATTAAAACTCTTGATTCGTTGGGGCATTGCGGACTATGGTTTTATGTAAAACCTGGATCCTATAATTCAGGGGTATCGAGACTTACCTTGATACTTAGTTATGCTAGCTAAGTACTAAGTTGGGGGCAACTGTTCTTGATCGTGATTCAGGATCCTGACATATGGGCCAACTTGGCACGCATCCGGAAGGAGTCCATCGTTGACACCCCAGAAGAAATTCACTCATGGCGCGTAGTTGAGACCCCCTGAGATACACATTGGGGTAACATATAACATACCTCAGATTGCAGAATGACGATGTAAGTAGGTCGATCCAACTCGGATCTCGGCCTTACTCGTTAATCCAGGGGGCATTCTATGATGTATCACAAACATTGACCCTTTGGAAAAAACATTGCGAGATCCAGCATTAATACTGACTCAGATCCCTTTATCCACCGCGTGTTGTGTGCTCTTGCTAAACATGGGTATCTTGACACTTAGCTGTCTCATCTAAGCGTCAAACTGGGGGCAACTATTCTAGACCGATTATGGGTTCACAGATCAGAAGCAACTCGACTCACCAGAATAGTACCCAAATATTATTGCGCGTTATCTTGATAAATACATCTACTTATTTATTAGGCATAAATCTCTCAGAGAATCCTAGATGGATATAAAAACTAATTATATCCCACATAAATAGAGAAATTAGTTAAAAGAGATCACAATCCCTAACGGATTATAATCATAAATAACTGCATTCAATACATATTACATTCTATTCTAAAATGCTCTTATAAATATCATGCAAGGTCTCAAAAGTATGCATCGAATCTGATATACAGTCTGTCTTCCTTGTGCACGGTCTAACTTAAGCGTCGGAGTGCTTTTTGCAGGTTCTCACCCCTTCGCACTATTACTACTGCTATCATGCTACAGAGGAGTCTACCTTCAACCACCTATTTGAGTACAACTCAGTATTCACTACTAAACATGTATCATATTAAGGTCAGCACCTACATATAATTTCCAATAATTTCAAATTATTTAAATCTAGCTAAACTTTTAATAGCCAATCAGATTTCTTGATCTTGGGATTGGATTTTATTTAGGTATATATTTAAGTTACAAAAGCTTATGGTCTTCTTCTCCTAGATGCTACCACCGTAGGCACTACATAGGGAGAAGACAAACACTAATTTTTTCTTCTCTTCCAGGACAACATCTTATTAGTCAATCTCAAAAAGTATGGCACTCCGCAAAAGCTCATCATTGGGTCATATATAAAAACTCACACATGAAAGAAATGACCACTACTTTTCTTGCACATTAATTGTTTTCCAATCTCACACTCCACATTTAGATTTTTCTTTAATGCAAGAAATACAAATTTAATAAAATAAACTTAATAACACATGCTGCAACAAGAAATTGAAAAGTCACAAAGTTATAGTGCTCCCTTATGGCTGAGACGCATGATCTATCAAGCAACCATATTTTATCTTCGTTAGCTATCGATTTCATTGGCTTAATTACTACCATCCATCTGTTACTCTTCAATCTAATTGCAAAACTAAAAGTCAACTTTCAATTGATTCAAATTCTTCTTCACCGTAACTTTCTTCTTTCCCACAACACAACTTTTGTTCTTAAATATTAAACAAGTAGCTCCACTACAATCTCTCACCACCTTGGCTTCCATATCCACCCAAAATGTTGAATTTCATGGTTTCAGAGTAGAGGGTGAAGAAAAAGATGAGAGAAATGGAGAAACTTATATATTGATAGAATGAAGAAGTGAAAAATACAATGGGTAATCTTGGCTTATATAGCAACTAATTCAAGTAAACTAACTAACCATTAAAACTAATTCTAACTAACTCTAACCAATTATAACTATCTTAACAGCCCCCCGCAAGCTGGAAAGTGTACATTACACTTCCAGCTTAGAATGATCAATACAAATGCATATCCAGAAAAATACAATGATAATGCCAAGAATCGGTAAGGCACCATAAAAGGCAGAAGCTCTAAATGCTTAACCACCATACAAGGCAGAAACTAAAATCATCAAAGTCAACAAAAGACAAAAGCTTAACCATTAAGCAGAAGCCACAACTTAAAGCTTAACCACTTAACAAAAGCAAGAACATCCATCAATGCTTAACCACCCATGACAGAAGCTCACATCAACACTTAACCATCATGGATAAAAGCTTACAACAAAAAAAAAATCAAAGAAGCAAATCACCAACAGTTGGTGTACACAGAACTTAAGAAACATTGGAAATACATCTTGATCAAAACAAATAATCCAGCAAAAAACGTGTATTCTTCTATTTTCCTTTGAATCTTGTGCTCATCTCTCTCTCTCTTTGCAATATCATCTAAATAACATTCAACTTTCGTGTGACCTTGAATCAGTTTCAATGGAGACTCCATCATCCACAACAAGAAGAGTCATAAGATCACAGACAACCTTGGCTGCTTCCAATAACACCATCAACAACAGCAGCAACAACAATAACAACAACATTCCAGTCTCGGGAAAGATTGAAGGTTCAGAGAAGAATCTGTCAAAAGCAAGGTAAAGAAACGGGTAACAACAACAGGATCGGCTTGCAAGATTTGAGGCTGGAGCGTCCATCGCCAGTAAGATCTCAAGATCAAGGAATCGCAATCGTGGTGAGTGAACAGGGGCACAAGAATTAGTGTCTGAGGCTTCAACAGTGGCGACCGGCGGCCAGAAATCGCCTCCCACAGCAGAACACGGTGGTGCTCGTGGCGGTGGTGACAGATCGACAAGGTCATCATCGTCGCCATAACCAACACAGGATTTCCTCGGTGATTACAGATCAAACCAGTGACTGATCGGAACCAGCAATAATAGAGCAGCAAATTGACGCCGAAAAATGCCATTTCCAGCCATAAAGAACATCGCCGAGACCAGATCGAAAATAAGAAACAGATCGAGTGCGAATCTAAGAAAACGAACCGTGTAGCAGATCTAAGATCCGGTGATGCGGTAAATGGCAACCTCTATGGCAGCACCATTGACAGAGACGAAGCGACAAACCATATTTGTAGAGGAGAAGAAAATGAATTTGTGGATTTTCTCGTTGGGGGGATGAACCTGAAGATACGATAGAGGAACCTGTGAGAACATAGGAGGAAGAGGAGCTTATCTTGAAGGCTGAAAAAGCGAGAAAGGAAGAGGAAGCAACAAAGTTGAAGGAGAAACGGAGGCTAGAGGAGATAGGCCCAACAAAGGGCTGCCTCAAAGGCACAAAAAGAAGCGAGCAGAAAGAGAAGGTAAGATTTTCTCGGGAAAATGTAAAAGGAAAAGAAAAATAAACTAAGAAAGAGAAAAAGGAAAGAAAATGCAGCAGAAGAGTATTCAAGGTGGGTGGAATGGCTCTGATACCATGTTGAATTTCATGGTTTCATTGTAGAGGGAGAAGAAAAAGATGAGAGAAATGGAGAAACTTGTATATTGATAGAATGAAGAAGTGAAAAATACAATGGGCGATCTTGGCTTATATAGCCAACTAATTCAAGTAAACTAACTAACCATTAAAACTAATTCTAACTAACTCTAACCAATTCTAACTATCTTAATACAAAATAATTAATCCATTCAAATATCATCTTAAATAAGAAAAAGTCAGCATGCAAAGTTTATTCATCACTCAAACTCCAACCAAGGCAATCAGACTTCAAATCCTTTCTCAAGTAATTTAAAACTCCCATTAAGAATCAAACATACTAACTTTATGAAGGATTGACCATGGAATGAGAGTCTTACTTAATCAAATCTCACATGTGTTACCAAGTGGCTTCCAATACTCAAGAGGGGGGGTGAATTGAGTATTAAACTTTTTCGCAAAACCTCTTTTTTAATTAAGACAAATATTAAAAGCTTAATAAATAAATGCACAGAAGGAACGAGAAGAAGAAAAGAAACAATAAAGAGCGTGAAAAATAAATGTGCATAGAAATTAAATTGCATAAAATAAAGAGATTAGGGAAAAGAGAAGCAGGCACAGATTTATCCTGGTTCGATCACTAACCCACTTGTGGTCTACGTCAAATTCCTCGAAAGCCGAGATTTTTCACTAAGTATACAAGCTTCAATAGGTGCTTGCTACCGTTACAAAATAGAGCACTTTTCACACACAGGGACACTCTACCCTTGTGCTAAAGTCTCAGCCTGCAGGGATACCTCACCCTTATACAAACCTTGAGGGATACCTCACCCTCGATACAGAATATCAGAAAATAGATGAAGAGAAACTCTCACTCAGAGTAAGTAATACAAATTGAAGTGCTAATGGAGCTCTCACAGAAATATCTCAAAGTTTTTTAAACAAGAAGAGCGTAGAAAATAGTTTTCACAAATCAGAGTAATCAGAAAATAGTTCAGAATTATGGGCAATGAAATTCGTGACCCAAGCTTGCTATTTATAGGGAAAAACAGATGAATTAGCCGTTGGGTATAATTAATATCATTTAACACAAATTTGAAAACCTGTCTGTTTCCATTTACGTAAGCAAAAGCTCCGTGTTTATTCGAATAGAGCAAAAACTTATTCGAATAACACTGTTCCTGAAATCAAATTAAAAACTCATCTGAAATGGGTTATTCGAATAACCAATATGTTATTCGAATAACTCTGTTAAAACCAGAGTTCAAAAATCGAATAGGTTATTCGAATAGTGGCTGAACTATTCGAATAAAGTTAAAGGAAGTTCAAACACAAAAGAGGTTTATTCAAATAACGTATGAGTTATTCGAATAACTTACTTAAAACGCAGTTCTGAAAAACTTCATTTATTCGAATAAAGGATAGTTATTCGAATAGCCACTTAAAAACAGAGTTCTGGAAAACCTTAGTTATTCGAATAACAGGGTAGTTATTCGAATAACACCTTTTAGAAAACAAACCTCATGAAGATGTTTATTCGAATAGGCTAAGCTCTATTCTATTCGAATAACTCAGTTCCAAAACTGTTTTGAATAAGATGTTTTCAAAGACACTAAGTTTAAAACCAGGTTTTATCTTTTCTTTCAAAAATAAAGAGATATCAAAGTGAGCTCCATACAATAGATCCTAAGTCTTAATGCAAAACAAATATAAACTTAGACTTGGTCTATTTATCATCTTCATTTATTCTCCACGTTTGTTATCATCAAAACAAGTCTTCAAAAGTATGCATCCAAACACATTCTCCCCCTTTTTGATGATGACAAACTACCAATGAGACTATCAAAGAGAAAAGCATTAGTGCATATAATTGGAATTCATAAAAATGTATAAAAGCTTACTCCCCCTCTTTAATTATAAGAGGTAATGTATATCGATATGCTTGTGACTCCCCTTTCAATTTGAATCCAATCTCATTTTAAATTTACCTGTCTTTTCTCAATTAAAGTCAAATGATCAAATATTTCTCCCCATTTTGTCATGAGCAAAAAGGAGGGATAAGTCTCATAAACATATATCAAAGTGCATAAAAGGAAACATACTCATATCAAAAGATCAACAGGAAATATTATTTATTCATTAATAATAAAAGAGAGTCAAATACAAAAGCCAGAAAATAGATAACATGAAGCCAAAAACAAACAGCCTAAGAACTAAAGGTCTTAGAAGTAAGCATCCGGAGGTGGTGGTGAAGAAGCTAGTGCAGGAGCAGGTGAAGCAAATCGAAGGGCAGCAACCTCACGTTCAACGCCTTCTATTCTATCAAATAGAATAGAGAAGGTATGTTCCATGTAAGCTCGGTTATCCTGCAAGGTGGCCATGATCTGTTCCAAAGTGACAGGAGCAGGAGCAGCAGCAGGTATATCAGCAGGAGCAGCAGGGGCATCAGCAGGGTCAAGCTCATCCTCAGCGACCTCATCTGGGTACACCCAGCTTTCATCGGTTTGGATCATCTTCATTTTCCGTAAGGTGTGAGCTCCAAAGATGTTGTGGCGAGTCAGAGCAATGGCTCGCTCAATCTCCAATACCTGAGGATACTTGCTCAGCAAGGTAGTGACAAGAATGCCATAAGGCAAGTTAGATTTCTCCTTGCCCTTGGCCCTCATCATGTGCCTCATGATGAACACAGGCCAGTTGATCTGATGGCCATTCTTCAGAAACCACAGCATGAAGACATCTTCCTCGCTGAGGTAGGCGTAATTGACACCACGAGGAGCCAGGATGTGAGCATAGGCGTAATGCAGAAGCCTGTCTTGGCTCTTAAGCATTCCACCCTTGAGACCCTTATCAGGCAGAGCCAGACCAGGCTTCAGCAGGTCTTCAACTGCCTGAAGCTTGTTGAACTCTTTGAGAAACGGGGTGTCATCATCTTCGACAAGGGCGCCAGAGAACTGCAGCCCGAACAAAGTCAACCAGTCCAGCGGTGTGATCACAATGTTCTGATCACATACCTCGGAAAGAAGATTCTGACCATCGAAAGCCAAATTACAGAAGAACATCTTCACCAGAGCTGGATAGATGGTGGCCCGGTGAGAGCAAAGCTGAAGAACTCCCTAGTTTTGCAGCAGCGTCAGGAAGTCGAAGCCGCGATGTTGCTGGAAGAAAGAAAGGTCCAGGTACTTGGGTTGAACTAAGTTGCGCTCCCAGAAGTGCGAGATGAAGCGTGCACGATGCTCTTCGTTGGAGGAGAGCCTTCTCAGATCAAGAGGGTTGGTGCCTGGAGCATTCTTCGTGCGTGGACGCTTGCTGGAGAAGGAGGCCATGGTGGAAGAAGGTGAGAGAGAGTGAAAAAAAAAATGAGGGGTGAAAAGGTTTAAGAGGCAGAAGTAAAGGAAGCTTGAAGAGCAGAGAAGAAAGAAGATAGTGGAGACGTTTAGGCGCACAGGGTTTATTTAAAGAAACCCGTGTTTATTCAAATAAATATGAGTTTATTCGAATAAACCTTGCTGGAAAGCTGAACAGACAGGCGCGCAGGAACCTAAACAGGTGAAACGACTAGAGTTTATTCGAATAGAATGGGATCTATTTGAATAGAACATCTGGGAAAGCCAAGCGTTTTGGCCAGCTGACAGGGTTTATTCGAATAACTATGGGAGTTATTCGAATAAACTGTGTAACACCCTTGTGGGGATGTCACATTTATGAATGCAATGAAATAAAATAAAATAAATCTTTTACCCAAGTTGTAAAACATTTGATACTTATGTAATAACTATGGTATATTTTTTTTTCCTTTTAACATTTATAACTGTAAATAAAATAACACGAAACACAAAATATAACAAACATAAACTCACCATAATATACATATGATTCTCTTTTAGTACACACATAATTTACAGCTACATGTATTTAATAAAGCAGTAAAGAGTTGACACAAAGCTAGAACATAATACTGCCCAAGTGCATCTCGATAGATATCAAGCCCTCTGATGGATCATCGTCCAGAACCTCCAGAATAACCATCGAAAAGTTCACATCTATGAGATCTCACAGCACGACGGACACGAGTTCGAGCTGTCGACTCGCTAATGAGCTCACTAGGCGCATGGAAAATTCCCTGCCAATAACGCCTAATGGTCAGAGGTAACTCTAAATGTAAATAAAGCATAGTAGTGAATATGACCTCTCCGTCATACTCTCTATATAGGGACATAGTCAAACGTCCCACATAAGCTACTGTCCCTCGGTCTGCATGCATGCGCCACGCCTCGGAACCCCCATGAAACTCCAGTCTCACGAATCCGAAGAATCCTGGCAATGCCATGATGTCAAGATCAGTCTTGACGATCAGTGTGATCTACTGGCTCCTCCTCCTCAAAATATTCGCCCGACTGTTGCTCGTCAGGGTACTGTACCTTAAGAGGCTGATCCTCTTCTTCCTCAAACTCTTTACGGAAATAATATAGTAATATCGAGAAAACATATAGAGAGGTGAGACAATCTACATCACTACCCGCATGGCAATTAAGAAAATGATAGTACAAAACAGTTACCACATCAGTACATACTAATACATCATGCATAATATATCAAGCGATATATATATATATATATATATATATATATATATATATATATATATATATATATATATATATATATATATATAATACATACCATAATGTCATGCGTAATATATTAAAGCAATAAATCACACAATCTATCACAGATTATAATAAACAGTAAAATACAGATAATGCATGAACATAATAAACATTTAAAATGCAGATGATGAATGATACACATACTGACTCATTCCTACTCCATGGAGCTAAACACAAATATCTGAGGGAATGATCCGATTAGGAACTAATAATACTTTATGGCTGCCCAACCAAACTATTGCACTGTCTAATCTTTGTGTCTATAGCCCACAATCCAAAACATCGTGTAGCAGTACACAGTCCGAACATCATGTACCACAGGCATAGTACTTAATAATCCCCTCAAGATCTCGACTAAGAATAGTGCTTGTCAAGATCATTAGTGTGTTGCTCGTTACCACGGCCCAGAGGAGCAACCCACTGTCCGTATGTGGAATTCTCCGCACACTAACGCCTCCAAGTTCATAAATGAACCACACTACGCTTATCACACCAAAACACGGTGTAATTCGCCTCGTCAATCAATTACCAATTATAACCCAAATTGGCACAAGACTCTAAACATGATCTAAAATTACAAAAATATCCTTATTATCCAAATTTGACCATAATTATGAAAAATTACCAAAATACCCTTAGTCACAAAATAACAAAGTATAGTACGTCCCACTTGACAGTACTACACTACAATATGTCTGGGTCCACCACTTTGGCCCGACAGCAAAACTTACTGTATCTTTCAATCGCGTAGGAATTTTATCGCATTTTCATAATCTCATCGTTTTCATAAACGTTTTTAAATCGCGTAAAGATATTTTGACATTTTTAAATATCGCAAAAGGTTTTTAAATTATTTTCTCAATCGCGTAAGATTTTTAATTCATTTTCTTAATCGAATAGCTTAAAATCATCATTTCTGCTATATGTAAAATTATATATAGTGCTTTTAAAATACGTAAAGTATTATTCTTGTGTTTTACATATAGTATGGAATCTTTTCATTTTATGCGTCTAATTTTAATAAATTTCGGCAGCATTTTGCCTATAAAATTAGTATAAGGTATTTGTAATGTTTTCCTCTAAATATAGTTTATTTTACTTTTACCCAATAATTACACTTTAAAAAAATTACTAATGCGCTTCAAAATTTATAAAATGAGCTTTACATTAGTATTTTTCAAGCGTCTGTCTAATTCTTACTTAAACTAATTTATGCTAAGTTAAATTTCTAGAACTGAATTTATTCCTTTTTATTTTTCTCAATGAATCATTGGAATCCATTTATGTTGTAAATTACTTACCTAACCTATCTTAGCAAATAAAATGGCATGTTGGCCAAATCAAAATAAAATGGTATTTGATTATACACTAAATGGCATATTGGCCACAATTAACTTAAACCACTTTTAACTTGATTATTTTACCTAGATTCCTTAAATCAGTGATTTAGAAAATTGTTGAGAACATTTTGGTTCTCTATTTTGGTGTAAGGCCGTGAGCCTCATAATGTGTTCTTTGGAACACTCATGCAAATCACACATGTTATTCACATCCTACTTTAATAATTATACAGTTATAAGCACATACAATTATTAAATCACATATAATATACATACAATATATTGAAAGCCATAAACATGCATAGCAAAAATAATAAAAGCTATAATCATGCATAGCAAAAATAATCATTAATAGGAAAGCATTTTAAACAATCAAAAACAATAAAAATCACAAATAAACCATACAAACCGAATCCTTATGGATTCTACACACAAACACAAATCCATTTTCCCATCACCACTTAGGGTTAATGAGATTAAATCTCCCTCTTACCTCTTGTAGATAATTTAACCGATTAGTTTTCCTCCTTTCCTTCAAATTTCGTACAAGCTCCAAAACAATTCCTAAAATTCTTAAACAATTAGTAAAAACACATACAATGTACAAAATAGAAAAACCATGGAACAATCATGGTTAGAAAAATTAAAAATCAAATATTGAACCATAGAAACTAAACTTACCCTAAAGTAAGTAAGCAAGAAGTGGGATTTTGGACAAGATAGAGTAGGAATTTAGGAAAACTTTGTGAATGAAAGATGTTTAGAATGGGATTTAGGTTTAATAAATGTGATGGGATAAAATTATGAAGGTTTGGGTGTAGGTGTATGGGTGCTGGCCGAACCTTAGGGAGAAAAAATGAGAGAGAAGTGTGCTTGAGTTCTTTGGTATTTTTAGAGAGAGAAATGGATAGCTAAATGTGATAAGTGAAAAGTAAATATTGAATGTGTGATTTGAGGGGCTGCAGCCGTGAGGTTGAGTGTGTAGGGAGTTTGAGTGTTTGATTTTGCATGTAAATATCCTAAAGTGTTCACACTAGTTTAGCACATGGCTTAGGTCATTGGATGGTTCAAGAACCATGTAGAACTAAGCCACCTTGCCTCCTTATTTGCAGCCCAAAACCGTGTGGGTCTTCATCTTTTTAGGGGTTTAATTGCTTTCCAATTACTCCTAATTACATGCTAGTTAATTAGGAAATTTGTTAGGTTAATTATCCTAACCAATCTTAATTAACATACTAATAATATAACTAATTAATTTAACATATATTAACATATATTATAACCTTTAATCAACATTAATATATCTAATTAGTATTTAGATTATAATTAATTCAATACTAAGCTAGTTCACTTAGTATGCTAATTTAGTAATTAGATTAGTTAAATTAAGCTTAATTAGGTTACTAACCAAATTCAAGCCTACAATTGTTGACTTAATACTAACCCTTGATTCATCTTTAATTCTTAGCCCTAGATTAGATCTAAGGTTGATATCACTTAGTCATAAATCTATCATTCTAATCTCACCATTGATTAGATCAACGACTTAGGTTAAAGGTTTCCTAACTAAGTCTTCATCCAACGGTCCAAATGAAAGTCTATGCTTCCTTAGTTGTCCAATTCCTATTGGTTTAGAAAGTCAAGCCTACTTTTGTTGACTTACTCTCATTGGCTAGAATTTGTACAGTCAGCACAGTTGACTGTTTTTCCTAAACACGGGTCCCACAGCACTTTTAAAGATCTGTGGTCAAATCAAAGTAGATTTTTACTATTTTTGAGACAAAGAGTGGAATCGTAATATAAAATAATATTATAATAATATAAAATTATTTTATTACACAGTTAAATCCAAAAAATTACGAGATTAATATATATATCAATCAAAATTGGGTTTAGTAAGATCCCCCCCAGCTCCAATTAATTAAAATAAGATTTATCCGGCCAGAAAATTATTATTTCCTTAGGTCGGAGCAAATCACATACAACAGTCAAGTACACTCACGAAACAGTCAAATTAAATTTACTGCTCACAGAATTCACAAAATAGTACATTTTGGGACTATTTCGTAATTATCCCAAAAGTTGGGGTGTTACAAACTGAGGCCAATCAGTCAACACTGATAGAAACAGGTTCAGGTTATTCGAATAACCTGGGGTCTATTCGAATAGACAGAGACCAAGATCAGAACCTGATAAAAGAAGGACTCTGGTTATTCAAATAAAGAGGGATTTATTCGAATAAGCAGAGGGCAGAAAGAAACACAGACAAACGAAGGCTTCTGGTTATTCGAATAGGGAGGTTGTTATTCGAATAAACAGAGAAGAAAAACACACAGGATTTAACAGAGGAATCAGTTTATTCGAATAAACTGAGTTCTATTCGAATAAGGCTGATGTTCAACACACATTTTAACAAGCAATAAAGGAGCTTATTTGAATAAAGCCTTGCTTGTTCGAATAAAACTAACACAGAAGCATAGTAAAGACATACATTTATGAAATTGAAAGCATATATTCATGTGATAATATTCAACAATAAACAAGCAATTTAAATATTGGATTGATCAATTATGCCCAATTCTCCTCGAATATAAAAGAATGCTTCTTTTGCTAAGGGTTTAGTAAAGATATCTGCAAGTTGCTTAGATGTTTCAACAAACTCAAGAATGCAATCCCCTTTTTGTACATGATCTTTGATAAAGTGATGTCTTATCTCTATATGCTTTGTTCTGGAATGCAGTATGGGATTCTTAGAGATATTTATTGCACTAGTGTTATCACATCTTATCAGGATGTGATCAAGCTGAAGACCGTAGTCTAAGAGTTGTTGCTTCATCCATAGGATTTGAGCACAGTAATGTGAATGCTTATGTCTTGAAGCATATCAAATGGGTTTTTAATGATAACAAAGGCCAAAGTGAAGTTCAAGTGCAAAAGAGAAGATCAAGCGCAAAAGGAAAAATCAAGATCAAAGAAAGAAGTCAAGAGGTTTATTTAGTTATAAGACTTAGAACATTAATGTTAAATGCTCTCAAGATTTCTCAAATGGTTTTTCAATATATGATTTCAAAATAAGTGGGAAATTTCAAAGTTAAACATGGCTTTCAATAAAACTTGAGTTTTAATCTTAAATCTAACACTCTTAAAAGAATTTATGTTTAATCAAGTGTCTTGAGGTGTTAGAAATGACTTACAAGCTTTATTGGACTTGAAAAATGTGTTCAATGGCCAATGTAATCGATTACATGACATTTGTAATCGATTACACAGCAAACAGAAGGCATGTAATCGATTACATGAGCAATGTAATCGATTACAAGCAAGTAAGAGGTCATGTAATCGATTACACAATATATGTAATCGATTACATCAAGCCCAGAAAAGCATGAACACGTTTAAAGAGTCATGTAATCGATTACATGGATATTGTAATCGATTACACAGCAAGTCAGAAGTCATGTAATCGATTACACAGATATTGTAATCGATTACAAACAAGTCAGAAGCCATGTAATCGATTACACGAAGAATGTAATCGATTACACAGAGCCCAGAAAGTCAAGAACACGTTGGAACAACATATGTAATCGATTACATAAGTTGAGTAATCGATTACAAGAATCCTGACAACATCCAACAGCTATATTTAATGCATTAAATGCATGCCCAAACCACCCCAACGACTCTATTAATTGAGAAACTTATAAATACCAAAGTTGGGTCTTTATTTGAGGTTGACCTTGAACCAAAAACTGATTACCAATACGTCTAAACTTGAATCAATCCTCAAATCATTTTCTTGCTCTATTTTCTGTCAAAAACGTGAAAAGTCTTTGAGAGCATATTAGAGCTTCAATTTGTATTCATCTGCTCTATTGAGAGCTTCATTCTATCTATCATTATTATTATGTAAAGAGGGTGAGCTATCCCTTTAGTGAAAAAGGGTGAGGTATCGCTTGTTGAGAAGAAGGTGAGGTATCCTTCAAAGGTGTAAAGAGGGTGGGGTATCCCTCAAAGGTTGTATAGGGTGAGGCATCCCTGTTTTGAGGCTCAAAGCACAAGGGTGAGGTATCCCAAGGTGTTGTTGAGTGCTCCAATCTGTAAAGGTTTTTCAAGCACCTATTCAAGCTTGAAGTTTAGTGGAAAATCTCGAGTGGTTCGCTTGAGAACTGGACGTAGGTCACAAGGGGTGGCTGAACTAGGATAAATCCTTGTGTTTGATTCTCTCAACCCTATCTCTTTACATTTGTGCATTTACTTTATATGCTTGTTTGAATATTATTCATCTTGGTTTATTTAATTTGTGAGTGAAGTATTCAATCTCATTTATCTATTCACTTCAATTATCCAATAGCTTCAACGAAAATTGTTTAACAAACGTTTTACGAAAGATTTACAAAAATATTTCATAAACTCAATTTACCCCCCATCTTAAGTTAGAGGCCACTTGGCTAACAAGTGGTATTAGAGCTACGCTCTTGTATAAAGGGCTTAGCTGCTTCAAGAGAAAGTGATGGCCTCCTCAAAGGAGTTTTCAGAAAGTTCTTCTATCTATAGACCTCCTTTTTCAATGGGGATGGGTATGCTTATTGGAAAGAAAGAATGAAAATTTTTATTGAAGCTATTGATTTAGATGTATGGGATGCTATTGAAAATGGTCCTTTTATCCCCACAAAAGATGTTAATGGTGTAAGGGTTAATACACCAAGAAGTGAATGGACCAATGATGATAAGAAAAAGGTCCAATATAATTTGAGTGCCAAAAACATCATTACCACATCCTTGGGGTATGATGAATTCTTTAGAGTCTCAAATTGTAAATCTGCCCAAGAAATGTGGGACACTTTAGAAGTGACCCATGAGGGTACTAGTGAAGTGAAAAGATCAAGGATCAATACTCTCACTCATGAGTATGAGCTTTTTAGAATGAATCAAAATGAAAGCATTCAAGAAATGGAAAAATGTTTTACACATATTGTAAATCATATTGCTTCATTGGGAAAGACTTTTCCTAATGAAGATCTTATTAACAAAGTGTTGAGATGTTTGAGCAGACATTGGCAACCTAAAGTGACGGCTATTACGGAGTTAAGAAATCTCTCAACCATGACCTTAGCCACACTTTTTGGCAAGCTCCAAGAACATGAATTGGAGTTGAATAGACTCAAACAAAATGAAGAAGTTGACAACAAAAAGAAAGGAATTGCTTTCAAAGCCACTTCCTCCATGGTGAATGAAGATGATAAAGATGATGAAGATGGCTTGAAAATAGATGAGGAGAATCTTGCTCTACTAGTAAAGAAATTTGGAAGATTCTTCAAGAAGAGTGGAGCTCAAAGAAGACCTCCCTTTCCCCAAAAGAATATCTATCACAAAGGGGAAGGAACCTCATTCACTCCTAAATGCTATGAATGTGGAGAGTTGGGTCACATGAAGATAGAGTGCCCAATTTATCAAAGTAAAGTGGAAAAATACCACCAAAAATCCTCAAGGGAGAAGAAAGAAAGAAGAGCCTACATAGCTTGGGATGATAATGACATGGACTCAACCGATAGCTCGGATAATGAGAAAGCCAATCTATGTTTCATGGCTAGTGGAGAAGAGGAAGATGAAAATGATATAGAGGTAACATCTTCATATTCTGAATCAAACTCTTCCTCTTCCTATGATGAATTGCAAGATGCTTTTGAAGAATTACATAATGAATATATAAGACTTGCAAAACTTGTTTCATCTTCCAAGAAATCAATTTCCTCTTTTGAAAACAAGATATCTATGTTAAATAAGGAAATTGAGGAACTTAAATTAGAAAATGAAACTCTTGGGTTGATTGATGCAAACTCTTCATGCATGACATGTTTATCTCTTGATAATGCATCTACACCCTCATCTTGCTCATCATGTAAAGCATTTGAAATTGAGATTGAGGACTTGAAAAATACTCTTTCAAAATTTACCTATGGAAGAGATAATTTGAACATATTACTTGGAAACTAAAGATGCATTTTTCAAAAGGCTGGTTTGGGGTATAATCCCAATAAACAACAAAAGTTTCTCAAGAACTTCTTCGTTTCATCAAGTACATCAAATAATCCCTTTATTAAATGCTTTCATTGTGGTAGGAAAGGGCATAGTGCATCAAATTGCAATATAAGGAAGAATATCAATAACAAGCTAGGAACTAAATTGGTTTGGGTTCCCAAAGGCACTTTACCAAAAACTAACACACAAGGACCCAAGAAAATTTGGGTACCAAAAGTCACAAATTGAAGTGTGTTGTAGGTGTGCTTGAAGGCCAAGAACTAACTTTGGATATATTGAAAAGTGGCTGCGCCAAGCACAAAACCAGAAAATACTTCAAGCTATCCTCCCTGTCTCCAAGAAGCTTGAACTTGCATCCTTTGGTTAAGTATGACTTGCTCTATGCTTTACTAGTTTAATATCTTGAATATGTTAAATGAATATTTTTTTCATGTGAAATGGCATGTATAATATCAATATCTTTGAACTTGTCATAATGGATCAATCATGCATCTAATTCTACTGTACAATATATTGGTCTACTGCATAATATGCTTATCTGCTGCATAAATTGGTAACCTTGTTGCATAATGTCTTATTGCATAACACTTTGCTGCATAATGTCACAATCTTCTGCATAAATCATCAACTTGATGCATAATATATTGTTTTGCTGCACAATAATGTGTTTTGGATCATAATATGACTGGAATATATGCTTAAATGATGTTTGAAATTGTCTTGGAATGATTTGGAACCTTTTTTTATTGTTTCAAGTTTGGTCTTTCATGATGCTTTCCTTTTGCTTAATCTCTATCAAATCCCATATTGCTTTTGTATATGACTCTGATTTCTACTGGCATAAATGATAAATACTATCTAAGTTTCTCTTCATATGCATTTGCTATTGGTATCACATCTTAATGTGCTAAACGATTATACTCTTATATTGATCCTGCTCGGCTGAAATAAATATATCAAGTCTGAATGCTTATGTCTTCTTTTTTATAATGCCAACGGGGGAGAAATTAGTGAAATATATTGCATGTGTACGGGGGAGTTTTGCACTTTCACATATTCTATCTCATGCATACATTACGGGGGAGTGTTGCACTTAATTATCTGATAATCAAATAAATGCATATTTTTCTTATTCTGTTGAATGTTTAGTTTGTCATCATAAAAAAAGGGGAGAATGTGAATGCTTATGTCTTGAAGCATATCAAATGGGTTTTTGATGATAACAAAGGCCAAAGTGAAGTTCAAGTGCAAAAGAGAAGATCAAACGTAAAAGGAAAAATCAAGATCAAAGAAAGAAGTCAAGAGGTTTATTTAGTTATAAGACTTAGAACATTAATGTTAAATGCTCTCAAGATTTCTCAAATGGTTTTTCAATATATGATTTCAAAATAAGTGGGAAATTTCAAAGTTAAACATGGCTTTCAAAAAAACTTGAGTTTCAATCTTAAATCTAACACTCTTAAAAGGATTTATGTTTAATCAAGTGTCTTGAGGTGTTAGAAATGACTTACAAGCTTTATTGGACTTGAAAAATGTGTTCAATGGCCAATGTAATCGATTACACGACATTTGTAATCGATTACACAGCAAACAGAAGGCATGTAATCGTTTACATGAGCAATGTAATCGATTACAAGCAAGTAAGAGGTCATGTAATCGATTACACAATATATGTAATCGATTACATCAAGCCCAGAAAAGTATGAACACGTTCAAAGAGTCATGTAATCGATTACATGGATATTGTAATCGATTACAAAGAAGTCGAAGTCATGTAATCGATTACACGGATATTGTAATCGATTACAAACAATAGTCGAAGCCATGTAATCGATTACACCAAGAATGTAATCGATTACCTGAGCCCGAGAAAGTCAAGAACACGTTGGAACAACATATGTAATCGATTACATAAGTTGAGTAATCGATTACAAGAATCCTGACAACATCCAACAGCTATATTTAATGCATTAAATGCATGCCCAAACCACCCCAACGGCTCTATTAATTGAGAAACTTATAAATACCAAAGTTGGGTCTTTATTTGAGGTTGACCTTGAACCAAAAACTGATTACCAATACGTCCAAACTTGAATCAATCCTTAAATCATTTTCTTGCTCTATTTTCTGTCAAAAACGTGAAAAGTCTTTGAGAGCATATTAGAGCTTCAATTTGTATTCATCTGCTCTATTGAGAGCTTCATTCTATCTATCATTATTATTATGTAAAGAGGGTGAGGTATCCCTTTAGTGAAAAAGGGTGAGGTATCGCTTGTTGAGAAAAAGGTGAGGTATCCTTCAAAGGTGTAAAGAGGGTGGGGTATCCCCTAAAGGTTGTATAGGGTGAGGCATCCCTGTTTTGAGGCTCAAAGCACAAGGGTGAGGTATCCCAAGGTGTTGTTGAGTGCTCCAATCTGTAAAGGTTTTTCAAGCACCTGTTCAAGCTTGAAGTTTAGTGAAAAATCTCGAGTGGTTCGCTTGAGGACTGGACGTAGGTCACAAGGGGTGGCTGAACCAGGATAAATCCTTGTGTTTGATTCTCTCAACCCTATCTCTTTACATTTGTGCATTTACTTTATATGCTTGTTTGAATATTATTCATCTTGGTTTATTTAATTTGTGAGTGAAGTATTCAATCTCATTTATCTATTCACTTCAATTATCCAATAGCTTCAACGAAAATTGTTTAACAAACGTTTTACGAAGGATTTACAAAAATATTTCATAAACTCAATTCACCCCCCATCTTAAGTTAGATGCCACTTGGCTAACAAGTGGTATCAGAGCTACGCTCTTGTATAAAGGGCTTAGCTGCTTCAAGAGAAAGTGATGGCCTCCTCAAAGGAGTTTTCAAAAAGTTCTTCTATCTATAGACCTCTTTTTTTCAATGGGGATTGGTATGCTTATTGGAAAGAAAGAATGAAAATTTTTGTTGAAGCTATTGATTTAGATGTATGAGATGTTATTGAAAATGGTCTTTTTATCCCCATAAAAGATGTTAATGGTGTAAGGGTTAATACACCAAGAAGTGAATGGACCAATGATGATAAGAAAAAGGTCCAATATAATTTGAGTGCCAAAAACATCATTACCACATCCTTGGGGTATGATGAATTCTTTAGAGTCTCAAATTGTAAATCTGCCCAAGAAATGTGGGACACTTTAGAAGTGACCCATGAGGGTACTACTGAGGTGAAAAGATCAAGGATCAATACTCTCACTCATGAGTATGAGCTTTTTAGAATGAATCAAAATGAAAGCATTCAAGAAATGGAAAAACGTTTTACACATATTGTAAATCATCTTGCTTCATTGGGAAAGACTTTTCCTAATGAAGATCTTATTAACAAAGTGTTGAGATGTTTGAGCAGGCATTAGCAACCTAAAGTGACGGCTATTGCGGAGTTAAGAAATCTCTCAACTATGACCTTAGCCACACTTTTTGGCAAGCTCCAAGAACATGAATTGGAGTTGAATAGACTCAAACAAAATGAAGAAGTTGACAACAAAAAGAAAGGAATTGCTTTCAAAGCCACTTCCTCCATGGTGAATGAAGATGATAAAGATGATGAAGATGGCTTGAAAATAGATGAGGAGAATCTTACTCTACTAGTAAAGAAATTTGGAAGATTCTTCAAGAAGAGTGGAGCTCAAAGAAGACCTCCCTTTCCCCAAAAGAATATCTATCACAAAGGGGAAGGAACCTTATTCACTCCTAAATGCTATGAATGTGGAGAGTTGGGTCACATGAAGATGGAGTGCCCAATTTATCAAAGTAAAGTGGAAAAATACCACCAAAAATCCTCAAGGGAGAAGAAAGAAAGAAGAGCCTACATAGCTTGGGATGATAATGACATGGACTCAACCGATAGCTCGGATAATGAGAAAGCCAATCTATGTTTCATGGCTAGTGGAGAAGAGGAAGATGAAAATGATATAGAGGTAACATCTTCATATTCTGAATCAAACTCTTCCTCTTCCTATGATGAATTGCAAGATGCTTTTGAAGAATTACATAATGAATATATAAGACTTGCAAAACTTGTTTCATCTTCCAAGAAATCAATTTCCTCTTTTGAAAACAAGATATCTATGTTAAATAAGGAAATTGAGGAACTTAAATTAGAAAATGAAACTCTTGGGTTGATTGATGCAAACTCTTCATGCATGACATGTTTATCTCTTGATAATGCATCTACACCCTCATCTTGCTCATCATGTAAAGCATTTGAAATTGAGATTGAGGACTTGAAAAATACTCTTTCAAAATTTACCTATGGAAGAGATAATTTGAACATATTACTTGGAAACTAAAGATGCATTTTTCAAAAGGCTGGTTTGGGGTATAATCCCAATAAACAACAAAAGTTTCTCAAGAACTTCTTCGTTTCATCAAGTACATCAAATAATCCCTTTATTAAATGCTTTCATTGTGGTAGGAAAGGGCATAGTGCATCAAATTGCAATATAAGGAAGAATATCAATAACAAGCTAGGAACTAAATTGGTTTGGGTTCCCAAAGGCACTTTACCAAAAACTAACACACAAGGACCCAAGAAAATTTGGGTACCAAAAGTCACAAATTGAAGTGTGTTGTAGGTGTGCTTGAAGGCCAAGAACTAACTTTGGATATATTGAAAAGTGGCTGCGCCAAGCACAAAACCAGAAAATACTTCAAGCTATCCTCCCTGTCTCCAAGAAGCTTGAACTTGCATCCTTTGGTTAAGTGTGACTTGCTCTATGCTTTACTAGTTTAATATCTTGAATATGTTAAATGAATATTTTTTTCATGTGAAATGGCATGTATAATATCAATATCTTTGAACTTGTCATAATGGATCAATCATGCATCTAATTCTGCTGTACAATATATTGGTCTACTGCATAATATGCTTATCTGCTGCATAAATTGGTAACCTTGTTGCATAATGTCTTATTGCATAACACTTTGCTGCATAATGTCACAATCTTCTGCATAAATCATCAACTTGATGCATAATATATTGTTTTGCTGCACAATACTGTGTTTTGGATCATAATATGACTGGAATATATGCTTAAATGATGTTTGAAATTGTCTTGGAATGATTTGGAACCTTTTTTTATTGTTTCAAGTTTGGTCCTTCATGATGCTTTCCTTTTGCTTAATCTCTATCTAATCCCATATTGCTTTTGTATATGACTCTGATTTCTACTGGCATAAATGATAAATACTATCTAAGTTTCTCTTCATATGCATTTGCTATTGGTATCACATCTTAATGTGCTAAACGATTATACTCTTATATTGATCCTGCTCGGCTGAAATAAATATATCAAGTCTGAATGCTTATGTCTTCTTTTTTATAATGCCAACGGGGGAGAAATTAGTGAAATATATTGCATGTGTACGGGGGAGTTTTGCACTTTCACATATTCTATCTCATGCATACATTACGGGGGAGTGTTGCACTTAATTATCTGATAATCAAATAAATGCATATATTTCTTATTCTGTTGAATGTTTAGTTTGTCATCATAAAAAAAGAGGAGAATGTGAATGCTTATGTCTTGAAGCATATCAAATGGGTTTTTGATGATAACAAAGGCCAAAGTGAAGTTCAAGTGCAAAAGAGAAGATCAAACGTAAAAGGAAAAATCAAGATCAAAGAAAGAAGTCAAGAGGTTTATTTAGTTATAAGACTTAGAACATTAATGTTAAATGCTCTCAAGATTTCTCAAATGGTCTTTCAATATATGATTTCAAAATAAGTGGGAAATTTCAAAGTTAAACATGGCTTTCAATAAAACTTGAGTTTCAATCTTAAATCTAACACTCTTAAAAGGATTTATGTTTAATCAAGTGTCTTGAGGTGTTAGAAATGACTTACAAGCTTTATTGGACTTGAAAAATGTGTTCAATGGCCAATGTAATCGATTACACGACATTTGTAATCGATTACATAGCAAACAGAAGGCATGTAATCGATTACATGAGCAATGTAATCGATTACAAGCAATCGAGAAGGCCATGTAATCGATTACACAATATATGTAATCGATTACATCAAGCCCAGAAAAGCATGAACACGTTCAAAGAGTCATGTAATTGATTACATGGATATTGTAATCGATTACACAGCAAGTCAGAAGTCATGTAATCGATTACACAGATATTGTAATCGATTACAAACAATTCAGAAGCCATGTAATCGATTACACCAAGAATGTAATTGATTACACAGAGCCCAGAAAGTCAAGAACACGTTGGAACAACATATGTAATCGATTACATAAGTTGAGTAATCAATTACAAGAATCTTGACAATGTCCAACTATATTTAATGCATTAAATGCATGCCCAAACCACCTCAACGACTCTATTAATTGAGAAACTTATAAATACCAAAGTTGGGTCTTTATTTGAGGTTGACCTTGACCCAAAAACTGATTACCAATACGTCCAAACGTGAATCAATCCTCAAATCATTTCTTGCTCTATTTTCTGTCAAAAACATAAAAATTCTTTGAGAGCATATTAGAGCTTCAATTTGTATTCATCTGCTCTATTGAGAGCTTCATTCTATCTATCATTATTGCTGTGTAAAGAGGGTGAGGTATCCCTCTAGTGAAAAAGGGTGAGGTATCCCTTGTTGAGAAGAAGGTGAGGTATCCTTCAAAGGTGTAAAGAGGGTGGGGTATCCCTCAAAGGTTATATAGGGTGAGGCATCCCTGTTTTGAGGCTCAAAGCACAAGGGTGAGGTATCCCAAGGTGTTGTTGAGTGCTCCAATCTGTAAAAGTTTTTCAAGCACCCATTCAAGCTTAAAGTTTAGTGGAAAATCTTGAGTGGTTCGCTTGAGGACTGGACGTAGGTCACAAGGGGTGGCTGAACCAGGATAAATCCTTGTGTTTGATTCTCTTAACCCTATCTCTTTACATTTGTGCATTTACTTTATATGCTTGCTTGAATATTATTCATCTTGGTTTATTTAATTTGTGAGTGAAGTATTCAATCTCATTTATCTATTCACTTCAATTATCCAATAGCTTCAACGAAAATTGTTTAACAAACGTTTTACGAAAGATTTGCGAAAATATTTCATAAACTCAATTCACCCCCCTCTTGAGTTAAAGGCCACTTGGCTAACAAGTAACTCCCAGCTGCAACATATTCAGCCTCAGCGGTAGACAAAGCCACACTATTTTGTTTCTTGCTATGCCAAGAAACTAAAGAACTACCAAGCAAGTGGGATGTCCCACTAGTACTTTTTCTATCCAATTTGGACCTAGTAAAATCAGAGTTAGAATAGCCTATTAGGCTACAAGAGGCACCCTTAGGGTACTACAAGCCCATTTGTGAAGTGCCTACTAGGTATTTCATTATACGTTTAACAACACTTAAATAAGATTCCTTAGGGTTTGCCTGATATCTAGCACACATGCATACACTAAACATTATATTTGGCCTACTAGTAGTAAGATAAAGGAAAGAACCAATTATACCTCTATATTTCGTTATTTCTACTGATTTACCTCCTTCATCTTTGTCCAAGTAGCAAGAAGTGTCCATCGGAGTGACCATGTGTTTGGTGTTTTCCATTTCGAATCTCTTGAGCAATTCCTTGCAGTATTTGGTTTGACTTATGAAAGTCCCTTCGTCCGTTTGTTTGATTTGAAGTCCAAGGAAGAAATTCAATTCTCCAATCATTGACATTTCAAATTCATTCTGCATTGACTTAGCAAATTCTTTGCAAAAGGATTCATTAGTAGCACCAAAGATAATATCATCCACATATACTTGCACAAGAAGAATGTCATGCTTTTTATTTTTAATAAAAAGGGTAGTATCGACTTTTTCTCTTGAAAAACTATTTTCCAAAAGAAACTTACTCAACCTTTCATACCAAGCTCTAGGAGCTTGCTTTAAACCATATAAAGCCTTTTTAAGTTTAAAAACATGGTTGGGCAGTTCATGATTTTCAAAACCTGGAAGTTGTTCAACGTATACCTCCTTTTGAATAAAACCATTTAGAAAAGCACTATTGACATCCATTTGATATAATTTGAAATCCATGATGCAAGCATAAGCAATTAACATTCTAATAGCTTCTAATCTAGCTACAGGTGCATAGGTTTCTTCATAATCTATTCCTTCTTCTTGATTATACCCTTTAGCAACCAATCTAACTTTGTTTCTAGTTATTAACCCATTTTCGTCAAGTTTGTTTCTAAAAACCCATTTAGTTCCAATTATAAGGTGATTATTAGGTCTAGCAACTAATTCCCAAACTTGATTTCTTTCAAACTGATTTAATTCCTCATGCATAGCTAAGATCCAATGTTCATCATCAAAAGCTTCAATTAAATCCTTAGGTTCAATTTGAGAAACAAAAGCTAAGTGATTACAAGCATTTCTAAGGGAGTTACGAGTACTTATACCTTTAGATACATCACCGATAATTTGATTAAGGGAGTGATATTTTGAAGTTCACCATTCTTTGGGGAGTTCCAAAGCTTGCGAATTTTCTTGTCTTTGCTTATCCTCTTGCTCCTTGATTTCTTTTTCTTTATTATCCAAATGTGTTTCCGCCAAGACTTCTGCTACATCATCAATAACAAGATCCTTTCTCGATCCATTTGGGTCAGTTTCATCAAATGCAACATGTATAGATTCTTCAATAGTCATAGTTCTTTTATTGTAAATACGAAAAGCTTTACTATGATTTGAATAGCCAAGAAATATACATTCATCAGACTTAGTATCAAACTTGCCTAAATTATCTTTTCCATTGTTTAAAACAAAACATTTGCATCCAAAAACATGAAAGTGTGAGACATTTGGCTTTCTTCCCTTATACAATTCATATGGGGTTTTCTTTAAAATAGGCCTTATAAGGGCCTAGTTCATTACATAACAAGCTGTACTTACAGCACCCGCCCAAAAGTATTTAGGAAGAATAGCCTCATTAAGCATAGTTCTCGCCATTTCTTCTAAGGAACGGTTTTTCCTTTCTACAACTCCGTTTTGTTGCAGAGTTCTAGGGGCAGAGAAATTATGATTAATGTCATGTTCATCACAGTAATTTTCAAAAACATTGTTTTCAAATTCACCACTGTGATCACTTCTTATAGAAGAGATTTGAAAATCTTTTTCATTTTGAATAACTTTGGCAAGTCTTTTAAAAGCTAGAAATGCATCATTTTTATTTGCAAGAAATAAAGTCCATGTAAACCTAGAAAAATCATCCACAATCACTAAAGCATAGTAATTCCCACTAAAGCTCATAGTTCTAGAAGGTCCAAATAGATCCATGTGCAAAAGTTGTAAAGGTCTAGTAGTTAAAACTATATTTTTTGCTTTAAAAGAGATCTTTATTTGTTTACCCTTTTGATATGCATCACATAACTTATCTTTTATAAAATTAAGCTTGGGTAGTCCAATTACTAGCTCTTTAGAGACCAACTTCTTAAGTGATCCATGTGAATGTGTGCAATTCTCCTATGCCATCATTCTTACTTAAAAGGCATTTCGCATCATTTGAAGATATATCATCAAGACTAATCATATAGATGTTGTTTACTCTATGACCAATGAATTTAACATGCTTGTCATTTTTATCTTCGATTATGCAACAGTTTGAATCAAATATAATTTTATTTCCTTTATCACATAATTGGCTAATACTAAGCAAGTTATGTTTCAAGCCTTCAACAAGCAGTACATTTTCAATAGAGGAGTTAGGGTTCTTACCGACTTTGCCGATTCCAAGAATTTTACCCTTGTTGTTATCACCATAAGTGACGTGTCCATGATTCTTTGGAATAAGCATGGTGAATTTTGAGTCGTCCCCGGTCATGTGCTTGGAACAGCCGCTATCAAGATACCAATTTGAACTCCTAGCTTTCAAGCACACCTACAACACAAGTTTAGTTTTTAACTTTTGGTACCTAAACTTTCTTGGGTCCTTGTGTGTTAGTTTTGGGTATAGTACCCTTGGGAACCCAAATCATTTTTGTTCCAATTTTTGTATTTATGTTTTTCCTTGCATTATATGTTGAAGCACTATGTCCTTTTCTTCCACAGTAAAAACATTTAATAAAAGGACTACTTGAAACACTAGAATGCACAAAGAAATTTTTATAGAGTTTTTGTTGATTTTTCGGGTTATAACCTATCCCAGCTTTTTGAAAAACCACTCTTTGTCTTCCTAATAAAATATTTAAGTTATCTCTTCCAAAGGTGAATTTAGAATGAGTGTTCTTTAGGTCTTCAATTTCTTTTTCAAGTATATGACATGAAGAACAAGATGAAGAAGTAGAAGCATATGTAGAATGATTTGTGCATGCATCAATGATTCCTAAAGTTTCGTTTTCAATTTTCAATTCTTCTATTTCTTTATTTAAAACAAGAATTTGATTTTCTAAAGAAGAAATTATTTTCTTAGAAGAAGAAATAATTTTTGTGAATTTTAAAGATTCTTCATGTAGTTCCTCAAAAGCATCTTGTAACTCATCGTAAAAAGGCAATAAAGTAGTATTAGAACTTACCTCGTTTTCGCTTTCTTCTTCATCTCCTTTTGCCATGAGACACAGTTGAGCTTCTTCGCTATCGAAATTTGTCAGTTGAGTCTATGTCGTTTTCATCCCACGCTATGTAGGCTTTTCTTCCTTTTCTTTCCTTGAAGGGTTTCTTTTCAAATTTCTCCTTCTTCTTTTGATAAACTGGACACTCCATTTTCATGTGACCAGGTTTGCCACATTCATAGCAAGTTGGAGTCGATGAAGCTCTTTTGCCTTTGAAATGTGTCTTTTCCGAAGGGAATGGAGGTCTTCTTTGCATTCCCTTTTTCCTGAGAAATTTACCAAACCTTTTAACTAACAAACTCAGATTTTCTTCACTTACCTCGATGTTCTTTGAGCTTTCTTTATTTTCTTCATCATCATTGTCGAATGTTGATGAAGTAGCTTTGAGCGCTATTCCCTTTTTCTTTTTATCGTTCTCTTCGCTTTGGCTTAATCTGCTCAGTTCCAATTCGTGCTTATGAAGTTTTCCAAATAGGGTAGCTAAAGTCATTGTGGACAAATCCCTTGATTCTGATATGGCTATTACTTTGGGTTGTCAAATCCTGCTAAGACATCTCAAAACTTTGTTAATCAAATCTTCGTTAGAAAAACTTTTGCCTAAAGATGCAAGATGATTAACTATGTGGGTGAACCTCTTTTGCATTTCCTGAATGCTTTCTCCTTGGTTCATTCTGAATAGTTCATATTCACGAGTTAGAGAATTGATTCTCAACCTCTTAACTTCACTAGTACCCTCATGGGTAACTTGCAAAGTGTCTCACATTTCTTTAGCAGTTTTGCAGTTTAAAATTCTAAAAAACTCATCATATCCCAAAGCAGTAGTAATAATATTTTTGGCTTTTAAATTAAATTGAACTTTTCTTTTGTCTTCATCAGACCATTTATTTCGTGGTGTTTCGGTCCTTACACCATCGACCTCATATGTGGGTATAAAAGCGTCATTTTCGACAGTATCCCATACATCTAGATCAATAGCTTCGATGAAGATTTTCATTCTTTCCTTCCAATATGCATAACCATCCCCATTGAAAAAGGGCGGTCAGTTTATGGAAAATCCTTCTAAAAAATCATTTGAAGAAGTTATGTTCTCTTTTGCTAAGCTCTTTATACAAGAGTCTAGCTCTGATACCACTTGTTACCAAGTGGCTTCCAGTACTCAAGAGGGGGGGTGAATTGAGTATTAAACTTTTTTGTAAAACCTCTTTTTTAATTAAGACAAATATTAAAAGCTTAATAAATAAATGCATAGAAGGAACGAGAAGAAGAAAAGAAACAATAAAGAGCAGCGAAAAATAAATGTGCAGTAAATTAAATTACATAAAATAAAGAGATTAGGGAAAAGAGAAGCAGACACAGTATTTATCCTGGTTCGACCACTAACCCACTTGTGGTCTACGTCCAGTCCTCGAAAGCCGAGATTTTTCACTAAGTATACAAGCTTCAATAGGTGCTTGCTACCGTTACAAAATAGAGCACTTTTTATACACAGGGACACTATACCCTTGTGCTAAAGTCTCAGCCTGCAGGGATACCTCACCTTTATACAAACCTTGAGGGATACCTCACCCTCGATATAGAATATCAGAAAATAGATGAAGAGAAACTCTCACTCAAAGTAAGTAATACAAATTGAAGTGCTAATGGAGCTCTCACAGAAATATCTCAAAGTGTTTTTAAACAAGAAGAGCGTAGAAAATAGTTTTCACAAATCAGAGTAATTAGAAAATAGTTCAGAATTATGGGCAATGAAATTCATAACCCAAGCTTGCTATTTATAGGGAAAAATAGATGAATTAGCTGTTGGGTATAATTAATATTATTTAACACAAATTTGAAAACCTGTCTGTTTCCATTTACATAAGCAAAAGCTCCGTGTTTATTTAAATAGAGCAAAAACTTATTCGAATAACACTGTTCCTGAAACCAAATTAAAAACTCATCTGAAATGGGTTATTCGAATAACCAATATGTTATTCGAATAACTCTGTTAAAACCAGAGTTCAAAAACCGAATAGGTTATTCGAATAGTGGCTAAACTATTCGAATAAGTTAAAGGAAGTTCAGACACAAAAGAGGTTTATTCGAATAACGTATGAGTTATTCGAATAACTTACTTAAAACGCAGTTCTGAAAAACTTCATTTATTCGAATAAAGGATAGTTATTCGAATAGCCACTTAAAAACAGAGTTCTGGAAAACCTTAGTTATTCGAATAACAGGGTAGTTATTCGAATAACACCTTTTAGAAAACAAACCTCATGAAGATGTTTATTCAAATAGGCTAAGCTCTATTTGAATAACTCAGTTCAAAAATTGTTTTGAATAAGATGTTTTCAAAGACACTAAGTTTAAAACCAGGTTTTATCTTTTCTTTCAAAAACAAAGAGATATCAAAGTGAGCTCCGTACAATAGATCCTAAATCCTAATGCTAAACAAATATAAACTTGGACTTGGTCTATTTATCATCTTCATTTATTCTTCACGTTTGTTATCATCAAAACAAGTGTTCAAAAGTATGCATCCAAACACAACATGCATGCCACAAATATTGTTTTTCAAAAACCAAATTCAACATGCAAGAACCCATAAGTCCAACCTTTACATAGTTGCTACCATCACCATGAAAACTCAACATGAAACCCAAGATTAAGGCAATCGGTTATGAGTAGAAGAACAATCCTAATAAACTAAAGAAATGCATGATCTCATGTAGAAAAATTGAATCTTTAGATAGCATAAGAAGCTAGGAACAAACTCCTCTTCCCTACCTCTTGCTAGCTTGCGAGAAATAAAAGGAAAAAAAGGTGAGAGAGTTGTTGAGATGTGGTTCCTAGCCTTCAAAACATGGACTAACTTCTCCAAGCTTTCTTTTGCTTCTTCCTTAATCTTACAGCCCTCTCCCCCTTAACCTCTAAGTTGTTTTGCTTCTAGGTGTAGGAATGAAGTGGTGAGGGAGTAAGGAATGTTGGTGAGTTATATTGAGGAGAAGTGAGGAGTGTTGTGTTTAATTGAATCTCAAAAAATAATAGTTTAGAGTCATAAATGCTTCCTAAAATTCTCTTATTGGGCAAGTCTCCTAACTTAAGCTCTAAGGCTGCCACCATCATTTTATTTATTTACCCTTGCTCCTACCATACTCTATGCCTATATATACATATATACTTGGTGCTAAATTTTGTTTTACTAATTAAAATTCCTTCACTTCCTTTTCTCAATAGCATCCGTACAAAAGGTCCAAACGAAATCATAAAATTCTAATTTTTTTTAGTTTCTCCTATCACTCAAACTTTGATAGCTTACATTTTCAATTTTTGTAAAAATCTTATTTTATCATGCATTTAATTAATAATATAAATAAGAAAAGGAGAGGGTGTTAGATGAAGTGTAACAGCCTAATACAAATTATTGTAGGATAAACAGTATATCCCAGGATAAAATATATTAAGCATGTCACTTTCTAAAAATGCATAAAACATATTCCATAATAACCTGTATAGTCATTATAGAGAGCCATGAATGATGAAAAGATCATATATATACATCACTAGCTAAAAAGTCACATTGTAATACATAAACTTTTACAAACAACCAGTAAGGTAAATAATTATAAGATGATTCAAAAAGAAACATAACAACTACACTAAGCTTTCTGCTTCTTCTTGTACTTTTTATCTTTTGGAGGGACTTCACCTGGATTTACATGGAATACAAAAGGGTGAGAAATCACAATTTCTTAGTATTCGCGTACCAAGACCAGCAGTTAATCATTTACAATAAATAAATCAACTGTAAATGTACATATAGACGATGTAACCAATTATCCGAGCCACATTTTAAACATTAGAACATAGAAATCTTAGCCTCACTTATCCAACAAAGTAGCAAGATTCATATCACTAGCTAAACAATATCTACAATCACTTCACAAGTGAATTAGAAATTAACCTCATGTTGATCAAGGTTCTAGACACTAACATAGTCATTCTATCACACCTTGTATGTCTAATAATTCCCAAACTTTTCACATATGCAAGTTGATAATTCTCTCCAAGAAATATCCCCAAAAGTGTCTCATTACACCCTAAAAGACTTGCATAAATGATCTCATCAAGTAGGGAATTCAATTAGCAACACATGCTAATTCTTATTCTTTGCTTGACCTTGGTGCTTCCAACCCAACGCTTAGGTGTGCAAACAATAGTACCACGCGAGACTCCCTGGACAATGGATGCTCAGGCACTCGTACACAAGCGCCTAGGTGTTGACTGTTGAGCAGCACGTGTAACCCTTTTGGGCTGTAGCCGTTCAGACACCCAAACCCCCGGTGCCTAGGCAGTTGTCACCCAGAATAGAATCTGTAGAATTCTGCAAAAATTATTACTGTTCCATTAAGGAACAAAACGAGATTCAGCCTCTCAAGGCCAAATTCTAGATGATTTCTAATCCCTATCATGCTCTCTAACATATTGGAATCATAAAACACTAACTCAACTCATCAAACATGGATTAAACTTAATTAAGCCAAGAAACATCCATTAACCTAAAAGCTCATAAACTAGGCCTATGGATATTTCACCAAGCTAAACCAGCAACCATTGTATCCAATGAGTAGAAAATATTCTAACTCAACTCTTGGAATCAAGAACCAAGTTAAGAACGAAGATTTGGCTCACCAAACCACCAATTCCCATCCAAGAACCCTAAAAATCATTCAATATGAACAAAACGAAAGATGGATAGAAGAACCCTGGTGTAGTGTGGAATGTGATTAAAAATAAATATAAAAAATAGTTGCCAAGTTCCACCAAAAATATAAAAACCTTGCAACCAATTGTAGTGAGCAAGGGTCGATCCACAGAGAACCAATTCAATTAACACTATCAATCCAATTCCTAAATTAAACTCTGATGAAAATAAACAGTAAAATTAAAAGGGGGGTTTTGTTAATTAAAACTAACAAAAGAAATTAAACTTAAACCAAAGCAGTAAACACAAATTGAATTATCAAGTTAAAGATATTGGTTAAGAGATGGAATCCACCACTAAATTTATATGATTACGCCAACTTACATACCCTTTATACCAACATGATCAATTATGTTCTTATGTGATTGTGAGATATATCCTGTGTCCTCCTTAAGTTTCGCTTGATTCAGCAACCGCTCAAATCAAACCCTAACCATTAGTTATTTGTAAAGTAACCACTTTTACACCTACCTAATGATTGTATTAAGAATTAGAAAACCAAACACACTAAGATCTAATCACACACCGGGATTAAATTATTTAGAACATATATTTCACTAGATCTATTACCGCAACCGCGCATAATATATCCAGATCTACCACTTTTATAATTGGTATAGTATAAAGATAATTATATCCACATGAACATCATACATTCTGCTAGATTTACTACCACAACCGCGCATAATAAACCCAGATCTACCGCTTTGAAAGTGGGAACAAGTATAAAAACCTTCATACCAACAATAGATTCAGAAATATATGAATAAAAACATAACTGTATTGATATAAAGAAATATGCAAGATTCACATAATCAAAACTAGGGTTTCATCTTCCCTTAACCAAATAAGAAAACTAGCCACACATGGCAAATTCAAAATCACAAGAAAAATAGAAGAAAAACATAGTTCAGAATGAAAGTGCAAAAGAAAACTAAAGATCAAAATAGTTTCCAAAAGTTGGGGATGATCAATCTCTGATTGCTCGAACCCGAGACTCCAATCTTCGATCCAATCTCCCTTCCCCTTGGTCTTTGTGTTTCCCTCAGTTCCCTTGACGGCTCTCTCTATCTAGACCTCTCTTAAGGACTCTAAGCAACCCTATTTATAGGTTTGGGAACCTAATTTAGCATTAAAACACGAAATTAATATTCTGATGCGACGACACGGGTCGTGTCATATTACACGGCCCAACTCGTGTTCAATTCTGATGACAGATTCTCAGCTATTCCAAAGTCAGAGAAGAACACGGCTCACCCCGTGTCACTTGACACGGGCCGTGTTCTTGGTCAAGGCTTGAAATTGACTCTTCCTCGTGAAGTCAGAGAAGTACACGGCCTACCCCGTGTCATTTGACACGGGCCGTGTTCTTCATTTTCTTCTAATCTAGCCTTGATTCTTCATGAATGTCCTTCTTCCTTTGCTTCTGAGGGTAAAATTAATCTTCTTAAGTATTCATCTCTCTCCTCAAATGGCCATCAAGCTTGGTTTGATGCTAATGGACTCAAACACTCAAAGATATCCTGAAAAGCATAATTCATTTATGAGTGTTTATAACCACATTTAGTATAGTTTCACAATAAACATCCAAAGACAACTCTAAATCAGAAACTTAGCTAAATGTCAACAATTGAGCATATATGGAGTTCAATTAAATCAATCATAAGGCATTTAAAGTATGGAAATAATCGACAGATCAAATACCCCCACACTTAGCCTTTTGCACTCCTGGGCAAAACATAAGACCAAACTAAGGAACAAGGAAAACAAAATAAATTCAAAAACCTAACAATTTAAAGAACTCAATTTCTAATGATATTCAAGAGAGGCAAAAAGAGCAAGAAAAGATTCAAGGGATCACAATATTCAAGAGATAACAATTCTTCACATCTCAAACTAACATGCAAAGTATCTTCAAATTGAAAAACATGAATTAAGAATGATAGATCCTCACAAGATACACTCTCAATCTCTCAAGTGTTTACCAGGTAAGTATTTCACTCAATTCAACCCATGAAAAATGCACTACCATAAGCTTGCTTATCTTCTACTTCTCCACTACTCAAACACATGCACACACAAATCAAGAGGACTTTATTTAAGGTTGTAATGGGGCCAAGGTAAGGGAAGGAAATAATATGGATATGGTAAGATGAGCACCCAAGAGAATAAAAGAACATTGGGGAGAAACTCAATTGACAAATATGAAATTTTTATCCCCTCAAATCTATATAATGCACATTCTCTTTACATCTTCCTTTCCTTTTTCTTTCTTTTCTTTTACAATCTTTCTTGAATTTTTTTCTTTTTCTTTGCATATTTTTTTTTCAACATCTTGCATATTACACATCAACTTACGCAACCCCCACACTTGTCCTATTAAACACTTACAAGCAAAAGAGCTCCTCCAATAAAAATGAACCAATGCTCTCCCATTCTCTAAGGTAAGGTAAAATCATGGTTTTTCACATAGAGCATATAATGAGATAAGACAAAGAATAGGCTCAAGGGGTTAATCAAAGGGAAATAATGCAAGGTTGGCTATTTGGCCAAAGTAGTTAATCACAAAAGAATGCCTCAATCATGTTCATGTATGCAAGTGAAAATGTAGCCTCAAAAAGAATTAAAGCAAGTTCTAGAGTGATCAATATGACATGAGTGAAAATCACACAAGAAAGAAAAGAATGGTATAAATGTTAAATCCATCCATCAAAAGGCTCAAAATCTCACCAGGTATGCATCTATCAAACTCAATTCATCAATCAAACATCCAAAACTAAGCATGTCAAATTCAAGATGAAAGAAGAAATTTATAAATCATAACCTTGAATTTCAATTGCTTCAAACTCATAGACTTCACAAATCTCAAAATATCATTAGAAATTAAATAAAAACATAATTTTTTTTTTCAAAAATAGAAAACAGAAATTAAAATAAAAATAGAAATAAAACAGAAAACAAAATGTCAATTCTTCCCCCACACTTAAATTCTACATTGTCCTCAATGTAAACCTCAACAATAAATAATCATTAATAAATCTAGGACAAATAAGATAAAAGATAGGAAAGAAACATCCTTATCAACTGAAGTAACGGAGGAAGATGAAGAGATTTCCACCAGGATCCCATTGGCGAAAGCATAATAACCAATGTATGCTTGAAATAACATGAAAGCTTCCACCGGGGTCCCATTGGCTAAAACGTAATGACCAAGTTATGGTTGAAACAGCATGAGGGCTTCCACTAAGGTCCCATTGGCCTTCCTTAATTGCCTTGACTTCACCACTGAAAAGTAATATGTGCACTTCATCAAATTCATATGCATTGTTTCTATTGGACCATGGCCCAAAAACAAAATCCACTTCAGTAGTGTCTGTCATCTGGTGCTCTTCTCCCTTCACTGAAAACTCTTCAGAGGCCTACAATTCTATCTTTCCTTGTATCTTAGATCCTGCAACTGCATCAAAAGTATTATTGATAGATCCTTCAACAACATTAGCTTCTGCACAAACAGAATCATCAACTCTCAAGAATGCAAAAATTTCAGCACAAACAACACATATCATGTCACCATCACAATCAGTACATGAGTTGCAATGAGTATAATTATTGAAACTAATAAAATCAGGAAATTCATCACACAACTCATCATACTGTCTCTCCACTACCTTAGGAAGGGGTTCAAGAATACTTACCTTAGGGGCCTCAAAGTTTTCCCCCTCCTCACTTACCTCTTCAGACTCTATTTCTTTCTTTTCAATGGTTTGTGAAGGAGAGGTGGGTTCATCTAGCATCTTCCCACTTCATAGTATGACAACACTAGCATCTTCCTTCACATTCTCTTCTGATTGTGAGGGAAGTTCTTCAGAAATTTGGCTCTGGAACTTGCTAAGATCTGTGGCTAACTGATCCAAGGAGTTTTGTAGGTCATTACACATGGCCTGTGTTTCTTGTTGAAACTGAATGTTATTAGTGGCCATTTGTCTTATTAGCTCCTCCAGTGAAGGTTCAGGTTGCCTAGGAGGTTGAACTTGTTACTGCCCATGACTCAAGTTAGGAGGATCCCACTACCCTGGATAATATGTATTGGAGTAGGGGTTGTAGTTGTTGGACGGTTCAGAATATCCTCATACTGCCTCTACCTCCTCATTTGTGTCTACTAGGAAAGTGGGACACAAATCAGTGGGATGTCCAGATGATAAGCAAATCTCACAAGCTTCCATGATCAATGGACATCAGCACCTACAAACACTCAGAAAGAAAGAATCAAAAATTAAAAAAAAAAAAACAAAAACAGAGTAAAAATAGGAAACAAATTAATAGCGCAATTGGAAAATTGGTTCCCCGGCAATGGCGCCAAAATTTGGTGTAGTGTGGAATGTGATTAAAAATAAATATCAAAAACAGTTGCCAAGTTCCACCAAAAATATAAAAACCTTACAACCAATTGTAGTAAGCAAGGGTCGATTTACAGAGAACCAATTCAATTAACACTATCAATCCAATTCCTAAATTAAACTCTGATGAAAAATAAACAGTAAAATTAAAAAGGGGGTTTTGTTAATTAAAACTAACAAAAGAAATTAAACTTAAACCAAAGCAGTAAACACAAATTGAATTATTAAGTTAAAGATATTGGTTAAAAGATAGAATCCACCACTAGATTTATATGATTACGCCAACTTACATACCCTTTATACCAACATGATCAATTATGTTCTTATGTGATTGTGAGATATATCCCGTGTCCTCCTTAAGTTTTGCTTGATTCAGCAACCGCTCAAATCAAACCCTAACCATTAGTTATTTGTAAAGCAATCGCTCTTACACCTACCTAATGATTGCATTAAGAATTAGAAAACCAAACACACTAAGATCTAATAACACACCAGGATTAAATTACTTAGAACATATATTTCACTAGATCTATTATCGCAACTGCGCATAATATATCCAGATCTACCACTTTTATAATTGGTAAATAGTATAAAGATAATTATACCACATGAACATCATACATTCTGCTAGATTTACTACCACAACCGCGCATAATAAACCCAGATCTACCACTTTGAAAGTGGGAACAAGTATAAAAACCTTCATACCAACAATAGATTCAGAAATATATGAATAAAAACATAACTGTATTGATATAAAGAAATATGCAAGATTCACATAATCAAAACTGGGGTTTCATCTTCCTTTAACCAAATAAGAAAACTAGCCACACATGGCAAATTCAAAATCACAAGAAAAATAGAAGAAAAACATAGTTCAGAACGAAAGTGCAAAAGAAAACTAAAGATCAAACTAGTTTCCAAAAGTTGGGGATGATCAATCTCCGATTGCTCGAACCCGAGACTCCAATCTTCGATCCAATCTCCCTTCCCTTTGGTCTTTGTGTTTCCCTCAGTTCCCTTGACGGCTCTCTCTGTCCAGACCTCTCTTAGGGACTCTAAGCAACCCTATTTATAGGTTTGGGAACCTAATTTAGTATTAAAACACGAAATTAATATTTTGATGCGATGACACGGGTCGTGTCATATTACACGGTCCAACCCGTGTTCAATTCTGATGACAGATTCTCAGCTATTCCAAAGTCAGAGAAGAACACGGCCCACCCCGTGTCACTTGACACGGGCCGTGTTCTCGGTCAAGGCTTGAAATTGACTCTTCTTCGTGAAGTCAGAGAAGTACACGGCCTACCCCGTGTCATTTGACACGGGCCGTGTTCTTCATTTTCTTCTAATCCAGCCTTGATTCTTCATGAATGCCCTTCTTCCTTTACTTCTGAGGGTAAATTAATCTTCTTAAGTATTCATCTCTCTCCTCAAATGGCCATCAAGCTTGGTTTGATGCTAATGGACTCAAACACTAAAAGATATCCTGAAAAGCATAATTCATTTATGAGTGTTTATAACCACATTTAGCATAGTTTCACAATAAACATCCAAAGACAACTTTAAATCAGAAACTTAGCTAAATGTCAATAATTGAGCATATATGGAGTTCAATTAAATCAATCATAAGACATTTAAAGTATGGAATTAATCGACAGATCAAACCCCTACCTTGGAACAAAGATGAAGATGATGATTAGTAGATCTGTAACTCTTTTTCCCCTTTGATTTCCACTTCTTTCTTTTCTCTTGTCTTCCTCATTTTCTCTTTTCTCCTTTCTTGCTGCTATTCTGGTTTTTTAGCCAAAAGAGAGAATGAGAAACAGCCAAGGAAACAATGAAAGAAATATCAGCAGAGTAAGTCAAAGAAAGTGGCTATTCGTGAGAAGCTTGGTCACTTAAGTGACCAAGTGGTTATTCCGATTTGCTAAGAACACTTAAATTTCTCCAAATCTAGTTTTCTTAAAGCCAACAAGTTTAAAATAAATCATAAGATTCATAAAAAATCTTGTTGCACTAAAACCATCATTTTTCATATTTGTGACTAGTCATTCCGATATTAAAACACATAACTAGTATGCTTATAAATATACAATTGACTCTGATTAACCTCAAAAAATAACAATATCATAGTCTTCACATTTGTGACTTAAAAAATAAATTACCCACATTTATTTCCATTAGCTAAGCATTTTTTGCTAATATCTGGGTCATTTTAAGCAACTTTTCACCTTTTGGGTTACAACAAGCCTAAACTAACTCAGATTGTCACAAAACTAAGCAGGCATGTTAAGCAAGTATTAAGCTACCTTTGTAACTATTTACAAGTCTAACATGTTGAAAAAGATATTACATTTCTCCCCATTTTTTAAAAAAATTTTGTCCCCAAAATTGCTTACCTTATATAAAAAACTATGGGTAGTCTTACTACAAGTGGGACTTCAACTCCCAAGTCACCTCCTTGAAACCATCACTATTCCAAAGCACCTTCACCAGAGGGATTCGCTTACCTCTAAGCTCTTTGACCCCTCTGTCCACGATCCTCATTGACCACATAGCATAAGACAAATCATCTTTTAACTGCATAGATTCATTTCTTATGACATGTGAAGGATCTGGATTATACTTCCTAAGTTGTGACACATGGAAGACATCATGAAGGTTTGACAAAATGGGAGGAAGGGCAATTTGGTAGGCTATGGGTCCAATTCTATTTAAGATCTGGTAGGGACCAATGAAATGAGGGTCTAACTTCCGTGCTCTCAATGTTCTACCAATCCCTGTTGTAGGAGTGACTCTCAAGAATACATGATCTCCCTCACTGAGCTCCAAAGGTCTTTTCCTTTTATTAGCATGACTCTTCTTCCTATTCTAAGCCATAACCAACTTATCTCGGATCATCTTACTCTGATTTGTGGTCTGCTGTACCAACTCAGGTCCTAAGATAGTTTTCTCTCCAACCTCATACTAACACAAAGGGGACCTACACTTTCTACCATAAAGTGCTTCATACGGTGCCATACTTATGCTGGTGTGATAATTATTATTGTAGGAAAACTCCACTAAGGGTAAGAACTTATCCCAACTCCCTTTCTGCTCTGGCACACATGCTCTTAGCATATTCTCAAGGGTTTTGTTTCCAATTAAGCATCGGTCTGTGGATGATATGCTATACTCAGACTAAGCCTTGTTCTAAAATCATTTTGCAAAGCTCCCCAAAATCTAGATGTAAATCTTTGGTTTCTATTAGAAACTATACTAAGGGGAATACCATGCATCCTAACTATCTCCTGAAGGTATAACTGAGTAAGTCTATCCATGGAGTAGTTAGCTCTAATAGGTATAAAATGGGTAGACTTGATTATTCTATCCACTACAACCCATATTACATCAAATCCTAACTAAGTCCTGGGCAATCCTATCACAAAATCTATTGTGATGTTATCCCATTTCCTTTCAGGGATTCCCAAAGATTGAAAAGGTCCAGAGGATTTCTGGTGTTCTATCTTGACATTCTGACAAGTTAGGCACCTAGATACAAACTCGACTATGTCCTTATTCATTCCAGACCTCCAAAATAAATTCTTCAATTCTTGATATATCTTAGTGGCCCCGAGATGGATAGTGTACTGACTACAATGAGCTTCTTCAAGGATCCTTTCCTTGATTTTGGATTCACGGGGAATATAAAGTCTACCTCTAAACTTAATCATCCCATCATCCGATATATCAAACTCTCTAGGATTACCTAAAAAGATCTGATCACTTATATATCTAAGAGTCCCATCTTCTTTTTGAGCTTCCAAGATCTGAGTCTTAAAGTCACTCACTATGTCCACATGACTTACATTGAGACTACGTGGTAACATAGCTATTGAAAGGCTCATGTCTCTAAAACTCTCAAGAAGTTCACTCTCCTGGATCATCATCTGGGACTTGTAGGGATTTCCTACTTAGTGCATCAGCCACCATATTTGCTTTACCCGGATGGTACTTTAACTTAAAGTCATAGTCTTTCAAAAACTTCATCCATCTTCATTGTCTCATGTTCAGCTCCTTCTGATCAAATAAGTACCTCAAACTCTTGTGATCACTGAATATCTTAAATTGGACTCCATACAAGTAATGTCTCCAAACATTCAAGGCGAACACTACCGTAGTTAACTCCAAATCATGAGTAAAGTAGTTCTCCTCATGAGACCTCAACTGTCTTGATGCATAGGCAACAACTCTCCTATATTGCATCAGAACATACCCCAAACCCATCTTTGAAGTATCACAATATACCTCAAAGTTCTCTGAAGGATCCAGAATTACCAACACCGGTGTAGTAGTCAACCTCAATTTTAACTCTTGGAAATTGTTCTCACAATCTTGAGTCCAAACAAAAGAACTACTTCTCCTAGTCAATCTAGTCAGGGTAGCGCTAATTGAGAAAAACCCTTTATGAACCTTGTATAGTACCCCGCTAGGCCTATGAAGCTTCTGATCTCGGTCACAGTGGTGGGTTTCTCCCATTGCAACACTGCATCAACCTTGTTTGGGTCCACAGAAATCCCACCTTGAGATATCACATGTCCCAAAAATTGCACTTACGAAAGCCAAAACTCACATTTAGATAGCTTGGAAAATAACTTATTCTCTTTAAGGGTTTCCAACACTATTCTCAGATGTTATTCATGTTCCTCCATTGTCTTAGAATAAATCAAGATACCATTGATAAACACTATAATAATTTGATCTAGGTAGGGTCTAAAGATCCTGTTCATGTAATCCATGAACACTGTTGGTGGATTCATCAACCCAAAGGACATCACGAATACTCATAGTGTCCATACCTAGTTCTAAAAGCTGTCTTAGGGATATCCTCTTCCCTAACCCTTATCTGATGATAACCAGACTTAAGATCAATCTTTGAGAAAACTACAGCTTCTCTCAGCTGATCCATAAGATCGTCTATACTAGGCAATGAATACTTGTTTTTAATGGTCACCTTGTTCAGTTGTCTGTAATCTACACAAAGCCTCATGGTATCATCCTTTTTCTTCACTAGTAACATAGGTGCTCCCCACAAAGGAACACTCAGCCTAATGAATTGCGTATCCAATAAATCCTCGATTTGCTTCTTGAGTTCTGCTAACTCTAGTGGTGCCATTCTATAGGGTGCTATAGAGATAGGTCCCATCCCAGACACTAAATCTATAGAAAACTCTATTTCTTGCTCGGGTGGCAACTCCACTATGTCACTTGGAAAACTTCAGGATATTCACTCACCACAAGTATTTCACCGAGGTTTTGCTCAACCTCAGCACTTAGTGAAAACAAGAGAACATATCCTAGAGATCCTTCTTCCAAATAGAGATTAACTTGATTCGCATTGAGATACACAGACTCAGATTGAACAATATTGGTAGGTATATCTAACAAGAAAACTAGGGATTTATCTGAACAGTTCACCACTACATGGTTGGAAGACAACCAATCTATGCCAAGGATGACATCAATATCTATAAGAGGCAAATAGATAAGGTTTACACAAAATATCCTATCTTTTACCTTTACACAACAATCAAGACATACTCTGGATGTTGTAACTAGTTTACCTGTAGGAGTAGATACAGATAAGTCATATGAAAGTTTAGACACAGGTAAATCTAACTCATTCACACAATTATTAGAAACAAAGGAGTGAGATGCTCTCGAATCATACAACACAATTAAAAGATGATTGTGAATAATGCATTTACCTTTGATAAGATCAAAAGCTTGAGTCACCTCTTCACTACATAGAGTGTAAACTCTCCCTCTAGCTTTTGGTTTTTGGGTAGGCACGGCTTCCTTCCTTGATGGACACTCCTTAGCAAAATGCCTAGGCTGCCCACAAACAAAGCACACCGAACAAGGCTGATCTCTGTGCTGTTTCCCACACTTGGAACACTTAGGTCCCAGAAACTCCTCCTGAACCTGTTTACCATTATCCTGAGTAAAACTAGATTTAGAAGCTCCCTTCTTGAACTTATCGTCACCTTGCTCCCTCTTTTGAAGGTCTTGTGACATAGGCTCCGCTTAAGGCATTTTGGCATGCCCTTCAATTATCCGGCATTTGTTGATCAAAGTCTTAAAGTCCCGAATCTCAAACGGTTGGATGGTATTTTGAATGCCTTCCCTCAATCCTTCTTCAAACTTAACACACTTCATTTACTCATCCGGGTTAAGTTTAATGCAAGACGAGAACTTAGACATTTCATTGAATTTGACCACATACTGGCCAATAGACATATCCCTTTGTTCCAACTTGAGAAATTCCATCTCTTTGGCATTCTGAAGATTTTATGGAAAGAACTTTCTCGAAAAAGAAATCCTAAAGATCTCCCACGTCACATGAGTTCTTGACACCTCCAAAGCCCTCTTGGTGTCCACCTATTAGTCCTCTGCCTTACCTTCTAACATGTACAAAGCAAAAAGCATCTTTTGCTCGTCTGAGCAAGCCATGATAGTGAAAATATTCTCCATCTTTTTGAGCCAACCCTCAGCTCTGACTGAGTTGTACTCCCCCTTGAAGGAAGATGAATTAGATTTCCTGAACTTCGAGAGGTCTTGGAAAGTCTGATTCCTCTCAACTAGCTTTTAGTTTGGTTACCCCTGGTGGTGTGGTGGTGGTGTAGGCGGTTGATGTTGAGTTGTACTTATTCTCTCAAACATTCTTGTTGTCGCAGCCGCTTGCTCTCTGATAGTTTCAGTTGTTGCAGCTGTTTGCTCTTACATAGCAGTGGCAGTAGCGGCTGTTTGGTCCCTCATTGCCTCAGCCATTGCGATAAAGGTTCCAACTATGTCAGGGCCTTCATTTCTAGAGTTCCTACTCCAACGCGATCACCCTCATGCTGTAATAGTTTCCTGTAAATATAGAACAATACATATTGAGGTAGCTAATCCCAATATCATGTAACTGTGCAATAGTAACTAAAATAGTCATACTAAAGGCAGGTCATACAATTCAATCAAACATTGCACACAAGAGACAAAGAAATGCATAACGCAAAAGGAACTCCTAAACATGCCTAAGCATAGTCAGTCCACACCCCAACTCAACAAGATGAATTGCTCTGATACCATAATATAACACCCTAATACAAATTATTGTAGGATAAGCAGTATATTCCAAGAAAAAGTATATTAAGCATGTCACTTTCTAAAAATGCATAAAACATATTCCATAATAACCTGTATAATCATTATAGAGAGCCATGAATCATGAAAAGATCATATATACACCACTGGCTAAAAAGTCACATCGTAATACATAAACTTTTACAAATAACCAGTAAGGTAAATAATTACAAGATGATTCAAAAAGAAACATAACAATTACGCTAACCTTTCTGCTTTTTCTTTTTCTTGCCCTTTTTCTCTTTTGGAAGGACTTCACCTGGATTTACATGGAACACATAGGGGTGAGAAATCACAATTTCTCAATATTCACATACCAAAACCATTAATTAATCATTTACAATAATTAAATCAACTGTAAACATATATACACACGATGTAAGCAATTATCCGAGCCATATTTTAAATACTAGAACATAGGAATCTTAGCCTCACATATCTAACAAAGTAGCAAGATTCATATCACTAGCTAAACAGTATCTAGAACATCACACAATCACTTCACAAGTGAATTACAAATCAACCTCATGTTGATCAAGGTTCTAGACACTAATATAGGCATTCTATCACACTTTGAATGTCTAATAATTTCTAAACTTTTTACATATGTAAGTTAATAATTCTCTCCAAGAAATATCCCCAAAAGTATCTCATTACACCCTAAAAGACTTGTATAATTGATCCCATCAAGTAGGGAACTCAATTAGCAACACATGCTAATTCTTATTCTTTGCCCTGCCCAGGCGCTTAGCGCTTCCAACCCAACGCTTAAGCGCGTAAACAACAGTACCACGCGAGACTCCTTAGACGATGGGCGCTTAGGCGCTCTTACACAGGCACCTAGGCGCCGACTGCCCAATAGCATGCATAACCCTTCTGGGCTGCGGTCGCTCAGACGCCCAAACCCCCAGTGCCTAGGTGCTCATCACCCAGAACAGAATTTGTAGAAAATGTTGCTGTTCCATTAAGGAACAAAATGAGATTCAGCCTCTCATGGCTAAATTCTAGATGATTTCTAATCCTTAGCATGCTCTCTAATATGTTGGAATCATAAAATAGTAACTCAACTCATCAAACATGGATTAAACTCAATTAAGCCAAGAAACATCCATTAACCTAAAAGCTCATAAACTAGGCCTATGGACATTTCACCAAGCTAAACTAGCAATCATGGTATCCAACAAGTAGAAAATGCTCTAACTCAACCTTTGGAATCAAGAACTAAGTTAAGAACAAAGATTTGGCCCACCAAACCACCAATTCCCATCCAAGAACCCTAAAAATCATTCAATATGAACAAAAGGAAAGATAGATAAAAGAACCCCTACCTTGGAACAAAGATGAAGATAATGATTAGCAAATCTCTAGCTCTTTTTCCCCTTTGATTTTCATTCCTTTCTTTCCTCTTATCTTCCTCCTGTTCTCTTTTATCCTTTCCTACTGCTGTTTTGGTTTTTTAGCCGTAAGAGGGAATGAGAAATAGCTAAGGAAACAATGAAAGAAATATCAGCAGAATGAGTTAAAGAAAGTGGCTATTCGTGAGAAGCTTGGTCACTTAAGTGACTAAGTAGTACCCTTGATTTGCTAAGAATACTTAGATTTCTCCAAATTCAGTTTTCTTAAAGCCAAAAAGTTTTAAATAAATCACAGGATTCATCAAAAATCTTGTTGCTCCAAAACCATGATTTTTCTTATCTATGACTAGTCATTCTAACATTAAAAAACACAACTAGTATGCCAATAAATATCAAACTGACTCTGATTAACCTAAAAAATTAAACATATCATAGTCTTTACATTTGTGACTTATAAATAAATTATTGATGGCAAAAATCTAACAACGCAAGTATATGTGTCAATCAAGTAATATAGTAGTGGATAAGAGTCGTTCCCACGAGGATTGGTTACTAAATTTTATAGTTGACTACTAACATTCAAAACTCTTACTATTATCAAAATAACAATTTTAATTTTGACCAATTTGATTAGTTAAAAAAATAATATTGAAAAAGTATAAAATATCAAGAACTGAATAATTTAGAAACTCTGTTTTGATGAAACCATGGATTGTAATTTTCCTTCTCACTTCATTTTAAAACAACTTTTTCCTATTCCAATTTACTCAAAAATATCAATCTAGAGCTCTAATATATTTGCATCCCTCTTTCGATGGTAACACAAATTTTATCCCACTTAATTTCAATCTCTATATTCCTATGAGACAAACAATCAAATAGGATACATGCATAATCAAGCTCTATTCGAAATCACATATGATTTTAATAGATATTCCTATCCTTAGAACAATTTTTCCCCAATTAACACAAATTGGTTTAAACACATGTTACTCATACTAGTTCATAGATTCAAATTCCCTTTTCCAAGTTCAATTAAAATCCTCAAAATCATCCAATTGATGATTAGACAATCAGAAGCATTACACCCAAGCATGAGTAAATATTTCTCGTAAATTGAAATAAGAATTCAACAAAATAATAATTCAAATTACATGAGAAGTTCGATTACAATCCTAGAAATAAAATTTAGTTCATGGCATACATTGAGAACAACAATAACAATTCAGAAACAGTTGTCCTCATAAAAACTCAAAAATTCAGAAAAAACATAAATGCGAAGTTTTAAACGATGAATCTAAGACTCCAATCTCGATTTCTCCTTTTGTTTCGTTCAAGATTCCCCTTCCAAAGCCTTCCTTCAGTCTTTTTTTCGTGTCCCCCTCTATCTCAGAATGACCTCGTATTAAGTAATAATCTATTTCAGCTATTACAAAACTGAACAGATGCTAGATAACGTGTCTGGCCACCACAGCACTGGAGTAAATACTACCGCAGTGTGCTGTCTTAGAATTCTCCTTCTTTACTGGATGCTGCGGCACTGAGCATTGTAATGTCGCGGCAGCCAGTAGCTTGTGTTGTCCTGACATGTTAAATGATTTCCTTTTCTTCTCAGGTTTGATTCATGCATTTTTCTTCATGTTTTCCATGATTTTTACCTTTCCATCAGTAGAAAGAAACTCAGTAATTAAGATCAAAGGACTATGATAAAGAAATCATTCAAATTCATCACATAAAATTATAAATAATCAAAGATGGATAACCATTCTCAACTTGACAAAGAAAAAGTGTTTCAATGCTTATCATGATAATAAAACAAGGATTTAGCACAATTTAAAGATCAAATAGAGTTCATAACTTTACTTTCATAGATTTATCACACCCGTAAACTTAAAATTTTGCTAGTCCTTGAGCAAAAGAACAACAGTGAGTAACACCCAAGATTTATCAACTTGTGCACATTAGATTCTCAGCTTAGTCTTCAAATAATCATCACATTCACTTAACATTTCAATATTCAGAAATATAATCCTAATATGCTTTCACTCAGCCACAAAACATGAGTTAAGTTGAGTTTCCCATGTTTGTGTGTATTGCCTCTTAGCAAAGATTTGCATGTTATCTAGATAAGCTTATGCAAAATGATACTTGCCAAAATATATGAACCTCACAATTTTCATTTCCACCCTCTCACCACTAATGTAGGCATGACCCTAATACTCAGATCAGAAGGACTTTCAAGCTTGTAATGTTAGGCTAGGGTACTTGGCTATGAACAAATGGGTGGATATCACAAAAATTCTGGGTATCACAAGATGCATCAATTTTTTTAAGTAAATGATTTTTCCATAAGAATTCTCAATTTTTACTTTGGTGTCTCTCTTTACTTTTAACCCTTTGCACTGCTTCATTTCTCATTTCTATTTTTTTTTGAAACAAATGTTTTTTACAACACAAAATTGAGACACCCTCAACTATAATCAAATACTGTCTAGACCCAAAGTAGATGCATCCATATAATACCCAAAACACAATAAGGTTGACAATTATAAATAGGCTCATCCAAGTTGATCATGTCATGGCTTAACAGAATATAAAGCTTATACATCACAAGGCTCAAAAGAGGTACTAAGGATGTATATCACAATGGTACGCTTGAAAGACACAAACGATCCAAAAATTGCCTAAATCATATCCAAATTCAAGGGTCACACCTAGGATTTCGTCTCAAGAGAGCATCATAATTATTATAAGATCCCACAAGTAGAGAGCACAAATTACATAACATTCTCTAAACAAACATGCATCTCAAAGCAAAAGACTAAGTAGAAATATTTTTATAAGCCACTCAACTTAAACAAACTAATTGCAACCAAGCTAGGCACCCATCAGACAATCTTCTGTGTTCTCAAGATTCAAGCAAAATAAATGATTCAATTCTACCATGGGAGCTAAAAATCAAACATGCACACAAAACAACAAAGAAATTACAAGAACGAAATACCCCTTAAACAGTGCATTGTCCTTAATGTGCCAATCAAGAAACTAACAAAGAACAATAAATGAAAAGAAAGAAATGAAATGAAAATGAGAAAGTGCAACTTCCTAAGTAAAGTCAGCTAATCAACATCCAGATCCTCGCAGCCATCATCCAACTTTGGAGGTGGGGGAGGAAAAGTAGGAAATGTGGTCATATCTGCCCCCAGCTGAATAGCACATACCTGCATCATCTGCTTAAGAGTGGTAATATAAGACATCTAAAAATCAAGCCATAAATTCACCTGAGCTAGTTGCGTAGGTCTACAATGGAGTCCGACGAGGTGGAGGTAGGGGACGCACAACAGGTGGCCATGCGGTAGAAGAGCTTGCGCTAGCAAAAGGACCATCAGCTCCACTCAAAATGCGAGAAACAAGCTTGTCATCCATAAGGGCCTTTGTTGGAAGAACTTCTTTAGTAGAATACTACTGGACGCCTTCCTGCTCACAAAGTGAAGTAATTAGAGAAGGATACCATATACCTTCACGACAGCTATTAGTAGTGTACAATATCGCCTCATGGATTAAACGCCCCACATCAATACTCAAACCAGGCATGATGGCATATAGAAGTATAGCCTGCTCCTTAGTAACTAAATTAAAATGCAGACTAGGCAACAAACGGGCTAACTCAAAGTGCAACCAAACACATGCCATCGACACCAAATCACCTTTCAAAATAGAACACGGATTATCATTAGAGAGTTGCCATGCAGTTCTTGGAACACAAAAGGTGTTCAACACAGCATCCAAATCTACCTTTCCCTAGCTCATCTGACTATAATCATTGTCGGGGATATTGGGAAGCTCATAAACTCAGTTAATAGCCTCAGCAGAAAAATCAACTTGCCTATCCCGTACAAATACAAAACTATTAGTGTTCTCCACAATATTTGCATAAAATTCCCGCACAACAGGCAGCACTGCAGGGCCTAGGTGAGTATTGAAATTCTCCCACCCCTGGAATTAATAACAGTAAATAAGTCCCTATATCTGTGAGCATTGACACACATACACCGCTTTGGAATAAATTTATTTTACACCAAAGCAGATTGGAAGCGATGTTCTACAGCAATAGACACAAATTTTGAAACATTAAACGAAGCACTTGATGAAGCTCTAGATGAAGATCTTGAACGCTTGGGACCCATTAAACAAGGTGCAATGGCAGTTTGTGGGTAGTTTATATGGTGGGGAAAATGAAGGGTGGAAGAAAGGTGAAAAAAATGGTGAAAAATAGAGCTCAAAGGTGGCGTACCATGGTGGTTTTCTAGTGGTGGAGTGGTGGTGAATGGGGAGTGAAACGAAAATGGTATTTTGGGCTTAAAATGGAAATAACCGTGGGTAGGGGTGATGGGTGAAGTTTGCACGACAAGCGGCAATGGTGGTTATGGTGGAGTGGTGGTGATGAGTTGTGGTGGGCTATGGTATAAATGTTGTAGTTTGGGGTTTATAGTGATGGGTTAGAAGGGAAAAGAGAGGAATATGGTGGGTATGGTAGGTAAAGAAGAAGAAAAATGGTGGGTTGTGGAGCTCAAAGTGTGGCTATGGTGATTTCAGGTGGCTGGAAGAGGAATGGAAAGATGGGGAAAAAGAAAAAAAAAAAAATAGATGGGGATGGGGGGTGTTGCGGCGCAGTATATATTAGGGCTGCGCCCCTATGCCTGGTTGCCACGACATTGGTCACTTAGCTACCATGGCTTCAAAAAAATTTTTTTTTTGAGTAACCACTGCCACAGCACTAGACACTTAGCTGCTGCGGCGGTTAGAGTCTAGCACTTCTACGAGAACATTTCACCATCAACGCCGCAGCACTGATTGGTGACCGCTGCAACGCCTAGTCTTCAATCTTGACAACTTGATTTCATTATTTCTTCATTGCCCCAGCACCCAGAAACTACATTTGTTCAACAATTCAACTAGAAAATTTGCTACTCATCAACTAAAAAAAATACAAACACATAAAGATTAATTTTAAAATAAAGGGTCAAGAACTTGGGTTGCCTCTCAAGAAGCGCTTGATTTAAAGTCATCAGCTTGACTTTTTGCCCAATTATACAGGATTAGCCAAAGTAATTGAGGTTTTATCACAATTGAAATCGCTACCCCAATATCTCTTAAGATGCTGGCCATTCACCAAGAACTTTCTTTGCTCCTTGATATCATCAACCTCAACAGCTCCATGTGCAAATACCTTAGTTACCAAAAAAAGACCGGACCACTTGGATTTGAGCTTTCTCGAAAAAAATTTCAACTGAGAATTAAATAGAAGTACATAGTGACCCGACTCAAAAGTACATTCCAGAATTTGCTTATCATGCCACTTTTTCATTTTCTCTTTATAAAGCTTGGCATTTTCATAAGCTTCATTTCGAAACTCATCCAACTCATTAAGTTGAAGAAGCCTGTGCTCACTTGTTGCTTACAAATCAAAATTGAGCTTTTTTATAGCCCAATAAACATTATGTTCCAACTCCAAAGGAAGGTGACAAGCTTTCCTAAAACAAGCATGAAAGGAGACATACCTATCAGAGTTTTGTAAGTTGTACGGTATGCCTAGAGTGCATCATCCAACTGCTTTGACTAATCCTTCCGAGTTGGACTAACAGTCTTCTCTAAAATACGCTTTACCTCCCTATTTGACACCTCAACTTGGCCACTGGTCTGAGGATGATACGCAGTAGCAAGCTTGTGCTTAATGTTATACTTCAAGAGGAAAGCCTCAAAGTATTTGTTACAGAAATGTTAACCCCCATCATGATAATTGCTCTTAGTGTCCCAAAGCGAGTGAAAATATTTTTTCTCAAAAAATTCAGCACTACCTTGGAGTTATTGGAAGGCAATGCCATTGCTTCAACCTATTTGGACACATAATCTATTGCCACCAAAATATATTAATTTCTGAAAGATGTTGTGAAGGGACCCATGAAATCTATCCCCCATACATCAAATAACTCTACTTCTAGGATTGATTTTAGTGGCATCTCATGCCTTTAGGATATGTTACCCACACATTGACAGCAATCACAACTTACAACAAATCTATGGGTATCTTTGAAAATATTAGGTCAATAGAAACTAGATTGAAGTACCTTTGCTACTGTTCTTTCACCTCCAAAGTGACCGCCATAGGGGGAAGAATGACAATGGTGTAGTATATCAGAAATTTCCTTATCAGGAAACATCGTCGCAGAATTCGATCAGCATATTTTTTAAATAAGAAAGGTTCATCCTAGAAATAAAATCTAGCATCATGCTCAAATTTCTTCTTCTGCTGATAATTTAAATCAGGTGGATAAATACCACTTACCAAGAAATTCACATAATCAGCATACCATTAGTAATTTACCTGATTAACTGCTAGCAACTGTTCATCTGGAAATTTTTCATTATTTTGATCAAAGTCTTCCAATGCAACCTGATTCTCAGTGCCTTTTCTATCCCGAATCTCAAGATCAAATTCTCATAACAATAGAATCCATCGAATTAATCGGGGCTTAGCATCCTTCTTTCTAATCAAATATTTGATTGCAGAATGATCAGTAAACACAATTACCTTGGCACCCACTATAGATGACCTGAATTTGTCAAAAGCAACCACCACTGCAAGCAACTCATTCTCTATTGTTGTGTAGTTAACTTGGGCATCGTTGAGAGTCTTACTAGCATAATAAATAGAATGAAAGATCTTATCTCGTCGCTACCCCAATACTGCTCCAACTACAAAGTTACTTACGTCACACTTCAACTTAAAAAGGAGATTCCAATCAGGAGCAATGATAATAGAAGCATAAACCAGCTTCATTTTTAACTTCTTGAATGCTTTCAAACAAGTTTCATAAAAAAGAAAAAGAGTGTCCTTCTCCAACAAATTACACAATGGTTTTGAAATTTTAGAGAAATCCTTAATGAAGCGTCTGTAGAAACCTGCATGACCCAAGAAACTCTGAATCGCTTTTACAGAAGAAGGAGTAGGGAGTTTATCAATGACCTTAAGCTTTGCTTTGTCCACTTCTATTCCTCTGTTGGAGATTATATGGCCCAACACAATGCTTTCTTGGACTATGAAATGACACTTTTCCCAATTTAGTACCAAATGAGTCTCTTCACAGCGCTTGAGAACTCGAGATAAATTTAGCAAACAACTATCAAAATAATCTCCAAACACTGAGAAGTCATCCATGAAAATCTTAAGATTTTGCTCAACCATATCTGAAAATATAGCCATCATACACATTTGAAAAGTGGCTGGAGCATTGCACAGACTAAATGACATTCTTTGAAAATTAAAAGTGTCATAGGGACAGGTAAAGGTTGTCTTTTCTTGGCCTTCAGGAGCTATAGCAATCTAATTATAGCCAGAATATCCATCCAAGAAGCAGTAAAACTCCTTTCCCACCAATTTGTCAAGAATCTAATCAATGAATGGAAGTGGAAAATAATCCTTCCGAGTAGCCTTGTTTAATTTCCTGTAATCCATACAAACTCGTCATCCAGTAACTGACCGAGTTGGAATCAATTTATTATTATCATTGGACACCATTATCATTCCTCCTTTCTTTGGCACACACTGCACTAGACTCACCCATGAGCTATCAGAAATAAGATAAATTATACCTGCATCCAACCACTTGATTATTTCCTTCTTCACCACCTCTTTCATAATTGGATTAAGTTGTTGCTGATGCTCTAGAGATGCTTTATGTCCATCCTCTAAAAGAATTTTATGCATACACAAGGAAGGACTGATACCTCTGATGTCAGCAATAGACCAACCCAATGCTTTCTTGTGCTCTCTCAAGATGTGAAGAAGCTTTTCAACTTACACATCAGAAAGTGCAGAAGATACAACTACTGGCAAAGTGGAATTAGTTTCCAGAAAAATATGCTTTAAATGAGAAGGTAGGGGCTTGAGCTTCAAAACTGGTGGCTGCTCAATTGAAGGTTTAGGGGCCTCCTTAGTACCACTAGGAAGATTAAGAGATTCGAATTGTCGCAGCATTCTAGAGAATTTAGGAAATGAATCTAACCACTTCACACACTCTTCCACTTCTTCAGAAAATCTAACATGCTCTGTAGAGCACAATGATGACATTAATGGTTCAGAATAAGTATCACTAAAAACATCACAAACCAAGTTATCCACCACATTAATACTGAAACATTCTTTAGAATTTGAAGGGTATTGCATAGCTTTATAAATATTGAAAGTAATCTGATCATCCTACACCTTCATTGTGAGTTCTCCATTCTGCACATCAATCAAGGTCCTCCCTGTAGCTAGAAATGGTCTTCCAAGAATAATGGGGACCTCGTGGTGCTATTCCATATCAAGCACAATAAAATCTATAGGGAATATAAATTTATCCACTTTCACCAGAACATCTTCAATGATACCCCTGGGGTAAGTATAAGAACGGTCCGCCAGCTGAAGGGTGATTGTAGTGGGTTTAGCTTCTCCCAAACCCAGTTTTTGAAAAATTGACAAAGGCATTAGATTAATACTTGCCCCTAAATCACATAGAGCTTTTCAAAAGAAATGATTGCTTATGGTGCATGAAATAGTAAAGCGTCCAGGATCTTTAAGCTTAGGAGGGAGCTTATTCTGAATAATAGCACTACATTCTTCAATCAAAGCTACAGTCTCATAGTCACCTAGTCTTCTCTTTTTAGATAAAATGTCCTTCATAAATTTCACATAACTAGGCATCAGCTCTAATGCTTCAGCAAACGGGATATTGATATGCAGCTTTTTAAGGACATCCAGAATTTTTTTAAATTGAGCTTCATTCTTTTCTTTCTGTTGTCTTTGAGGAAATAGAGGAGGAGGAATAAGATTCGAAATTGCCTCCTCTTTATCTTGATTTTTCTTGTTCTGGTCTTCCCCCAAAGTGTTAGAATTTTATTTTACATCATTCTCAATTTCCTTGCCACTTCGAAGTGTAATTACTTTGCAATGCTCCTTGTCTTCCAATCTTGGATTTGCCTCTGTATTGCTAGGAAGAGTTCCAGGAGGTCAACTATTAATAGTAGAAGCTAGCTGGCCCACCTGATTCTCCAGATTCCAAAGAGAAGCTGCTTGACTCTAAATCATGGCATCATTATTTGCCATATATTGCATAAACATTTCCTCCAGTGATGGCTTCTTCTCCTATTACGGAATAATATTCTGCTGATTAAAACCAGGAGGAGGGCCTTGTGCTTTAGAATATGAAGCACCAATATTTTGATTTTGACCCCAAGCAAAATTTGGATGATTCCTCTATCCTAGATTAAATGTGTTGGAGTAGGGATTGTTCTTCTACTGATTAAATCATCCCACATAATTCACCGATTCTGGATTTAATGAACAACTCTCCAGAGAATGGGTCTCTCCACAATAATTACATGTAGCAAAAGGACTCATAGCATACTGAACACCAAGGCCATCAAACTTCATTAACAAGGAAGAAATCTGAGCTGATAACGCGGTGATATCATCCACCTCATATATCCTGCCGCACACCTGGGTACTTGTCTTTCCGAAGGCCATTGATAGTTGTTAGAAGCCATTTCCTCCAGCAAATCAAAGGCCTCATCAGTGGACTTACTCATTATGGCTCGTCCGACTGCTGCATCAATTGTAGTTCTCAGAGGTCCGTTCAAAGCATTATAAAAAGTATGAACCTGCAACCACTTAATAATGCCATGATGTGTAACACCCCAACTTTTGGGATAAGTACGATATTGTCCTAAATGTACTGTTTTGTAATTTCTGTGAGTGGTAAATTGAATTTGACTGTTTCGTGAGTGTATTTGACTGTTGTATGTGATTTGCTCCGAGTCAAGAAAATAATAATTTTCTGGCCGAAAAAATCTTATTTTAATTATTCGGAGCTGGAGGATCTTATTAAACCCAATTTCGATTGATATATATATTAATATTTTAATTTTTAGGATTTAACTCGTGAAATAAAATAATTTTATATTATTATAATATTATTTTATTTGACAAGATCTACTATCTCAAAAATAGTAAAAATCTGCTTCAAAATGACCATGGACCCAAAAAAGTCTGTAGGACCCGCATTTAAAGTAGCAGTCAATGATTCTGACTAGGCTAAATTTGAACCAATAGAAATCAGTCAACGAAAGTGGCTTGAAAATTCTAAACCAATAAGAATTGGTCAAATAAAGAAGTATGGACTTCATTAAGGACCATTAGATGTAAAGCTTGTTTTAGATGCCTTTGATCATAACCGTTGATCAAATCAATGGTGTGAGAGCAATCTTAATTAAATCACTAAGTGATATCCACCTTAGATTACATCAAGGGCTAGGAGTTAAAGTTAGTTTCAATGGCCAAGATTGAGTCAAATATAGTGGCTTGACTTTCACTTAGTAGCTAATTAAACCTAATTTAGTTAATCTAATTACCTAATTAAGGAACTAAGTAGACTAACCTAGTTATTGATTAGTTATAATCTAATTAATAATTAGATATCCTAACTTTATTTAGAAGCTATGATATATACAATTATATAATTAATTAATTAATTATGTAATTAGAATGTTAATTAAGTGTAATTAGAAAACTTAACCTAATTAACTAGCTATTTAATTAGTATGCAATTAGGCTTTAATTGAAATCAAATTAAGCCCCTAATCCCCTTGAATCCCACGGCCAAGAGGCCAAGTTCTCACAAGTTCCACAAGCTTCTTGAACCATCCAAGTGACCATTAGGTGACCACTTGGTGACATAGGCCATGTGCCATTCAAATGTGAACACAAATGGATATTTACTATCCAAGTTTATCACTCAATCTCTCCTACAAGCAACCTCACGGCAGCCCCCTCTCATTTCACACTTAATATTCACTTTTCATTTACCTAAAGACTTTACTTCATTTTCTCTCAAATTCCCAAGAACACCAAGCATCTTTTCCTTTCTTTTTCTCTCTAGTATTTCGGCTCACACACCCAAACACACCATACATCTTCTATAATTTTTCTTCTTAGCTTTTCCTAAACCTAAACAACATCCTAAACACTTTTTGTTTAGAAGGTTTTGTCAAAAACCTACTCCTTCTACTTCAAAATCCAAGCTTTTGTTTACTTCCCTAAAGGTAAACTTTGGTTTTTATGGTTTAAAATTTAGTTTGTGATTTTCTAAACTATGTTTGTTCCATGGTTCTCCAATATGAAGTCTTGTATGTGATTTTGCTAATTGTTTAAGAATTTTAGGGATTTGTTTTGGAGTTTACACGAAAATCCAAGGAGAGGAAGAGACTAGGAGATCCTTGTCTTCAAGAGGTAAGAGGGAGATTTAATCTCATCAACCTTGTGTGGTGATGAGAAAATGGATTGTATGTGTGTGAAGAATCCATAAGGATTCATTTATGTGTTTGTTTATTGTTTTTCGATTTGTGGTTGATTTTATTTGCAAGCATGACTATAGTTTTAAAAATATATTGCATGTGTTATAATTGTGTGATTATTAATGTAGGATGTGAATAACATGTAAGGTTTGTATGAGTGTTCCAAAGAACACAATAGAGGCTCACAACTTCTCCAAGAAAAAGAGAACCAAAATGTTCTCAACCATTTTCGAAAACAATGATTTAAAGAATCTAGGTAAAATAATGAATTTGAGAATGATTTAGATCGATTTTGGCCAACATGCCATTTAATGTATATTTGAATTCCAAATTTATTTTCTAAGGTAGGTTAAGTAGCTAATCAGAATTCTTAATTAAAAGAATTTATTTTAAGTAAGAATTAAAGCAAACGCTTGAAAAATACTAATATAGAGCTCACTCTCTGAGTTTTGAAGCGCGTTAGCAAGTTTCAAGGTTGGGTAAGGTTAAAATGAACAATATTTAGAGAAAAACATCAAACATACCATATACTGATTTTCTAGGCAAAATACTGCCGAAATTTACTAAAATCAGATAAATAAAATGAAAAGATTCCATAATATATTTATAACGTAAGGAAAATATTCTATGTAGTTTAAAAGTACTAAATAAAGCCTATGCATTGTTAAAATCAAGACTTTAAGATATATGGTTAAGAAAATGATTTAAAAATCTTACGCGATTGAGAAAATGATTTAAAAATATTACGCGATGTTCAAAAATGTCAAAATATATTTATGCGATTTAAAAACGTTTGTAAAAGCGATGCGATTGTGAAAATGCGATAAAATTTCTATGCAACTAAATGGAACAGTGAGTTTTACTGTCGGGCCAAAGTGGTGGGCCCGGACATGTTGAGAGATAGTACTATCAAGTGGAGATATACTATATTTTGAAACATTGAGATTGAGGGTATTTTCATAAATATGATAATATATTAAAACTAAGGGTATTTTGGTAATTCTTGATCATGCTTAGAGAGTTGCGTCAATTTGGTTGATAATTGGCGATTGGTTGACAAGACGAATTACTCTGTGTTGTGGGTGTGATAGGTGTAGTATGATTCATTATATGAACTTGGAGGCATTAGTGTGCGGAGAATTCCATATATGGACAATGGGTTGCTCCTCTGGGTCGTGGTAACGGGCAACACACTAATGATCTCAACAAGCACTATTCTTAATCGAGATCTTGTGGAGACTATTTAGTACAATGCCTGTAGTGCACGATGTATTGGACTGTGTACTGCTACACTATGTTTTGGATTGTGGGCTATAGACACGACGTTGGACAGTGTAATAGTTTGGCTGGACAGCCTGAGGTACTATTAGTTCTTTTCGGATCATTCTCTTAGATATCTGTGTTTAGCTCCACGGAGTAGGAACGAGTCAGTGTGTGTTATCATTCATTATTTGCATTTTAAATGTTTACTACAATCTGTGATAGAATGTATGATGTATTAACTTGATATACTGTATATGATATAATGGTATGTATTACTGTGATATTTGTTTGTATTGTTGTTTTCTTTATTGCCATGCTGGTAATGATGTAGATTGTCTCACCTCTCTATATGCTTTTCTCTATATTATTATTATATTTCCGTAAAGAGTTTCACGAAGAGGAAGAGGAACAGCCTCTTGAGATTCAGTATCCGAACGAGCGCCAGTCGAGTGAGCAATACAAGGACGATGAGCCGATAGATCATCCCTACCATCAGGATTGATCTTGAGATCATGGCGTTGCTGGGATTCTTCGATTTCATGAGACTTGATTTTCATAGAGGCTCAGAAGCCTGGCGAATGCATGAGGATAGAGGATCAGTAGTCTAAGTGAGACGTCTGACTGTGTCCTTGAGTAGAGAGTTTGATGGAGAGATTATATTTACTACTACTTTGTATTTACATCTTGATTTGCCTCTAACTCTTAGGCGTTATTGGGGAGGGATTTTTCATGCGCCTAGTGAGCTTAGTAGTGAGTCAACAGCCCGGACTCAGGTCCGTAGAGCTGTGGGACCTCCAGGATTTCTGTCATTCGATGATCTCTCTGAAGATGATCCATCAGATGGTTAGTAATCTTTGAGGTGCACTTAGGCAATGTTATGTTTTAGTATTATGCTGACTTTTTACTGTTTTGTTAAATATTTGTTGTAAATTATTTGTATACTTAAGACAAAAATCATATGTATATTATGGTGTGATTATGTTTTGTTTTATTTTGTATTTTGTGTTATTTTATTTAACGTTATAAGTATAAAAGGAAAAAAAATTTACCACTAATATTATTTATGTACCAAACGTTTTACAACTTGGGTAAGAATTTTATTTGATTTTATTTTTATTGCATTAAAATATGACATCCCCACAAGGGTGTTACATGATGCGGACATTTTCTGATGAGTTCTTTGAATCTCTCCCATGCTTCATAAAGAGATTCACTGTCGTACTGAACAAAGGAGATGATGTCCTTCTGCATTTGGGCTGTCTTCCTAGGTGGAAAGAACCTGTCAAGAAATTTATCAGTTAAAGCATCCCAGGTAGTGATAGACCCTTCTGGGAGTGAGTGAAGTCAACTCTTAGCCTTATCTCGGAGAGAGAAAGGAAAGGGCCTCAATCTGATAAGATCTTTTATAACTCCGTTGTGTTTGAAAGTGTCGCATATTTTCAAAAAATTTAGCAGGTGAACATTTGGATCTTCATTAGGTAACCCTCCAAACTGCACAGAAGTCTGGATCATCTAGATAATGGTTGGCTTGATTTCAAAATTATTAGCTTGGATGGCCGGCCTCCAAATGGTAGAATGCAGACTCTGAACTTGAGGGACAAAATGCTCCCTCAAAGATTTCATTGGCGTTTCTTTAGCCATTGATTGATAGTTGTTGTTTGATGTCGAACGCTCCTTTCTAATTCCTTGGAGTGTTATTTTGATCTCAGGATCAAAAGGTAATAACTCACGACTTTGCGTTCATCGAGTTTGTTGCATATAAAGTAAAAGATTACCTGAAATTAGTAAAACCAACTAAACTAATTAAAAATTAAATTGAATAAAATAAATATGAATATACAACCAAAACCCAATTTGAATTAATAATAAGCAATTCTATGCATTAATATTAACTACAAAAATTAGAAACTAAATCCTTGGCAACGGCGCTAAAAACTTGATGGCAAAAATCCAACAACGAAAATATACGTGTCAATTAAGTAATATAGTAGTAAATAAGAGTCATTCCCATGCAGATTTGTTATTAAATTTTATATTTAACTACTAGCATTCAAAACTCTTACTATTATCCAAATAACAATTTAATTTTGACTAATTTGATTAGTTAAAAATAATAATAATATTGAAAAAGCATAAAATATCAAGAATTGAATAATTTAGAAACTCTATTTTCCTGAAACCTAGGATTATAATTTTCCTTCTCACTTCATTTGAATTGCTTTAAAATAACTTTTTCCTATTCCAATTTACTTGAAAATATCAATCTAGAGCTCTAATATATTTGCATCCCTCTTCTGATGGCAACACAAATTTTATCCCACTTAATTTCAATCTCTATATTCCTATGAGACAAACAATCAAACAAGATATGTGCATAATCAAGCTCTATCCGAAATCACATATGGTTCTAACATATATTCCTATTCTTAGAACAATTTTCCCCAATTAACACAAATTGGTTTAGACATATGTTACTCATACTAGTTCATAGATTCAAATTTCATTTTCCAAGTTCAATTAAAATCCTCAAAATCATCTAATTGATGATCAGACAATCAGAAGCATTACACACAAGCATGAGTAAATATTTCTCGTAAATTGAAATAGGAATTCAATAAAATAATAATTCAAATTACATGAGAAGTTTGACTACAATCCTAGAAATAAAATTTAATTCATGGCATACATTGAGAACAACAATAACAAATCAGAAACAATTGTCCTCATAAAAACTCAAAAATTCAGAAAAACCGTAAATGTGGAGTTGCAGATGATGAATCTAAGACTCCAATCTCATTTTCCCCTTTTGTTTTCTTCAAGATTCCCCTTCCAAAGCCTTCCTTCAGTCCTTTTTTTGTGTCCCCCTCTGTCTCAGAACGACCTCATATTAAGTAACAATCTATTTCAACTATTACAAAATTGAACAGACACTAGACAACGTGTCTGCCTTTCGCAGCACTGGAGTAAATACCGCCACAGCAGCCAGCAACTTGTGCTGTCTTGGAATTCTTCTTCCTTACTAGATGCTGCGACACTGAGCATTGTAATATCGCGGCAGCCAGCAGCTTGTGCTGTCCTAACATGTTAAATGATTTCCTCTTTTTCTCAGGTTTGATTCTTGCGTTTTTCTTCATGTTTTTCCATGATTTTTGCCTTTCCATCAGTAGAAAGAAACTCAAAAATTAAGATCGAACGACTATGATAAAGAAATCATTCAAATTCATCACATAAAATTATAAATAATCAAAGATGGATAACCATTCTCAACTTGACAAAGAAAAAGTGTTTCAATGCTCATCATGATAATAAAACAAGGACTTAGCACAATTTAAAGATCAAATAGAGTTCAAATAACTCTACTTTCATAGAGTTATCAATTATCCACATCTATTTCCGTTAGCTAAGACATTTATGCTAATATCTGAGTCATTTTAAGTAACTTTTCACCTTTTGAGTTATAATAAAGTGCCTAAACTAACTCAAATTGTCACAAAACTAAGCATACATGTTAAACAAGTATTAAACTATCTCTGTAACTATTTACAAGTCTAACATGTTGAAGAGGATGTTACAAGAAGCATCCTATAAGGTACACTGTCAGTCTTCTTAGGTTGTTGAATGGTAGCAATGATATGATTCAAGATCATAAATAACAAGCTTAATTGTTCCTTGCTCTTAAGATGGCTTAGAACCATCATATCTATATCAAATACTACTTCCAAGCTTCCAAGCCTTGTATGTACAATGTGCCGGATCAAAGAATGCAGAAATTAGGAAATGTTGTTTAGCTTCACAGCAATGATGGGTAGATTATCCAAATCATTACAAATTTCTCTAAGCATATCTCTGAAAGAGATTAAGTAATAATGGCACCAAGCATCTTCATCAAAAATTAGTTTTCCTCTAGACTTAAGTTTAATTACTTCCTCTAGGGTCTAAAGATCTATCAGCAATAACAACATAGAAAGCACGAACTAAGTCTGGATAGACATCTTCAGATATTTTGAAAAACTTCTTACAATGTTGGAAGTTAATCTCTACTAGAGCATCTACTCCAAGTATAACCATTTTGAATAAAAAGTCTTGTCTTCTTGGCATAACTTTCCTGGTTAGAAATATAGTTTGGAACCTCAACAAAGTGGCTTTATCAGAGAACAAGGGAATTTCAACTTCTTCTTCCTCAATAACAAAGGTTTTGATTTTTGTACATTTCTGAGGTTTAGGGGATGAGAGTTGTCTAAGGCTTTTTCTTCTACTAGTAGGTTCATAAGTTTGAGGTTCAAGAGTGTTGGTTCAGATGAAGCTATTTCTTCTGGTGGCAGCGTCTTGACTATATTTTTCATGGCAGTGATCTTCTTTCCCATATCTTTTGTTTTTTATGGACAAGGAAGACAGGAAGGGGCTTTTGGTGATAGAGAGAATATAGAATTGGGGAGAAGGTTTATGGCTTGAGATCACAAAGAGAGACAGAGAAAGATGGAGCTTAGATTAGATAGGTTGAAGTGAAAGTGGTGTAACTCTCCACTGTTGATTTTAAAATCCTCCTTTTTGCTTAACTCATTAGATATGTTTTCTGAAGAAAGTAAGTTTTTTTTTTTTATAATGGTTACATGGGATTAATAATTGATAATTAGGCTTGCTTGAGATTAAATTTGTTGTTACTATGTTTGATTATCTATATAATTTTATAAGCTTATTTATGATATTTGGATATGTAAATGATTAAGGATAATTTTTAGAACAATATTTGGACCCCGAGTTCTTAATTAAAGAGTGCAAAGCGATACTTAAGTAAGTATTAGGATTTATAAGTGGTTTAAAATTAGAAAATAACGGTGTAAATAATTTAAGAAGATTAAATACGTTACTCAAGCTATAATATCTTAAATATGAAAATTTAGAGTTAATAACTTGAAGAGCTCATAAATAAATTACATAAATTAGTAAGTAAAAAAAAATTAAAATGCTAGATGTAAAATTAAAATAGGAGATAGTAATTATGTTATAGCCTATAAGATTTCATGCAAGGAAATTTGGGCATTTACCTTAACTTACATTGGTTAGAAAATGAGGGTATTGATTACTAACTCTCCAATATAAATAGATATATATACCTAGCATGTGCTTTCACTTGCATGAGCAGTGTAACCTATAGAAACTAAGGGACACCACCTTCCTAACCATGGAAACAAACTATAGTTTAGCCTAATAGCACCTCATCCCCTCACCAATTTATCCTACAAGCTAATATTGAAGAGAGAAAGAAATTGTGGGTGTGTGAAGGGCAGTGGAAGAACAAAGAACAATAGAAGGAAGAAGAGGAGGGCGGAGAGAAGAAAGGATGCTCACCCTCTTACATGTCCTAGTTCAAGTGCCAATTAGCTCCTTAGGTAGTAGATAAGATTGTGAAGAGAGATCATAGCTTTTCTATCAAGCCCACAACAACAAAGCAATCTCCTCCATTTTCCTAAGCTGAACCACAGATTCAATTATAAGAAATATGGAGGAAGAACTTGATTTTCTTCTTATTTCTTTGTTCTTCTATGTTTTCTACACATGATTATCTTCTATTAGTTGATTTATTTTGGGGTGAAAAGGGGTTATGCTCTTGTTTAATTTTGGTTGCTAAATCAAGCCTATAGTTTTGGTTATGGAGATTCAAGCATGCATGTTGGTTTAGAGGTGGTAAAGAAAATACTTCATATTAGGTGTATTTGAAGTTTTATCATGTATTAGGATTATAGACTCTTCCTATGCTTTCACATTGAATTTTGTCAATGAAATGATTAATATGCATGCATATGGCTTTTTGATTATCTCTACATGATTTTGGTGCTATATGTGTAATAAGATTGGTGCTTGGAGATTGTTTAGGTAAATAGAAGCTTTCCTAGGAATCTATAAGGATGACAGCCATGAAAGGTTGAAGAGGATTTGATGCCTGATTCAAATAGTTTTCAAAGATTTTCAATGTTAGATAGCTTAAATTCCTATCAATCAACCATCTCATGTTATATATGAGTCACTTAATAGTTGCCCTATGTCAATTGAGTGACAACGTGATTAGAATCCTAATAATTTCAACTAGCTAGGTTATATTCTTAATCAAATAACTCATGGTAGTCTCAATTTGTTAGTTTATTGTTTCTCAATTAGTAGATCACTAGGCTTAATTATTCATCCTATAAAATTGGTATCAATTAGCTAATAAATGAGTTAGTTGACTGATAACGTCTTTCAGTAAGCCAGCTTGTTTAAATCAGCCATCTGGTTGTGTGAGACCTGTGCAAATGAATGTGTTTGACAAACTATCCATGGTTTTCTTGGAATGAGATTGTGATATGTAGATCGTGATATTGATGGTAGTATTCCATAGGAATGATATATTGTGGTTATTACTATTTGGCCATTATGGCATTTGAATGTATGTGTTATGGGAATTGAGCATTGAAAAGAGTTGATGAGCCTTGAATGGTTATGAGAATGCTATAATGGTTACAAACATACTGATTTTAGTTTCATTGACTTGATTTGTGCCTTCATGCAACATTTCAAGTCTATCCCATATTTCCTTGGCAGTTGTTTGTCCCTTTTGTGTACTGCAAGTGCACGAGTCGTACAAGTAATAAAGTGATAAATAGGGTATCGTTTCCACGATAATACGGTTAGAGAACATTCAAATTGGGAAAAGTGTGTATAAGCTAATGAAAAGACTAAAGTGCAGGAAGTTTGAAATGAAAGCTAATGTTTAGAGAATAGAGAATCTTTCTTCACCCTCTACTTCAATTGGTAATATGCAATCCTTATAAGTAACATAAATGGAAAGGAATTTGTTAGCTTGAGAAACTAACCTAGTTAATAGCCTATGTATAGGTCAGTTAACCTTTTTTCATTTACCTAATTCACTATGTTTCCATGAGAGCTAGTGCAAACTCCATTCATTAAGATCTATTCTCAACAATTACTATGCATGAACAAGAGGTATATGTCTATCCTATTAGCTAATTAACTCATCCTACCATTAGAATGAAATTAAACAAGTATCAACCATATCCATGATCTCAAATCTAAATTCCTATGTCTTGTTTAATAAATTTAATCAAATCACATTAAATGTTGGCCAAACACTCAAGAGCATTCAGAGAAACATGATTGAGGCAAAACCATTCATCAATATTAACTCACTGGATTACAAAATCACCAATACTCATAGAGGGATCCAAAAGAACCCCTAAAAATAGCTTAGCTAGCCATGGAACATGAAAATATCATAACAAGATTCATGTCCATGACCCAAAATAAGAGAAATTAAAGAGAAAAGAAAGAAGACACAATAGATGTGGTCCTTGGATGCTTGATTCTCCTTGAAGAATGATGGCCTCCAACTCAACTCCTTTGCTTTCCCTCCAAATGGCTAAAAGTGAACCCTAACTACTTTTTTCATCTCCAAAAATCCTCTATTTGCTGAATGGTATAATGATCTTATATATAGGCAAAAATTGAAGTTGCGCACCTCAGCATACACATGCTTACGGCGCAGCGTGCTTCACTTCTAGGTCACCATGCTGTGAAATACACCTCTCTGCGCCGTGGCGTGTAGGCCTCAGGTTTCAATGTGCAGTAGGTTGAATGCATCACGCCACAACATGAACCTACCTGCGTTGCGGCGTGAGATGCTAAATTGCAGCTTTGGCTCTCTATTTAATGTTAGTCCAAATCTTCCACAAATCTGCTTGTTTGGATCCCTCCTACAATAGAGAAATCACCAAATTAATAACAGTTACAAATCTGCTTAATCACCTATAGAATATGCAAGATTTCCTTAAGATCATATAGGAAGATATCAAGAATGAATTTGACAAATAGAAGCCTAAAATCTTCTATATATATATAATAATAAGGACTAAGCTATCAATAGAGCATAGATATAGGGCATAAATAACTACATTTTATGGACTTATCAGTAGTGTGTCACATGAGATAATATTATCAAATTTACTCTTGTTGAGTGCACATATAAGAAAATACTTCGCCTTTGAGTTCATCTAAACTCTATTTCTTTCAGCTGAAGGATTTGTTTCAACAATTCTATAAACTTAGATCAATTATAGATACAAGATTATAGCATATTAAATGAATTATATTCAAGAGATAGATTAAGAATATGTACCTAGCATGATTTCATAATCCATTGTTGTTCAGTGAAGAAATCAAGAGAATTCGCGTGTGAGAGAAACTGCCCTCAATCCTGGTAGGTTTTCTATGCGTACCATGAAACTGCCTAATGGGAAAATAGTTTATAACTTACCAGATGAGGGTAGGGACTTCTCAACAGGCTACTAAATGAACAGCCCAAACCCATCACGGGCTACTCACAACAAAAGCCCAATTACAATATTCATAAATTGACCAAGTGCTATATTATAAAACATAATTCCATAATTAATATATATTAATGATTTAAACAATATTTTAATTATTGAATAATGTCAATCCATATAACATATAAATATTTGAATTAAAATTCAACAATTCTCCCACTTGGATAGCATTAGTCAATCATTAAAATACAAGAATCATTAACACTAGAATACCAACTATGGTCAAAGCACGTGTCAACCAAAAGTCTTAGAAATATAAGCTTTAACACTGTAGAAATAGTATCCGATAGGGAAGTAGATCATACATGTTAAATGCTCATATTTCACTTAAAGAATAATGAATATGGAAAAACATAATTAATTAAGAGAAATATGCAATCCAAGAATAGTCCAAGCATCTGAAAATGCTATAAGAGATTTGATAATAAAAGTGACGTCATCTCATACATATCTCATAAGAATGATAATAAGTAAATATAAAATTTCAAACTCCCACTAACCCAAAACATCAAAAGACTTAACTAAACCCATATGAGCTACATGATTCTGAAAAGCTCCAACAGTTAAGCCTTTAGTTAGTGGATCTGCTAATATGTTCTTTGTAGCAAGATGTTCAATTCGAGTTTGAAACTTCAGAATTTTCTCTCTAACAAACAGATATTTAATATCAAAATGCTTTAAGCGAGAAGAACTTCTGTTGTTTTGAGAGAAATGCATAGCAGCAGTATTGTCGCAATATATCACAAGTGACCTAGATATGCTTTCAACAATATGAAAACCAGAGATTAAGGTTTTTAGCCACATGGCTTGACAAGTAGCCTCATAGCAAGTGACATACTCTGCCTCCATGGTAGAAGTAGCTGTAAGAGTCTGTTTGACATTCTTCCAAGAGACAGGTCCTCCTGCCATCATAAAAATAGAGCCGGAAGTAGACTTTCGGTCGTCAGGGCAACCTGCAAAATCAGAATCAGAATAACCAATGACTTGAAGTTGATCAGACTTCTTATAGGTCAACAAATAATCCTTGGTTCCTTGTAAATATCTCATGACCTTTTTCACGAATTTCCAATGACCCAAACCTAGGTTGCTCAAGTATCTCCCTAAAGCATTAACAGCAAAAGCAATATCGGGACGAGTACAAACTTGAGCATACATTAAATTACCAACAGCAGAAGCATATGGGACCTTTTCCATTTCAATTATCTCTACATCATTGATGTGTGTGAAACAACATCATGTTTTGTTCTTATTTTGCATGCATTCTTGAGTATTTTAGGCATTTTGTTTTCCCTTTTGGTTTGTTTTTCTCTTAGTTCGGATAACTGCGGTGTTTTTGGTGTTCTTGTGTAGGATTGATGTTGAATTGGCCTTGGATTGAATGGAAAGCTTGCATGATTGAAGTTGGAGCTTAATGGATAACAATAAAGGTGCAAAAAGGTCATTCGAGAGGATCCACGGCTTGCCGTGGATCAAACCACGACCATGGATCGAGGGCAACTTAAAGAAGCAAAGAGAAATTCCGGGGAGAACCACGGCACTGGCCGTGGAACCATCCACGGCCGTGGAACTCAAATGTTACAGAATTGGCTTTTTAGCAGAGACATCCACGGCCTGGCCGTGGAATGATCCACGGCCGTGGATCGCAGTGCGCAGCAGTTTTTATGTTTTTCTTTTTATTTATTTTAGAGGCTTTTTAGCCAATTAAAACCCTAAGCTTATAAAGAGGGGTTCTAAATACAATGAGGGAGGTTCCAACCTAATTCTATCTTGGATTGAAGAACCTAGTTTTGCCAGGAGGCACATTGGAGGCTTTGGCTTTTGTTCTTGATCTTTCTTCCCTCTTCTCTCTTGGATTACGGGTTTGGATGTTCTTAAACAATGTTTTCTGATTCCTTCTCCTCTATGTCTGAGTAGTTTCCTTGTTTCTAGGATTGGGCAATGCCCTTTGATACTTTGATAATGAATAATTGACGTTGTTTCTCTTTTATTGATCTTGAATGTTCTTTGATTCAATTCTTATTGCTCTTATTCATGTGAATTTGCTGGCCACTTATTTGCATCTCATAGGCATTTAGGGATGTACTGAGAGGTGAACCTAAGTGTTGAAACCATAAGAATTGAACTTAAGGTCTAAATCACGAGAGTAGTTTTAGCCTTTCGAGGATTCAATGAATTACCATAAAGCGTAATTGGTTCAATTTAAATTCAATTACCACGAGAGTAGGAATTGGTTTAATTGGGCACGGATCTTGTATCTTGAGAAAGAACATTAACTAATTTAGGGTAATTCACCTTCAATTGAATTTCAGATTTAATAAAAGGGTTGTCAATTAGGATTTATCTTGTATCATTGTGGTATCCCAATCTTGGAAGCTTTCTTTAATCTGAAAACCCATTTCTTGATAATTCGCTATTTTTGTTCTGAATTCTGTTTTCTTGATTTTATTTAATTGTTTTGTTACTACGTTCTTCTTTATCAACAATTATATTCCTTTTTGTTTAACTTAATTGAATTAATTAATTAATTGGTATTCATAGACACAGTCCCTGTGGATTCGATCTTTTTATTACTTGACGATGAAACCGTACACTTGCGGATTTCACGCATCAAGTTTTTGCGCCATTGCCGGGGACTGTGTTTTTCTTGAATATCAATTTAATTTTTAATTTAATTACTTTAAACCTTTTTATTTTTACCATATTATTACGTTCTTGTTTTCTCTTTGACTCTCTGCAGGTAATTTCTCTGGTTTATGCAAAGTACTAGACGTTTCGGGACTCTTATTGAAGCTGATTCTGAAATTGAAAGAACCTTGCATCAAAGGAGAAGACAACGAAGGCAAAGAGCGAGAGAAATATCTGAACCAACACTTGTCATGGCAGCAGCTGAAGATAATAAACCTTTAAAGGAGTATGCAGCCCCTAATGCTCGAGGTTTGCGATCTGGAATTGCTCGGCCAAACATTGAAGCCAGGCACTTCACCATACCTCCTGCCCTACTTTCTATGATACGGCAGAACCAGTTTGGAGGATTGCCATCAGAGGATCCTAATGATCATGTGGATATGTTCTTGGAGTTCTGTGAGACCCTCAAGATCGAAGGTGGCTCTGTTGATGCTATTCGTCTCCTCTTGTTTCCTCTATCATTGAGAGATAGAGCTAGAGCTTGGCTGAAGTCTGTTCCTGCTGAGACGATAACTACTTGGGACCAATTGGAGCAAGCTTTCTTGGACAAATTCTTTCCACCTTCCAAGACCGCTCATCTAAGGACCCAAATCATAAGCTTTGTTCAGAAAGATGGCGAGTCATTGTCAGAGGCTTGGGATAGATATAAGGCTTTGCTGGAAGCCTGCCCACACCATGGGTTAGAAAATTGGTTGATCGTCCATACCTTCTACAATGGTTTAGAATATTCTTCGAAGGTGTCTCTTGACTCTGCAGCTGGTGGAGCTCTGATGAATAGAAGGCTCACAGAGGCTTATGACATTATTGAGAGTGTTGCTTCGAATCATCACCAATGGGCCAATGAAAGAGAGCACAACCCGAGAAAGCTCTCGGGAGGTAAGTTTGAGGTAGATGGTGTTGATTTAATTATGTCAAAGTTTGATTCTTTGAATAAACGTTTTGACATGCTTGAGAAAGCTCATGTAAATGCCATAGGTGTCTCTAACAATTTTTGTGAGATTTGTGGAGCGCAGGGACATATTGGTGCTGAATGCCAAGTTGGAATGGGACCCTCACATGGTGCACCGGTAGAGCAAGTGGAGTCATGCCACAATTTCCACGACTTCAACCAAAAGGGGAGGAATGACCCGTATTCCCAAACTTACAACCCCGGTTGGAGGTCACATCCTAATTTCTCTTACCGGAATAATCAGTATCAAGCTGGGCAAGGTAATGCTAAACCCTCTTCTGGAGTCCCACAGGTACAGAAATCTAGACTTGAGTCCCTTCTAGAGAATTTTGTTGAGAGCCAGTCTAAACAGAATGAGGAGTTTAGGCACCATGGGCAAGTTGTGACTGAAGCGATCAAAGAGTTGTCAGCTAAGGTTGACAATTTAGCCATTCATAATAAGATGTTGGAGACCCAGATTGCCCAACAAGCAAGCACTTCTCTTAGGCAGCAAGGTAAGTTTCCTGGTCAGCCAGAAGTCAACCCAGGCAATGAACATTGTAAGGCTGTGAGTTTGAGGAGTGGAAAGAGGTTAGAGGATCCTAGGGGTAATGGGGAGAGTAACAAAGATGTGGGGAATGAGGAAAAAGAAACTAAGGCACAACCCTTAGAAGAGGAGGAAATCACTGAGAAGGTGTCTAAGAATGTACCCCCTGAGCCTTACCAACCCCTGGTTCCTTTCCCTCAAAGACTTGCTAAGGCAAAGTTAGATAGGCAATTTGGGAAGTTCCTAGAGGTCCTAAAGAAATTGTACATTAATGTACCCTTCACAGAGGCGTTAAAACAAATGCCTACATATGCTAAGTTTCTTAAGGACATTTTGTCTAATAAGAGAAAGCTAGAGGAGTATGAGACCGTAGCATTAACTGAGGAGTGTAGCGCTTTAATTCAAAATAAGTTGCCTCCTAAACTCAAAGATCCTGGTAGCTTCTCTATTCCTTGCTTGATTGGGAATACTAGTTTTGATAAAGTTTTGTATGATTTGGGGGCTAGTGTTAGTCTTATGCCCCTTTCTGTGTGTAAAAAGTTGGAAATGGGTGAGCTGAAACCCACAACAATCTCACTTCAATTGGCGGATCGGTCTGTCAAGTACCCCGTAGGCATCTTGGAGGATGTTCCCATTAAGGTTGGTAAATTTTATATGCCTGTGGATTTTGTTGTGCTTGATATGGAAGTTGATGCTACAATGCCGATCATACTTGGGCATCCATTCCTTGCCACTAGAAGGGCTATCATTGATGTCCATGAAGGAAAATTGACTTTGCGATTGAATGATGAGGAAGTAGTTTTTGATGTTTTTAAATCTGAAAATAATTCTAATTCCTCAAATTCATGTAATCGCATAGATACTACTAATGTTGTGGATAGTGTTGTGCTTTCAAGTGTGCAGGAATCGGTGGCTGATGCTATGCCATGCAAGGAAGGACCAAAGAAACAGAGTGACAAGTGTGACGAGAAGCGTGAATTTAAACTTGGGGATAAAGTTCTTGTTAATAACTCACTTCTACGTTTTTGTCCTAGTAAGTTATGGACAAAATGGTCAGGACCATATGAGATTGTTTGAGTTTTATCCTACGGTGTGCTTGAGGTGAAGAAAGAAGGCCATAAACCTTTCATGATAAATGGCCAGAGAGTGAAACACTTTGAAGGAGTGGGGACTGAGTACTATTCCATAGATGTCACCTGAGCACAGAAACCTGACCAAAGTCAAGCTAATGACTTTAAACAAGCGCTTCTTAGGAGGCAACCCAAGTTTTCTTATTTTTCTGTTTTAATTTCTTCTTTTTCTTTTAATTTTGTTTGTTAGATTGTTGTTTGATCTTTATCTCATGGATCTTATTTAGGTTTGACCCTTTTTGAAGCTCAAATTAGAAGAAGAGTGAAGTCAGAAGGTTCCACACCAAACTCATGGAAAATTACATGGCCATGGATTGAACACCAGAAGATTTTCCACCACCGCAGTGAGTTCTTTTCTTTTCTCCCTTCTCTTGTTATAGATTTTTACATTGGGGACAATGTAAGTTCTAAGCTTGGGGGTATTTTTATTTTTATTTTCTTATTTTCATTTTCATTAGTCTCATGCATTCTCATGTCTTGTTTAGCATTGCATTTTCACATCATCATATCTCTTGGGTTTTTGGTTGAACTTATGCCCCTCTCTTTTGAGGATTTTGAAATGGTATTAATTTGAAACCCAATTTGTTGATTCATGTGATAGGCTACAGGCATTGTTTTAATTTGATAGTAGAGGTGATCTTTTGATAGTTGATAATTAGCATAATGTTCTCTGAATTTGTGCTTCTCATTGAATTTTTAAACCTCTAAATGTGAGTTTTGAGCCTATATGGGACTTATGCACTATATGGTTTCTGCTCCCATTCTTTGTGTTGAGTGATATTCCTCATTGATCTTGTGCTCTAGAACTTGATTTGAAACCATTTTGAGGTGAAATTTTTGGTTGCATGCTTGAATATGATTAAGGCATCTTAGGTATTTTTCTGGCCTTCTGAATTTGTTACACTTTCATCCACTAGTTGCCCAATTTGAGCTTATTGCATATTTAATTTTCTTGATGCCTATGATGATATATTATTGGTAATCATTTAGAATATTAAATGGAGCAAAGTGAGTTTGAAAGTTGTGAAAAGTGTGTTGGGAATCATATGTGAATGACATTTCTCTTTCTCAAAAAAAAAAAGTGCAAATAAAAGAAAATCATAAGAAGCTTGAAAAAAAAAAGAGGAGAAAGAGAAGAAGGAAAAGTAAGGAAGAAAATTCTTTGAAATGTGGAGTTATGTTTTAGATTAAAAAATTGTCTTTGCTCCATTTATATTCTATTAGATTACTTGTGTTTATTGAAAATCTTGATTAGCCTTTGTCATACCTTCCTTTCTCTACCTTACCTATCATCATTCCCATGGCCCCATTACAACTCTTGAAAGACCTTTTGATTCTTGCATGCATGCTGATTATTAGTGGAAATTTGGTTTCTTATCAAGTATATGGAAGTGCATTTTCTTTGAAGGATTTTGAGCGCATTATCTTCACCCTTAAACACTCTGAGTGTGGTTAGTGGAGTGAACTTAATTCAATCAGTGAGGATGCATGATTTCTAAGAACTTAGCCTCTAATTGGACTTGATTTTGATTACCTCTCAGATTCTTTGTTTGCCTTAGCCTATTTCTTGGATATTGTTTCTCGGGTTCCTCATTCTTTATTGTCTTTTGATCCCACTTCTTGGTTTGACATTAATTATTGCTTGGGGACAAGCAAAGTCTTAAGCTTGGGGAGATTTGATGTGTGTGAAACAACATCATGTTTTGTTCTTGTTTTGCATGCATTCTTGAGTATTTTAGGCATTTTGTTTTCCCTTTTGGTTTGTTTTTCTCTTAGTTCGGATAACTGCGGTGTTTTTGGTGTTCTTGTGCAGGATTGATGTTGAATTGGCCTTGGATTGAATGGAAAGCTTGCATGATTGAAGTTGGAGCTTAATGGATAGCAATAAAGGTGCAAAAAGGCCATTCCAGAGGGATCCACGGCCTGCCCGTGGATCAAACCACGGCCATGGATCGAGGGGCAACTTAAAGAAGCAAAAGAGAAATTCCAGAGAGAACCACGGCCTGGTCGTGGAACCATCTACGGCCGTGGAACTCAAATGTTGCAGAATTGGCTTTTTGGCAGAGACATCCACGGCCTGGCCGTGGAATGATCCACAGCCGTGGATCGCAGTGCACAGCAGTTTTTATGTTTTTCTTTTTATTTCTTTTGGGGCCTTTTTAGCCAATTAAAACCCTAAGCTTATAAAGAGGGGTTCTGAATACAATGAGGGGGGTTCCAACCTAATTCTATCTTGGATTGAAGAACCTAGTTTTGCCAGGAGGCACATTGGAGGCTTTGGCTTTTGTTCTTGATCTTTCTTCCCTCTTCTCTCTTGGATTACGGGTTTGGATGTTCTTAAACAATGTTTTCTGATTCCTTCTCCTCTATGTCTGAGTAGTTTCCTTGTTTCTAGGATTGGGCAATGCCCTTTGATACTTTGATAATGAATAATTGACGTTGTTTCTCTTTTATTGATCTTGAATGTTCTTTGATTCAATTCTTATTGCTCTTATTCATGTGAATTTGCTGGCCACTTATTTGCATCTCATAGGCATTTAGGGACGTACTGAGAGGTGAACCTAAGTGTTGGAATCATAAGAATTGAACTTAAGGTCTAAATCACGAGAGTAGTTTTAGCCTTTCGAGGATTCAATGAATTACCACAAAGCGTAATGGGTTCAATTTAAATTCAATTACCACGAGAGTAGGAATTGGTTTAATTGGGCACGGATCTTGTATCTTGAGAAAGAACATTAACTAATTTAGGGTAATTCACCTTCAATTGAATTTCAAATTTAATAAAAGGGTTGTCAATTAGGATTTATCTTGTATCATTGTGGTATCCCAATCTTGGAAGCTTTCTTTAATCTGAAAACCCCTTTCTTGATAATTTGCTATTTTTGTTCTGAATTCTGTTTTCTTGATTTTATTTAATTGTTTTGTTACTACGTTCTTCTTTATCAACAATCATATTCCTTTTTGTTTAACTTAATTGAATTAATTAATTAATTGGTATTCATAGACACAGTTCCTGTGGATTCAATCTTTTTATTATTTGACGACGAAACTGTACAATCATTTTGAGGATATTGGGATTTAAAGAGTTTATCACCTTTTTGAACAGGTGCAGCACATGGGGAGCAAGAATGCATGTTAAACCGCTTGAGGATCTTTTCAATATATCCTCTCTGAGACAATCCAAGAATGCCACATGACCTATCACGGTAAATCTGGATGCCTAAAACAACTGAAGCATCACCAAGGTCCTTCATATCAAAGTGGCTACTCAACATCAGTTTTGTTTCAGTCAAAAGTTTAACACAACTACTAGCAAGAAGAATATCGTCGACATATAGAATAAGAATTATAAAATTGCTCCCACTAGTCTTCAAATAAATGCACTGATCTGAGGCATTTTCTTTGAAGTCAAAAGAAGTGACAACCTGATCAAATTTCAAATACTATTGCCTGGATGCCTGTTTCAGTCCATAAATGGACTTTTTAAGTCCGCAAACCAAATGCTCCTTACCTATTTCAACAAAAACATTAAGTTGAACAATATAAACATCCTCGACTAGATCTCCATTCAGAAAAGCCGTCTTCACGTCCATCTAGTAAAGTTCTAAATCAAAGTGAGCTACTAAAGCCATAACAACTCAAAATGCATCTTTTGTAGAGACCGGTGAGAAAGTCTCCTTATAATCAATGCCTTCTCTTTGACTATAGCCTTTTGCTACTAGTCTAGCTTTGTACCTCTCAACTCTACCATCTGGACTACGCTTGGTTTTGAAAACCTATTTGCACCCAATGGGTTTGCAACCAATTGGCAACTCCACGAGATCCCAAACAGTATTATGAGACATAGAAGACAATTCATCGTGCATAGCATTTAGCCAATCAGAAGCATGAGAGCTAGAGATTGCCTCCTTAAAAGTTATAGGATCATCGTCATCATGAAGATCAAACTCGTGCTCCTGAAGATACACTACATAGTCATCTGGTATAGAAGGCCTGCGTACTCTCTGAGATCATCTTATGAAACTACTTCATCAATGCCATCTGGTTCCTGTTCATTAGCTGATGGTGCCACTACATCGTCTTCTCTTCGAAGAACTTGATCATCATTATGATTTACTGGAATCATGATATCTGCAGGAAGTGAAACAACCGGTATCAGAACTACGGTCCAATCCTCTTTAAGAGTGACTGGTTGTGGTGTATGACTCCCACTATCCAAATCATCCTCAAAGAATATCGTTCGGTCAGACTCGATGACTCGCATAGAGTAAGAAGGACAATAGAATCTACAACCTCTGGAGCCCACGCAGTAGCCAATGAAGAAGTCGCTAACAGTCTTAAGATCAAGCTTCTTCTGCTGAGGATTATAAGGTCTAACTTCTACCTTACAACCCCATACATGAAAGTGTTTCAAACTCGGCTTCCTTCCAGTTATCAACTCATAGGGAGTTTTCGGTACAGACTTACTAGGTACCTGATTAAGAATGTACACAGTAGTCTTCAAAGCATCTCCCTAAAGAAATTATGGCAATGACGAATGGCTTAACATGCATCTTACCATATCCATAAGCGTGCGGTTATGTCTCTCTGCAACTCCATTCTGCTTAGGAGTACCAGGCATAGTATATTGAGCTTCAATTCCACATTTATCAAGAAATCTGGTAAACGGTGTTGGATTTCTTCCAGTTTCATCATATCTGCCGTAATACTCACCTCCTCTGTCAGACCTCACATATTTGATCTTCTTCCCTGTTTCAATTCAACAGCAGTCTTAAAGGATCTGAAGGCATCCAAAGAACTAGATTTTTCCTGGAGAAGATCTATCCAATCGAATTTGGAGAAATCATCTATAAAGGTAATAAAATACCTATATCCACCAATGGCAGTGGGTGTAATGGGTCCACACATATCTGTGTGAATCAAGTGTAGCACATCATCACACCTGTTTGCTCCTTTATTCCTAGTTTTGGCAGTGAACTTGCCTTTAACACAATCTATGCAAGTGTCAAAATCAGAGAAGTCAAGGTTATGAAGAACACCTTCCCTTATCAGTCTTTCAATCCTGGGCTTAGAGATATGCCCCAAGCGTCTATGCCATAGCATAGAAGAACTCTCATCAGTCCTACTACACTTACTTCCAACAACAGAGTTAACAGACATATTATTCAAATTCAGCATATATAACCCATCACACAAAACTCCTGAACCAACGACAACAGAATCAAAACAAACAACAACTTTTCCATTACCAAATTCAAAAGAGTAGCCATATTTGTCCAAAGATGAAACTGAAATTAAATTCCTTCTCATGGAAGGTACATAAACAACATTTTTCAACAATAAAGTATGTCTAGAAGGTAAAAACAAGGTAACTACTCCTATTTCTTCCACTGATACTCTAGTTCCATCTCCCACAATGATCTTGGATTCAACATTACTTGGCTTCCTCAGACTTGTGAACCCTTGTAAGGAATTCACAACATGAATAGTTGCACCTGAGTCAAACCACCAAGTATTGGGAGCAACATCAATTACATTTGATTCAAAACAAGCTAAAGCTAGGATAGTACCAGAAGTAGAAGCAACAAATTGAACACTATGTGATTTCCCTTTCCTTATAGAATCTTCTTCTTGAGAGACAATAACAATCATTTCATTAACAGTCCACTCATTTTTCTGAGTGTTATAAGAGATCTTCAGAACATCAAATTGAGAAGGGAGTGACTCCAGAACCTGCCATATCAGATAACTCTCATCGAGATCAACCTTGAGAGACTTTAGTTTATTAAAATAGTGCACTAATTTCATGATGTGCTCACGAACTCCACTAATACCATCATATTTAGTCTTCTCAATCAAAGAAAGATATTGACCCTTCTGAGCTTTATCAAAAGTCGTGAATTTCTCACTAACAGATTTCAGAAATTCCTTAGCATTCTCGCTGTCTGGAATGCTCTGTCTAATTGACTTCTCCATAGTATATTTTATCACCTTAAGGCACACCCTGTTTGAGTGCTCCCATTTTTCACGAGAAGTCTTTTCAGCAACAATGGACTCAATAGTAAGAGCAGCAGACTCTTCTTCCCTCAAAGCCAAGTCCATATTAGTGATAGCCAAATAAAGATCTAGAGATTCTTTCCAATACTCAAAATTAGTCTCATTTAAAGTTTTGACAGCAGTCAATTGCATAGGCAAAGAGGCTAGCATGAAACAACAAAAGGAAACGTTTAATATGCACAATGTTATCATGCAACAAGAGAATTAAATGGTTCCGTATACTCAACCAAACAAGCCATTTAGAAAATTTCTTACTTATCATGGTCCCACCTAAGGGTCCCGAACCATAATAAATAAGAAATATAATAATACAATGCACAAATCTTATATCACCAAAATTTTTAATACCGATAGGGTACTTAAAGGATAATTGACATAAGCATAAATCTAACGGCGCATTGTACAATAACAAATTACATTAATAATAACACCGATAGGATGTAATTACTATCAATGCAATAAGAATTATGATTAAAAAAAAATTAATCATTTAAGTCACAAAATTTGTACATTGTACCCACGATAGATGAGCTCACAATTATACAAATTATCATCAATCATGCTTAATAGAATATGATAAACTCATATTAAAAATTCAATTCACATATATACCCAAAATAATTTCATGACTATGACATATAAACAGGGAGAGTGTCATATATTAAAGAGCCACTAGTAGAGCAAGGAATAGTTACAAAAAAAAAAATTAGGCCCAAAACCTGAGAATATAAATTGTACAATACTCTCAATAGTATTATAATCATACAAAGTATTTCAATACAATACCACAATATTTTTAATAACAATTCTTATAATATTATAATATATGATATAATATTCATATCTGTCTACATGATCAAAAGTATTTGATAATATATTATAATATAATATGATATAATATTATATTATATATCATATATTAAAATATTATTATGTTAATAACAAATAAAAGGAAGAACCACGTTTCCACGTTAATCAAAAGCACGTTTTCACTGTAATGGGTCTAATAAGAACAAACGTATATGACTGTCAATATTAGAACAGCTGTCAAACCAACTTATTAAAATAGAACTTGAAGAAGCAACGCTATTTTCATCTCTGCCCTTATTATTTTGGAGGACTCCAATTCCAAACAAGCACGAAAGCATACTTTGCAAACCCATAACCAAACAAATATTGGCGCAGTTGCAGTACGAAAACAGCGCGGAGGTTTTTTTTTATTTATCAAAATTAGGGTTCATAATACAAATTTCTGATTTAATTATAGAAAAGAAAATATAATAGCCATAATCTGTATCTAATCAGGCTTTGATATCAATTGAAGGATTTGTTTCAACAATTCTATAAACTTAGATCAATTATAGATACAAGATTATAGCATATTAAACGAATTATATTCAAGAAATAGATTAAGAATGTGTACCTGACATGATTCCATAATCCATTGTTGTTCAGTGAAGAGATCAAAAGAATTCGCGTGTGAGAGAAACTGCCCTCAATCCTGGTAGGTTTTCTATACGTATCATGAAATTGCCTAATGAGAAAACAGTTTATAACTTATCAGATGAGGGTAGGGACTTCTCAACGGGTTACTAAATGAACAGCCCAAACCCATCACGGGCTACTCACAACAAAAGCCCAATTACAATATTTATAAATTGACCAAGTACTATATTATAAAATATAATTCCATAATTAATATATATTAATGATTTAAACAATATTTTAATTATTGAATAATGCCAATCCACATAACATATAAATATTTGAATTAAAATTCAATCTATCCATTGTTCTCTTGGTATAAGAACAATTGTTCCATATTCTAGGGAACGAGTAGGAGTGAAAGGGCCATTTTCTATAACATCTCATAGATCAAAATGAATGGAATCTATGAAGAGTTTCATTCTATCTCTCAAGTATCTTTTGTACACCACATCTGCTCCCAGCTACAAGTTGAGTATTCTTCATTTTCAATAGCCACTCCTGGCTTCTAAACACATTTCTCACAGTGGCTAGCACACACCACTAGCTCATCACACTCACCACTAAGGTACAAGTGTTTAAGGAAGAAATTTCAGAATGGATTGATCTCTAAACAATACTCCTAAAGTGGATATTCCGGTTATAAACTTAGAGCAACACCTACAATAGATTGTGTCAAGAAGTTTAGTGTAGGCTGAGAACAGTTAAGTAGATACAAAAGGCTTTAGTTGAGCAGAAAGGATTCTAGCACTGTTAGATTGATAAATCATTATTCTAACCACTATAGGCTTCCTCAAGCTATTCGTTGACATTTGAATGTTCTTGATGAAGCAAGTACAAAACTAGCCGCTACTGGTAGGTATTTGGCATATCTGGCATTATTTTGTCTTGTAGCTCCTTAAGTAGAATGCATTTGGTGACCCTGCTCAACTCTTGAAACTTAGCAACTTTTTTTTTAGCTCATCAAGTTTGGACTTTTTCTCTCTAAACATCATTTATTGATGGATGGATGAATGTAATTTAGGGAAGAAACATTCTTTATTGAAAAGATATAGAGCTTTTATACTTTGTGTGGTTTCTTGAGTTTAAGTCAGATTGAGTCTAGTCATCTTTGAGTTTATGATGCTGACCACTCTGCTTATGATTTTCTTGAGTGTTCTCATGTGTGAATCAGATCCACCTGCTTCAAAAATGATGTTTGACTTTCAGTGATCTCCCCCAATAATAAAAAATGTTCTGTAAATGTGAACTGAGTATATCTCATCACAAACCAAGTTAGTTCATTTTGGAATTATAAGAGCATATTAATCCTATTTTCAAATAGCATTTGCTAATAATCAAAACTTATACACAAGAACTCATCTCAAAGGGGTCTTGGAACTTACAGGAACCACCATGTTATTTTTATATGGATTTAAACCAATTTTTATATCTACTGACAATTATTCAATTCTCACCCCGATGTCATGGAGTTTCATAGCACGATATTCAGTGATTGAGAATTCTTCAGCAATAATAGCAATGGAAGTGAAGATTGAGTGTATGCTTTCAGATGATATGAGAGGCTCTTAATTCCTAGACTATTTTGTGTATTTATGTATATAAGTTATGTATGTAAAGGGTGGTCTCAAGCTTAGAAATCATGGTATTGTTTGTTAAGTACAAAATGCTCAGGACCTACATGAATATTGTGAATATGTATATATATGAGAGATGATAGTATGACATGCATTCATGACTAAGCCCAGAGTGACTATTGATAAACAAGTTAACTAAGGGCATGGCTTAAGTTGTGAGGTAAACAAATATCATAGTTCTCCCAAAGGGGACTTCCAAACATTAAGAAAGGTTCACCCTTACTCTGGTGTAACTTAAAGGATTTGGACCCCTAAGGATTAGGAGTTGGTTCTCGGCGAAGCTACTATTAAGAATTAGAAGAATTGGATCTAATGTATCAACTATGGAATTTTAGTTTAGATAAAATTCAAGAGAATAAATCTAAGCTACTTGGTTAATTATAAGCAAGATAGAATAAAGAAAAAGGGTCTCACCTAAATAGGCATTTTGGTCATTTGGAAAAAAAGGAACTAAATAAGTAGAACCAAGTGACAACTTACCGTTGTTGCTTTAGTACCAAGTAGGATGTCACACTTATGGTATCAGAGCAACAGTTCAAGCAATTTAGTTGGGGTAGACCAAGCATAGGTAACTTATGTTAAAGCCATTTAATTTATTGTACAATTCTCATTAGAGTTTGAATTGTCATAGGTGTAATTGCTACATTGTGTGTATGTGTGATACTTTGTTCTATTTCACTTCATTTTAACTTTTAAATTGCTGATATTTTCTTGTAATGTTTGCTTAGATGCCTTTGAATTGTTTGGTTTAAGTTTTGAGTTATGAAGTGTAGTTGTCGACTAAGTACATGTCCTGGATGGGTCTTAGTTATGGTTTTCCATCAATAGAGCATTGAGGGGCGTTGTTGTTTTAAATGAATTCTGTCCAAGTTGCGTGACTTGTCAACTAACATGTTTAAGAGCTTGAAAACTCGTATGCTGATTGCATTTTGGCAGCGGGAATTAATGGGTTCATAACTCTGGCTACACATACTGGATTTGAGCATTGTTTGTTTTTTTAAAGCTAACAAATGAGGCTTTAAAATGTAAAAATTTCATTCAATCCCAGTTTTGATTAGAAGTTAGACTTTCTTCTGCAGAATTTTGTATGCTGTCAAAATCTGACAGCATAGAATTTTCACAGTATAACTTTGTCTATAAGAGCTTAAAATTCATGAAACTTGTTGCACATGAAAAGCTAAGACAAAGAGTACGCAGCAGTAAAAATTGTAGGATTTTTACATTTTTCATGCGCTCCCGGCAAAGACATGAAATAGGGTCAAATCCTACAGTTTTGGGTACTAGATAATCTATGATTCTGGTTGCTTAACTTAGGCTATAGAAATTTAAATCACTTGGTTCTTTTTGAATTTTAAAGATAAAAATAGAACTATAATCAATTGAAATTTCAGAATTTTTTCATGGTATACCTAGTACTAGTTTCCATTTTAAGAGGAGTTAGTTCAGCAAAATTGAGATTTTGATAGCATACAGTCTTTACTGCATAACTGGAGCTATGGGACTCTGATTGGTTAGCTACTAGTGGCATCTGAAAGCCAAGATACCACACCTTATGTGGTAAAATCTTAGGATTTTTGGTGTCGTCACGAATTCCCAATTTATCATAGAAAATAGAACTTGTGCAACAGAAGTATAAATTCGGATAACTTGTGGTATAGGCGGTATAGATTGGGGCAGCAGGGGGATGAACTTCAAACCCCTTTCCTTCTTTATCATCTTATATTCAATGCTAGCTAGTGTTACTTGATTTTGGTTGAGAGTAAATTGGACAAAAAAGGCATACGAGAATTGTGTAAAAGACTAGATGTTAAAATATGGTTTTATATCCTTAAAAATTGTTCGAGTTCCTAAGGTATCTTGATTGTTTGTATGTGTTACAAATGCTAATTCATTGAGTTCTGAGTTGCGTATTTCTCTCTTGTATCCCTACTGAATGGTTTGGCTAGGTTTAGCATAAAAAAGGATAAAATTTTTGTAATTGTTGGAGGTATTAAAATTGGTTAAAAATCCTGTTTTTAGAGTAATTTTGACTATTATCCATTATCTAGCACTATATAATAACTATTTGGTTTATCTATCTATTTATATATCTATATATATATATATAGAAACACACATACAGTTGTGTAGTTTCACTAACAGTTAATTAAAATAATTAGACTTCTTGTGTTGGAGCTGTCCTATATTGTTGTTTCTTAATTAACCAAATTTGTCTCTTGCCAGTGTTGGCAAGGCTCTTGGCCAAGTGAAGCTTGATGGTATTCTCCATGGTTATTTGTGATTAGTTTGGTGCAATTCAAATGTTTGAGTTGGATTGATTGATACGTATTTTATAGTTACATGGTAAGTATAGGTGTATTATTATTTAGTGAGACTTGTATAAATAATAGAGTAATAAGTATTGTAAGGTCATAGTTGAAAGTAGATACAAATTGATGAGTTTTTTTTTATAATTTAAATAGAGAATTGAAGTTTTTCTCTTGACTAGAAGAGAGAAGCACTAATATTGGTACTTTCATTGAGAGATCCTACAATGGAGAAGAATTCATTGCATAGGGTTGGATGAATGCACAAATTGAATTAATGCAACATGTGATAGAATTGACAACCATATGAAGAACATTGAAAAGATGTTGCTAAAAATGATAGATCAAGAGGAGAAAACATCTAGAAATTCTAGAAAATCCAAATATCCCAGTGTTATGGACCGGGTTACGAGTCCATAGAACTGGAGCAATCTGACTTGTCAAGCTGGCACCCAAACGTACAGTGTACATGAAGCAACCCACATATCAGGCGTAACGACAGGAACAAATCTTGATCATATCCCGTACAAGTGGGCGAATAAGGACAAAGGGATAGCGCTCTCCACAACTCTATCTCCACGATCCTATCCCCCATGATTGTGTCGCCACGATCCCAAGTAGCAACATCTAACATGCACTGAATGCTCAGACATCACATACCCTAAAACGCTCATATAAATACAGTAAGTAAGAAAGACAAGGTATGCCCTAATTCCATTATACACTACCCTCCTTGCGTAGCTATTGACTTGAGCGTCGGAGTGGGTTTCGTAGATACCCACCCCCTCAGTCCACTACTGCAGCAGCTGTGCCTTGGAGGAATCCACCATCTCCTACCTCTCCAAGTAACCCTCAAACCCACTTCTGAACATTGGCACCGTTTGTAAGAAGAGATAAATTCTTACTCCCAACACCACCTTCAAAACTCTCCCTACTACCACCACCATGGTGAACACAAGAAGAAGACAGGCATCAACCAACTAGAACCGTGTCTCCGCTGCGTGTAACCTTCCTTCTTCAAACCATCACCTGACATCTAACCCCGCGACTCATCAGCAGGTCTTGGAATCAGTCATACCCCACTCGGAACCCAGACAGGACATGTAGGAGACATCTTTCACTAGAGAGAACCTCCCCCCTCCTTCCATGAGGATTCTAGTGAGGCAATGCCTTGGCCCTCAGAGAGCACCTTTTGGGGACGCTGGGCAGCAAGTATCAGAGCTGCAACTCCTTGGTGACCGAGCGAAAAATGAAGTTCAGTCCTGTCGAGGTATGACCGATCACTAGGAGCTGTCCAGAACAGAACTGCTTTCCTTGGTTAGACGCCAGGATGAGAGGATTCACCGTCAAGACAAAAGAATCCATAATCTAGAGAGGTGCTAACCAGGACAACGAAGCAGAGAACCGTTCCCTAGTGAGGAACCATGAAAATAGAAAAGATCAATACCGATGAGATGACCATCAACCGGAGAACTCCAGGATCATAGATCCCAGCCGTCAGCCTGAACCTATCCACACAAGAGAGCAGGCACACTCAGTAAGGGACACAGTGTCGCTAAACCAACCCTTCTCCAACAAATTGATGGCCTATGAAATCCAAAAGCGCTTTAAGTATCCTGCCAATATCGAAACTTACGATGAGACCACAGATCCTCAAGAACATGTGGATGCTTATGTGTCCTCACTTTTGTTTGTTGGAGGAGATGACTTTCTCATGTGCCGCACTTTCCCCTTGTCTTTAAAGAAAGCTACCCTGAGATGGTTCATCACCTTACCTCCAAGGTCTGTGGATAACTAGAGATACCTATTCTCGAGATTTTTACTACACTTCACCACCAGTAAAGTGCAACCTAAATTCATTTCATGCCTCTCCTAGATAAGGCAAGGAAAAGAAGAGTCTTTCTAGGACTTTGTATCTCAGTTCAACAAGGAAATTGTAAATGTGCGTGACTAGGATGAGAGACTCAGATTATTCTACATTAAGGAAAGACTTCGTCTAGGACAATTCTTTTTCTCATTGGCAAAGAAGGAGCCCAAGACCATGGATGAGTTCCAAGCCCGCGCTGATAGATATATCAACGCTGAAGACGTTCTCCGAGCTAAAAAGCATCTTGACAAAGAAGATGTTAAATTGAGGTCCGAGGAGTAGTTAAATCAACAGAGGAGGAATTTGAGGTCCTCCCTTAAGGGGAAGTATGAGAATTATACTCCCTCCAACACACCACGGGCCCAGATCTACTAGGAAGTCATGAACATAGAGCTCCGGGATGTATCTAGGCCTCCCCCTTTAAAGAAGCTTGTGCGGATAGACACATCCAAGCATTTTGAATGGCATGATGGTCCCGATCACAACACGAAGGACTGCACCAACTTTCGAGATGCCATTGAGTCCTTTATTTGGGACGACCATTTGGGCCAATATATTTGGAAGGCCCATAACAACTAGAGGAGGGGTCATTATAGAAAACGGAGCTATAGCCCTCGAAGTCCCTCTCCTTCATATTAGAGAAGACATTCTCTAGGAAGAAATGACAACCTCGGCCCACGCTCACCTCAGCACAATTCTTGTGATCAAGAAATGGCACAACCGCGAGATAGCAACCAGGAGAACAATTGCCACCACTAAGTAACTCGCACAATCATGTAATACCTTGTAGTCGTTATTTATGCTATATAATAAATATCTTTGCATATTAGTAAATTGGCGTTTCTTCATGACTAATGTCTTATCTCGAAGTCAGTACCTCGGTTGTGACCACTAGTCCACGGGTACTCCAGCTCGTCAACATCTACAGCCAGTATCTCGGAAAGTGACCTCGAGTCCACAGATACTTAGGCCTGTCATAACTTATAAGGTCACCGCACCTTGGTGAGGTTCGATGAATACAAGGTCCGAAAGGATCAACTGTTCCAACATCTCTATATGACAACTAAACTAGGGAATCTACTTGAACACCCTCTGGGGTCAAGCAGAGCATTCAAGGGTTTTCACTCGTACCTTTTTGAGCTTGACCTTAACCCATAAACCTACCATAATTTACAGAGGCTAAGCATATTTTTACTTGATAGCCAGACAAGGGAATCTACTTGAACACCCTCTAGGGTCAAGCAGCGTATTCAAGGATTTTCACTCGTACCCTTATTGCCTAACCTTAACCCATAAACCTACCATAGTTTACAGAGGTTAAGCGTAATCAACCGTAGCCTAAGATCATGGATCCCACACCAATAGGCTTCCATGTCATATGCATTAAATGAGCCCAACTACCGAGATTCGAGCTTTGGACTCATCACAGTTGTCAAAATGAGTGTTCGTTCAATTAAACGATCCCAACCACCGAGATTTGAGCTTCAGACTCATCTTGGCTAGCAAAACGAGTGTTTGTCTAATTAAACGAACCCAACCATCAAGATTCAAGCTTTGGACTCATTTCAATTGGGTAATACGAGTGTTTGTCAAATTTGAAAAAGAAGCTATCGAGGTCAAGCATTAGACCTATCTCGATAATTTGCATACTATGATCGAGTGTTGGACGCATCTTGGTGAGGGAAGCATATGTTCACCATATGTAAAACATTTAGAAGAAGAGCAAGTTTTACTTTTCACATTCTAAACATCATCGACCTTACAAAAAGAGCCTACGAGTTATCCTCATGCATAGATTGCCCTTTTGAAGGAAGCCGAGAAGGTAGCTTGGCAAGATATGGCGACGATCAAGCATAGACTACAACCATCTGAACGGTCCCTCAAGGTGCGAGCGAGCAACCACCTCTTCCTTGATCAGTAGGAGGACAAGTTTCCACAACCCTACACTCCAAACACCCCTACACGCCCACAACATGGCAACAATCAAGGGAGCAAAGGAGGAAGATTGGTGAAACCCTTCATGCTTCTCAGGAACTATAGGAAAAAGCCTCAAGCCTTTCTAGCAGAAGCAAGACCTCACTCCGCTGCTACATATGACTAGAGAGAAAAGGCTTCTGCCACCCAGAGACATGTTGATCAAGCCGCATAGAATGGTTACTCAGCCCTCACCAGGAAATTATGCTTGGAAAGAAAAGGCTCCAATAAGAAGAATATGTAAGCAAAAGGGGAACACATTTAAAAATTTGGAAAGAAGTGGAAGATGATTCTAGAGAAGGATGCGACCATTAACATGCTCATGAGGGCATAGAAGGGCCACCCTCTGGAAAAGGCAATCTCAAATAAAGCCAGAAAATGGAAGGAATAAGTGATAACCCTACTACAAACATTCCAAATTTATAGAGGGAATAATGTGCTTTGATTGGCTCCTAAAAGGTGAGATGGCTACATGTTTGATGCCATATTTAATCGTTCCTTCCCTGTGATTGGCCAATAAGGCAGTGGGCAGTTGAGAACATAGAGCGAAAATTGCTATCGCATTTAAACAAATCTTAATTCCCAATAAATTTAAAGCAACCTCTCCAAAAATGCATAGACTACTACAAATTATAGAGCAAAGGCTGCTAAAAAGACACCAAATTCATAGTCTTGCCATCGAGATTGAGTGTCAGCCTCATTCCAGTGAATTACGCAAGAAAAATTGCTTAAGTGTAAAGTCAACACTGAGGTTGAGCATCAGACCCATCTTGACGTTGCAAAGGAAAAAGTTCAACAAGCGTGAAAACGACACCAAAATAGAGCATTGGACTCATCTTGGCAAAAAGTGCAGGCATCATTGTAAGAGCACAAGCATTAGAAAAATAAAATACCCGAGGTTGGGACTTGTCCAAATACATAAATAAAGCCCCACGTAGGGGGCAAGAAAAAAAACTTGGATATCAAAAAATGAGGCTTGACCCTTTGAAGTCTCCACCGCCACCTCAGTCTGAGCCACCTCAATTTGCACTTCCCCAGCCACAACCACACTAGCCCGTTCTTGCCCAACCTCCAGCACCGCTTCCATCCTTTCCTGTCTTCCACCTTGGAATCTGCTTAGTCATCAAGGGCGACTCTCGGAGTAACCGTGTCCACAATACGGCCATCCTGGACTTCTTTTAGAGCGTCGACCCCCTCTTCGTTAGGACCATGGTTTAGAAGGCAGAGTTGGCTGTGGGCATTCTAAAAAATCTCCTCCACAGATGCCGACCAATCATTTACTATTTGGTCAAGTTCACCCTTTAAATGTTCATATTGAACCAGACCACTGGTGAGGACAGACTTGGTCGAGACTAGATTCTTCTTCAGTGCATCCTCCCAAGTTGTTGCTTGACTAAGTTGGACTCAAAGGTAGTCGCCCTCAGTAGCCTTGACCCAGAATGTCTCCACCTCGACAACTTTAGGCCGGAGGGAAAGGACCTCGGCAACATCTGCAGAAAGATAGGCAACCTTAACCCAGAGTTTGTTTGTAACATCCTCCTTAACCTAATAGCTTTAATGAGAGTTATAGAAGTTTAGTAATACTGGTAAGAATTATCTGTTAAATCAAATAATTTTCTGAACTATTTTAAGCATAATTCTATAACATTGAGTACAAGAGAATAATTTAGGTATCTGTAGAATTGATTGATATGATGGAAATAAATATAAAAAATTTATTTCCTAACTAAGAACCATTGATAAGAATTGTGAAAATTTTTGGAGAATCAACAGAGCAAGTTTAGTATTTTTAAGGATATTGCTGAAAAATTACCGGGACAGTTAAACAGCTTAAAAAATTATGAAATTTCATGAAGATGATAAATAGAATGTGAAGAATATTTTGGTATGGAAAATAATTTAAGGTATATTTACTTATTTTACAAGTTCAATTTAATCTAGAAAAGTAGTGCAGCTTATTTGATGAATAGCAATATATGAAAAATTATAGAAAAATAGATATGAGGACTAAGATGAGTCCTAAAATTTTCTCTAATACTTATGGACACTTGGAAACTCAACTTTGAAAAATTTAAGTGCACGTAGTAGATACAAAAGTCTCAAGAAGAAATTTTTAGCCGTCCAACTCTCTAGATATTTCTATCTCTTCCTTGCCACTTTTTCTTATCTATTTCTCATATATTTCTCTCCATCCAGTGTTAAAAAAGAACTAGAAAATGTTACCAAGTGGCCTCAATACTCAAGAGGGGGGGGTGAATTGAGTAGTTAAAAATAAGTTCACAAATCTTTCGCAAATCGTTTGACAATCAATTTTCGTTGAAGCTATTGAATGATCAGAGATAATTGAATAGATGAGTTAAACACTTTTACTTATGAACGTAATAGCCAAGGAGACAATATCCAAATAAAACAATGAAACAAAGATTGCACAAAGATAAGCGAGAGGAGGGTTTAGAGAAACAAACACGGTCGTTTATCCCTGGTTCAATCACCACTCCACTTGTGATCTACGTCCAAATTCCCAAGCAACACCTTGAGATTTTCCACTATATCTTCAAGCTTCAATGGGTGCTTGAAAAACCACTACAACCTTGAGCACTCAACAATATGGGATACCTCACCCAAAAGCTTGAGCCTCTATTTTCCAAGGGATACCTCACCCTTGCAATACTTGAGGATACCTCACCCTCACTAATCGAATATATAATATTGAAGTAGAAGAAGCTCTCTCTAGAGCAAGTGTTTACAAATTGAAGCTCTAATATGCTCTCAAAGATTTTTCACGTTTTTAGTCAGAAAACAGAGCAAGAAATGATTTTAAGGATTGATTCACGTTTTGAAGTATGATGATCAGTTTTTAATTCAAGGTCAACCGCAAATGAGGACCCAACTTTGGTATTTATAAGTTTCTCAATTAATAGAGCCGTTGGAGGTAGTTGGGCATGCATTTAATGCATTTAATATAGCCGTTGGACGTTGTCAGGATGCGTGTAATCGATTACATATCTCAGGTAATCGATTACATTGTTGTTCCAACGTTTTCTGAACTTTCTGGGCTCTGTGTAATCGATTACATTCTTGAAGTAATCGATTACATGGCTTCTAACTTTGCTTGTAATCGATTACAATGCTCATGTAATCGATTACATGACTTCTGACTTGCTGTGTAATCAATTACAATATTCATGTAATCGATTACATGGCTCGTCGAACGTGTTCTTTGAGTTTCTGGGTTTTGTGTAATCGATTACATTATTGGTGTAATCGATTACATTCGACTTTGTTTGTAATCGATTACAACATCAATGTAATCGATTACATTACTCGTCGAATGTGTTCTTTGCCTTTCGGGCTTTGTGTAATCGATTACATATATTGTGTAATCGATTACATGGCTCTCGACTTGCTTGTAATCGATTACATTTACAATGTAATCGATTACAGACCTTCTGTTTGATGTGTAATCGATTACAAACACTATGTAATCGATTACATTGGCCTTTGAACATATTTTTCAAGTTCAATAACGCTTGTAAGTCATTTCCAACACCTCAAGATACTTGATTAAACATAAATCCTTTTAAGAGTGTTAGATTTAAAGTTGAAACTCAAGTTTTATTGAAAGCCATGTTTAACTTTGAAATTTCCCATTTATTTTGAAATCACATATTGAAAAACCATTTGAGAAATCTTGAGCGCATTTAACATTAATATCCTAAGTCTAAATAAACCTTCTGTCTTCTTTCTTTGATCTTAATTTTTCCTTTTGCGTTTGATCTTCTCTTTTGCTTTTGTTATCATAAAAAACCTTTTGACATGCCTTAGAGACATAAGCATTCACATTCTCCCCCTTTTTGATGATGACAAACTGATCATAGGAAAAAGAAAGAGTTTTTGCATTTGTATATCATAGTCATTTAGGTACAATGCTGCCCCCGGAGATTATGCATGATATTGGGTTAGATTTTGCATATGAAAAGCTTAATAACTTAAAGATCAATAACTCCCCCGTACTCATGCAACCTTTAATTTCATTTTCATTTTTCCTCATTTTCTCCCCCGTTGGCATTATCAAAAAGACATAAGCATTTAAAAAAAGACAGCATGACAGCTACATTTCATGATTCCCAAATTTTTGCCATAACAGAAAATCCACAAAGATCAGTCCAATCAATATTCCAAAAGTCAAACATTCACTAACCAGTAGGCAAAAACAAAATATAACCATAAAGGTATACCAATTTTATATAATCAGAGTTAAAACAAAATAAGTACAAGGTGGTCATCAATACAAGAAAATATATCAAGGCAATAGGCCATGATCACTATCAGTGTCCTCGCTGTCACAAAAGACTTCACCCTCTGGATCCGCAGCAGAGTCTCCTAGATCAATGTTATCATCGCTGGGCATAAGATCGTCGTCAGAGTCCAGAAGCTCCTCATCATCAGCAGGAACTCCAGATGGACCAGCGAAGGATAGGGGATCCGGAGGGGCAGAGGATGTGGGGGGTGCAGCAGCAGCAGGACTCACAGGAACAGGAGGTCCACGTAGGAGGGATCGAATGGAGGCAAGCTCCTGGTCTGAGTAGTCCATCCTCAGCTCAAGATGGTCAATCTTTTACTCAATATGATCCATGCGTGTGTTTACGTTGGCGCTCAGGTTGCGCATTTCTTGGAGCAGAAGATCAAGAGAAGCTGGAGCAGGAGGAGAGGAAGGGTACTGAGCCTCCTCATCATCACTATCTGGATCGTGATGGATATGACCAAATGTGCCATGAGTAATGTAATGCCATCTATCTTCCATCTTGTAGAGCTGAAGCTTCTTCAGAGTATGCAGCCCAATTGATTGAGGTCCTTTCGAGCTGGTGTCCTTGGACTCTTCAGCCAGCGAAATGCGACAGTACTCAAGGATTGTGGTGACCAACATTGCGAAGGGGAGAGCAGAGTTCTTCTTTTTCTTGATGTCCAGCATATGCTCTAGAATGTAGTATCCCCAGTTTATTGGGTCCCCAGTTTGAGGACTTGGGAGTAATTTAGTGGAGAACCCTGTTTTCCATAGTGAGGCCAGTGGCCATTATTCTGCGTCTAGGATCACTGGGGAGGTGGTAGCCAGTCCTAATCAAAGAGAGAAGAGCAGCCTTATGCTCAAACTCATGCCCCCAGACTTTGGCATTTCCACAGAACTGAGCTCCATCAGGAGTGAGCTTGGTAAGCCTATACCACTCTGCCATTGTTAACCTGATTTGTTGCTTTTTTACTTCAGAAATTATGCAATTATCCTCAACCTTCAGGTTAGCATAAAAGACTCGGACAAGGTTAGGGTAGATGGCCTTCTCTATGCTCAGGAATCCCAGCAAGCCTAAGTTTTCTATGGTCCTAAAGCTCTCTAAAGGTTCACTCTCGCAGAAGGTGATGGGAAGATACCTGGGAGAGATGATTTTGCGAAGCTGGAAGTTCTTCCGGAACAACTCAGCTTTCTTCACAGTGGAGAAGTGCCTCGTGAGGTCCAGGCCAGATATATTGCGTGAAGACCCACCAGAGGAACCTCCAACAACAGCCCCTGTTCTTGGGCGCTTCGAGCGATGAGAGGATTCAGCCATTGATGAGAAGGAGAAGCAAGGGTTGAGTGGTAAATGGTTGGGGATGAGTGAGGAGAGAGAGAGAGAGAGGGACGAGATTAGGTCAGAAAAGTGGAGAAGGTGTTCGTGAGAGAAGATAGGGAGATTTGGATGAGGGATGTGAAGGGATTTGATCGATGGGCTATGTGGAGAGGGGTTTTCCGAGATTGAGAAAGGCGAAATGACCGTTTTTGATGGAGATTTGAGTGAGAAAAGAGAGATTTTGAGATTTGAGGTGCGTGGGAGCAGAAGGAGAGAACGAAGAAGATGAACAGGCCCAAACAGAAATGAGCTCTACGCGCGTCAGGAACTTTTTAAAAACCCTGTGTAATCGATTACATTGTGTGTGTAATCGATTACATGCATTCTGGTGGGTATGTAATCGATTACATTTTTGGTGTAATCGATTACATGCTTTCTGGTGGGTATGTAATCGATTACATTTTTGGTGTAATTGATTACATGCTTTCTAGGAACCTTGTAATCGATTACATAGTTGATGTAATCGATTACCTGAGTTCTGAGTTGGTTGTAATCAATTACAAAATGTGTGTAATCGATTACATGCGTGACAGAACCTATGTAATCGATTACAAAGGCATTGTAATCGATTATCAGCACTCTTTAACTCAGATTTTGCATTCCAAACAGCATATAATCAATTTTAATCCATCCAAGTCAGTTTTAAAGCAACTTAAATCAATTCAAATCATCATGCAAGCATATAGACTAATCATATTATAATTCAACTCATATAATTGATCAAAATTATCATTTTTACCAAGAATTTCACCCTTTTTTTGGTGAAATTTAAGGTTGTTGAATTTCTTATCAAAGTTGGACATGAGGGAGCACCTGCAAAATAATTTAGGGGAAACCTCTGACGCTCAAGTTAGTATGGGATTCAACTATATAATGAAAATTCAGAGATTGTGCAGCAATGTGGCATAATTATGCGAAAAACGCAAGCTTAGGCATTTGTTTTAGGATTATGCAAAGCAAATATCTAATTTATGCATGAATGGTCCAATATACCCAGTTCATTTCTAATGTAGAAAAATGCTTCTTTTGCTAGGGGTTTGGTGAAAATATCACTAATTGCTTAGTTGTTTCAACAAATTCAAGTATGCAATCACCCCTTTGAACATGATCTCTAATGAAATGATGTCTTATTTCAATATGCTTAGTTCTAGAATGCAAAATGGGATTTTTTGACAAGTTAATTGCACTAGTATTATCACATTTTATGGGAATGTGATCAAGCTCAAGACCATAGTCCAAGAGTTCTTTGTTTCATCCAAAGGACTTGAGCACAAGAACTCCCATTGCAACATATTCAGCTTCAGCTGTGGACAATGCCACACTATTTTGTTTCTTGCTGTGCCAAGAAACTAGTGAGCTTCCAAGCAAGTGGTATGTCCCACTAGTAATCTTTCGATCCATTTTGCATCCAGCAAAATCAGAATCGGAGTACCCAATAAGACTACATGAGGCTCCCTTAGGGTACCATAAACCCATTTGTGATGTGCCCATTAGATATTTCATTATTCTCTTAACAGCACTTAGGTGTGATTCCTTAGGATTAGCTTGATATCTAGCACACATGCATACACTAAACATTATATCAGGCCTACTTGCAGTGAGATAAAGGAGTGAGCCAATCATACCTTTATATTTTGTAATTTCTACCGATTTACCTCCTTCATCCTTGTCCAAATAGCAAGAGGTGCCCATCGGAGTAGCCATATGCTTGGCATTGTCCATTCCAAACTTTTTGAGCAGCTCCTTGCAATACTTGGATTGGCTTATAAATGTTCCTTCTCTTGTTTGCTTGATTTGTAGACCAAGGAAGAAGTTGAGCTCACCCATCATAGACATCTCAAACTCACTTTGCATAATATTTGAAAATTCTTTACAAAGAGAGTTGTTAGTAGCTCCAAATATAATGTCATCAACATAGATTTGAACTAGAAGAATGTCATGCATTTTGTGTTTTATAAAAAGAGTGGTGTCAACTTTACCTCTAGAAAAGCCTTTTTCTAAAAGAAATTTGCTCAACCTTTCATACCAAGCTCTAGGAGCTTGTTTCAAGCCATACAAGGCCTTTTTCAATTTAAAAACATGGTTGGGCATTTCAAAGTCCTCAAAATCAGGAGGTTGTTCTACATACACCTCTTCTTGTATAAAACCATTTAAAAAAGCACTTTTGACATCCATTTGATAGAGTTTGAAATCCATGATGCAAGCATATGCAAGTAGCATTCTAATGGCCTCTAATCTAGCTACGGGAGCATAAGTTTCTTCATAATCTATGCCTTCTTCTTGATTATATCCCTTAGCTACAAGCTTAGCTTTATTTCTTATTATTAAACCCGTTTCATCAAGTTTGTTCCTAAAGACCCATTTGGTGCCAATTATAGGATGATCATTGGGCCTTGGAACTAATTCCCAAACTTGATTCCTCTCAAATTGGTTTAGTTCTTCTTGCATGGCCAAGATCCAATGCTCATCATTAATGGCCTCATTTATGTCTTTAGGTTCAACTTGAGAGACAAAGGCTAGATGATTACATGCATCTCTAAGTGAGTTTCAAGTGATTACCCCTTTTGATACATCACCTATCACTTTGTCGAGAGGATGATATCTTGAAGTCCTCCATTCCTTGGGTAGATCTAAGATTTTTGAATCTTCTTCCCATGTATGATCAAGGAGTCTCTTTTCTTCCTTCTTGGGCTCTATCTCTTGATTTTCCAAGTGCATCTTTGCCAAGATTTCTGCAACATCATCAACAAGTTCCTTTCTCGGCTCATTTGGGTTAGTTTCATCAAATGCAACATGTATGGATTCTTCTATGGTCATAGTTCATTTATTATAGACTCTAAAGGCCTTGCTATGAATAGAATAACCAATGAATATTCCCTCATCAGATTTTGCATCAAACTTCCCCAAGTTATCCTTTCCATTATTCAAAACAAAGCATTTACATCCAAAAACATGAAAATGTGACACATTAGGTTTCCTTCCTTTGTACAATTCATATGGGGTTTTCTTTAAAATTGGCCTTATTAGGGCTCTATTCATAACATAACAAGCGGTGTTAACCGCATCCGCCCAAAAGTACTTAGGAAGATTGGCCTCATTGAGCATAGTTCTTGCCATTTCTTCTAAAGATCGATTTTTCCTTTCTACAACACCATTTTGTTATGGTGTTCTAGGGGCAGAAAAATTATGCTCAATGCCATGTTCATCACAAAAAGTTTCAAATTCATGATTTTCAAATTCACCACCATGATCACTTTTTATGGATGCAATACAAAAACTTTTTTCGTTTTAGATAACTTTGGCAAGTTTTCTAAATGATTGAAAAGCATCATTTTTGTGGGCCAAGAATAATATCCATGTAAATCTAGAAAAATCATCCACAATCACTAATGCATAGTAATTCCCACCAAAGCTCATAGTTCTAGAGGGTCCAAAAAGATCCATGTGCAAAAGTTGTAAAGGTCTAGAAGTTGAAACTATGTTTTTAGCTTTAAAAGAGACCTTTACTTGTTTTCCTTTTTGACATGCATCACAAAGTTTGTATTTTTCAAATTTGAGCTTTGGAAGACCAATTACTAGTTCTTTAGAGACCAATTTGTTTAAGTGATCCATGTGAATGTGAGCAATTCTTCTATGCCATAACCATGAATCATTTTCTCTACTCATAAAGCATTTAGCATCATTTGAGGAAATATCATCAAGATTAATCATATATATATTATTGACCCTATGACCAACAAATTTAACTTGCTTATCATCCTTTCCCTCAATTATGCAACAAGAAGAATCAAATATAACTCTATTTCCTTTATCACACAATTGACTAATACTAAGTAAATTATGTTTAAGTCCTTCAACAAGTAAGACATTATCAACAGATGATGAAGGGATCTTACCAACTTTGCCAATTCCAAGAATCTTCCCTTTGTTGTTGTCACCATATGTGACATGACCATGTTTCTTGTGTGTAAGGGAGGAGAACTTGGAGCCATCACCGGTCATGTGCTTGGAGCAACCACTATCAAGATACCAACTTGAGCTCTTGGTCTTCAAGCACACCTACAACACACATTCAAGATTTAACTTTTGGTACCCAAATTGTTTTGGGTCCTTGTGTGTTAGAATTAGGTATGGTGCCTTTAGGGACCCAAACCCTTTTGATTCCAACTTTGGTGTTTATGTTCTTTTTAACATTGCAAGTGGATGCACTATGCCCTTTCCTACCACAATGAAAACATTTAACAAAGGGGCTACTTGAAGTTTTTGAGGAAACAAAGAAGTTCTTATAAGACTTTTGATGGTTGTTTGGATTAAATCCCAAACCGGCTTTTTGGAAAACACATTTTTGTCTCCCTAACAACACATTCAAGTTGTCTCTTCCAAAAGTGAATTTCGCAAGAGTGTTGTTCAAGTCTTCAATTTCTTTTTCAAAAGCTTTGCATGATAAACAAGGTAATGATATGGATGCATTATCATGTGAGGAACAAATCATGCATGATGAATTAGCATCTATGAGTCCTAAAGTCTCATTTTCAATTTTAAGTTCATTTATCTCCTTGGTTAAAGTAGAAACTTTCTTTGTCAATAGGGAGATTGTTTTATTGGAAGACAAAATCATTTTTGTGAGCCTCAAAGATTCATCATGCAATTCTTGAAAGGCATCTTGCAATTCATCATAAGAATGTGGAGGTTCTAGGTTAGAAGAAGTTACCTCGGTGTCGCTTTCTCCACTTTCTTCTCCTTGAGCCATGAGGCAAAGATGGGCTTCTTCATTTTCTGAATCGTCGGAAGAGCTTAAGTCATTTTCCTCCCAAGCTATATATGCTCTTCTTCCTTTCTTTTCCTTGGAGGGTCTTTTCTCAAACTTCTCCGTCTTCTTGAGATATATAGGACACTCCATTTTCATGTGCCCCGGTTTTCCGCATTCGTAGCATTTTGGAGGAGTAGAGGATCTTTCTCCTTTGTGATATACTTTCTTTTGAGGAAAGGGTGGTCTTCTTTGAAATCCCTTTTTCTTCAAGAATCTTCCGAATTTTCTCACAATGAGACTAAGATTCTCTTCACTTAGCTCAATATTTTCACCATCCTCTTCACCATCTTCATCATCATCTTCAAGTATGGAAGAGGTGGCCTTGAGTGCAATTCCCTTCTTCTTTTTGTCATGTTCTTCATTTTGATTGAGCCTACTTAGTTCCAGCTCATGCTCTTAAAGTTTTCCGAATAGGGTGGCTAGAGACATGGTTGATAAATCTCTTGATTCCGCAATCGCCGTTACCTTGGGTTGCCAATTCCTGCTTAGACATCTCAAGACTTTGTTAATAAGATCCTCATTAGGAAATGTCTTTCCCAATGAGATGAGATGATTAACAATATGAGTAAATCTCTTTTGCATATCTTGAATACTCTCACCTTGATTCATTCTAAATAATTCATATTCATGAGTAAGAGTGTTTATTCGAGATCTTTTTACCTCACTAGTACCTTCATGAGTTACTTGTAGGGTATCCCACATTTCTTTTGCGGTCTTATAATTTGACACCCTAAAGAATTCATCATACCCCAAAGATGTGGTGATGATGTTCTTGGCTCTCAAATTATATTGAACCTTCTTTTTATCATCATCGGTCCAATCACTTCTAGGTGTATTAATTGTCACACCATCCTTAGTTTGTGTAGGGACAAAAGCACCATTTTCAACTGCGTCCCACACATCTAAGTCAATAGCTTCAATAAAAATTTTTATTCTTTTTTTCCAATACGCATAGCCATCCCCATTGAAATAAGGAGGTCTATTTATAGAGGAACATTCATTTGAAAAATCATTTGAAGCCATCACTTCTCTTGAAGCTGCTAAGCTCTTTATACAAGAGTCTAGCTCTGATACCACTTGTTACCAAGTGGCCTCAATACTCAAGAGGGGGGTGAATTGAGTAGTTAAAAATAAGTTCACAAATCTTTCGCAAATCGTTTGACAATCAATTTTCGTTGAAGCTATTGAATGATCAGAGATAATTGAATAGATGAGTTAAACACTTTTACTTATGAACGTAATAGCCAAGGAGACAATATCCAAATAAAACAATGAAACAGTGCACAAAGATAAGCAGAGGAGGGTTTAGAGAAACAAACACAGTCGTTTATCCTGGTTCAATCACCACTCCACTTGTGATCTACGTCCAGTCCCCAAGCAACACCTTGAGATTTTCCACTATATCTTCAAGCTTCAATGGGTGCTTGAAAAACCACTACAACCTTGAGCACTCAACAATATGGGATACCTCACCCAAAAGCTTGAGCCTCTATTTTCCAAGGGATACCTCACCCTTACAATACTTGAGGGATACCTCACCCTCACTAATCAGAATATATAATATTGAAGTAGAAGAAGCTCTCTCTAGAGCAAGTGTTTACAAATTGAAGCTCTAATATGCTCTCAAAGATTTTTCACGTTTTTAGTCAGAAAACAGAGCAAGAAATGATTTTAAGGATTGATTCACGTTTTGAAGTATGATGATCAGTTTTTGATTCAAGGTCAACCGCAAATGAGGACCCAACTTTGGTATTTATAAGTTTCTCAATTAATAGAGTCGTTGGAGGTAGTTGGGCATGCATTTAATGCATTTAATATAGCCGTTGGACGTTGTCAGGATGCGTGTAATCGATTACATATCTCAGGTAATCGATTACATTGTTGTTCCAACGTTTTTTCGAACTTTCGAGCTCTGTGTGTAATCGATTACATTCTTGAGGTAATCGATTACATGGCTTTTGACTTTGCTTGTAATCGATTACAATGCTCATGTAATCGATTACATGACTTCGACTTCTTTGTGTAATCGATTACAATATTCATGTAATCGATTACATGGCTCGTCGAACGTGTTCTTTGAGTTTCGGGTTTTGTGTAATCGATTACATTATTGGTGTAATCGATTACATGGCTTCTGACTTTGTTTGTAATCGATTACAACATCAATGTAATCGATTACATTACTCGTCGAACGTGTTCTTTGCCTTTCTGGGCTTTGTGTAATTGATTACATATATTGTGTAATCGATTACATGGCCTCTGACTTGCTTGTAATCGATTACATTTACAATGTAATCGACATTCTCTTGCTGTTTGATGTGTAATCGATTACAAACACTATGTAATCGATTACATTGGCCTTTGAACACATTTTTCAAGTCCAATAACGCTTGTAAGTCATTTCCAACACCTCAAGATACTTGATTAAACATAAATCCTTTTAAGAGTGTTAGATTTAAAGTTGAAACTTAAGTTTTATTGAAAGCCATGTTTAACTTTGAAATTTCTCATTTATTTTGAAATCACATATTGAAAAACCATTTGAGAAATCTTGAGAGCATTTAACATTAATATCCTAAGTCTAAATAAACCTTCTGTCTTCTTTCTTTGATCTTGATTTTTCCTTTTGCACTTGATCTTCTCTTTTGCTTTTGTTATCATAAAAAACCTTTTGACATGCCTTAGAGACATAAGCATTCACAGAAAATAGAGAAGAAAAACTTATCATTCTTTCCTTTTCTTTCTTTATTTTTCATCCTTCCATCTCCACCCACAACAACCTTGCTTTACCTTGTCTTTCCTCCCTTGATTCTTATGGTTTTCACTCCCAAAATAGGGGCATAAACAGTAGCAAAACAGGGGAAAGAAGGGGAAAAGGAGAAATAAAGTGAAGGAAAATAAAGAAACTAAGCTAGAGAAGCAAGGAGACAAGGTAGGGGGTGTTTGCTCTTAACTTAATCTAATTTTTCTATGGTGTTTGAGTTTAAACTTCTGGACTTTAAGTGTTGGATGGTCACGACTAGAACAAATGAAAAAGAAAGAGATTTTTGTCATTTTTATGCATTAACTCCTTGCTATCAATTGGTTCTTTCTCTTGGTGAAATTTTGAATGAGAAATTTGTGAGATTGTTGTTGTTTTTGGGCTATGAAGGGCACGACCAACAAGGTTTAAATAATGGTACTTTGCTTGAATTTGTACTTTCATTTCCTATGATTTTTGAAACAACATTGAGATATTGGTTATGAAGAGGAAAATAAGACTTATGGTATTTTTGATTAAAATTCTTGGATTTTGGCTATATGAAGCTCACAGTCATGAGAAACGAATTCTGTTAAACTTTATGAATTTTTCATGCTTTTATACACACTTGTTAATTAAGTTGTTGAAAGAAATAATGTGCAATCAATGAATTTGCAAAGATGGATTTATGGTGAACTCTGGCCATGACTTACTCTTAACTATGCATGTTTGAATTATTGTGTTATGTAATTTGTAAAAGACTAGTTATGTTTGTTAAAGTATACTTGACGTGCTAAGAATTTATGGAGAATTATTGATACTTGTAAAGGCCAAATAGGCCAAATAGAGAACTAATGGAGATATGGGAAATCTCTATGTAGTATTTAATGTGTAATTAAATGAATTGTATTTGTGTTGAAAGTTATTGCATAATTGATTATGTATTGTATGAGTTTAGAATTGTATATGTGTGGAGAATTATGAACTTATTGAGAATTATGACATGTGATGATGAATTCTAGTGGTATTGCTCCTTGATTTATCAAGTTGAGCTTGAATTTGAGATAATATTGCTCTTTGAATACCTAAGTTGAGCTAAGATGAGAATTTGGAATTTGCATTGCTCCCTTAAGTCATTAATGTTGAGCCTTTATTTGAAATTGTAATTTAAGAATATAGTATTGTGCTTTGGTTAGGTACTAAAGAATTTATTGCTCCTTGAATTATCAAGTTGAGTTTGAATTTGGAACTGTGAAATGAGAATATGCTCCCTTGAATTAAAGAGGTTGAGCTAGAACAATATATTGAATGGATGTATGAATAATCAATGCTCAAAGAATCAGAAATTGAATTTGAAATGAGAATGAGAATTAGGGCAATTATCCTTGAATGAGAAGGTAATTGTCCATGCTTTTCCACTTAGTATCTTCAGTATGTGAACTGTTAGTTCACATAGTATAATGGATTCAAAGATGATCCGGTATGAGGGCAGGGTATTCGAGATTCCATTAGAACCATGCAGATGACCTCTTGTGAGGAAGGGGGATCCTATGTATAGAATTTGTATTGTTGATAAAGGATATTTTTGAAAATTATTAAATAGAATTATGTTTCGGGAAGAGAAGGGACTAGATTTGACCTTTTGCCACCCTTCTAACTAACTAACTAACTAACTAACTAACTAACTAACTAACTATATATATATATATATATATATATATATATATATATATATATATATATATATATATTCAAACTGACTTTCAAAGAAATGTATTTTTTTAAATAGTGAAATTATTGTGATGACAAGTTTTCATAATAAAATTACTATGAATTAGTATTCTCACCCCATTATATGTATGTATTCCATGATAATTCCAGGTTCAGTATTTTGTAGCACAGTGGTATAGGTAGAAGTGGATATTTGTTTTGGATTAAGTCTTTTGTATAATAAATGTATGGAAAATGCCTTGAAGGCTTATGATATGTATTTGTATTAAGTTATACTCTTGTATAAACATCCATCAGGACATGTAGACTATTGTTACCCCCTGTCCAGGCTCATATTTTCACATATTATTATAAATTAAATTTGAAGTTTTTAAAAAGTAAGTTCAATGATGTGCTTGCTATTGTTGCTATGGTGTAAATCTAGATACACTGTTAGTAATAATCGTAAGGGTGTTATACTTTTGTCTCAAAGTAGTTCATCCTATTGAGCCGGGGTATGGACTAGCTATGCTTTGTTGTGCATTTGTCTTGTCTTAATGATGAGATGTATAGGTAGAATTGTATAACAACCTTGAGTTTGTATGTTATGGTTAATTATCACACTGTTACTTAATATTGAGCCTGATTAACTTAATATATAATGTGCGGTGTATGCAGGAGACTATAACATTGACTAGCAGAACCCGAAATGGTAGAGCCCTCGTTGGAAATAGTGTACCAGATATGTTTGAGACTTTTAAAAACATAGCTGATGTTGTGAGAAAACAGGCAACTATGACTACTAGGAAGTTGGAGAAGATAATTGTAATAATGTGATGCATGGGTGATCAGAAGGTGTCACTTGCTGTTTAAAGAAGAAGTTGAGCATTGGTGGGCTAGTACCTGAAGTTTAAAGGAAAGTACTGAGATTATGATAACATGGCTTGGACCATTATTCTCCAAAGAAGTTGCAAGAAGATAAAAAGTTGACATTCCTAGAACTTAAACAAGGAGATATGACCGTGAAGTAGTATGCAAAGTTTGAGAAATTGTTTGAATTTTCTTCATATGTTTAATTCCTTTAAGTCATGTTTGAATAAATTAAAAGCATGTATGAGGATTACAAGATGCTTAGGGGTCACGGTTGATGCTCAAAACTAGTTGGAGATTTGAACTTTTGGTTTGATTTTAGTTTGCTTGAAGTATGTTGATGGTTAAAAAATGGGTTTTGATGGGTGAATGATGTTTCTTAAGTGTGGAATCTGTTTTCAATGGTTGAAATGGTGGTTTAAGACCTATTCTATATAAGATTATGAGTTATGAACCTAGAGAGGTTCATAGGAATCTTCGAGGATAAGTTTGAAAAAAGTGTTTTAGGTTGAAAGAATATGCTTTAATATATGCTTACATAAGCTAAAATAGATGTATAAGGTTTATGACATGATTAAAGATCATAGCTGAAGTTGGAAAACATCTAGAAATGGGTTTAGAAGTATTAGAAATTTGTTGGAAAACCAATTATGTAGAAACAGTTTCTGCCCCAAAGATTATGCAGAACACGTTTCTGTAGAATTCTATGACAGTCTGTGATGTTTGTTGCATAACTTGAGCTATAGACATCGAAATGACTTGCTTCTTGTTGCATCTAAAAGATGAGATACAAGCTTAATGTAGTAAAAATTTTAGATTTTTAGACTAAACCAAATGGTACCAGTTTCTGTTTGAATCTGAGATAATATTTTGTAGAAACAAGCATTTTGGCAATCAGTAAACCAGATTGCATAACTTCCTGATTCGAGGATGTAATTATATGAGACCAGTGACATTTTGAAGATAACATATAAGGATATAAGAGGTAAAATTTTCAGAATTTTTGCACTTCTCATCTGTTCCCAGTTTCAATTCAAAATCAGGTCAGATTCGAGTAAAACAGTGAGTGCCTTGTTTTAGCTTCTGCATAATGTAGCATAAATTTTGTCACAATTAGTTAAATAAAGTGAGGTTTATTGAATTTAAAAGATATGAAATAAGGCTATTTTCTTGAAAAAATTAAGAATTTTTGCAGTTAGAATGTACATTTAGTACATTCTTGAAAATCATCCTTTTTAGGCTATTAAAACAAAAAATATCAAGACATGTGAGAATCTTTGATGCATCCCCTAATCGGGAATGCCTTAGAAAAGTGTTTAAAACCATTAGCAACATAGAATTGCATAAAGTGTTACATGAGATGTGATGATGGGGTGTGTGAGACCCACTATTCTAAGTTTAATTAGCATGAGTTGCCTATCTTTATGGATAAGTTACTTCTTTAAGTGAGTAGAACTAAAGGTGTAAGTATGAGGTTTTATTTTCTTGATAATTAAGGTAAGGTTAAAATGGTAAACAAAGAAATATAAAGTGATAAAGAATTTCAAAATGAGTATTATGGTTAACCTATTATCTAGAATTATCCTCATGACATGGGGTAAGACTTAAGGAATGGTGGTTAAGGATGATATTTCCTTTATCACCAGAGTTATTGAGGTTGAGGATAGTATTTCCCTTCCTTTTTACTTAAGTCTTTTCCCAAGGTGAAAGGTAGTCAAGGACGGGTATTCCCTCTTCTATTGGAGGTGATCTTAGATTGAGTATAGAATAAGGAAATGATCCTCACTCTGGTTAGAATGGAAGGTTAATGATGGTATTTCCCTTCCTTCTGGAGTAGTTGAGGATTGAGGATGGATGATGCCCTCTTCCTCTTCACTCAAGTTTTTTTCTAGTTAGTAGAGGTGATCTTGGTATGTATGGTATTATGAGGATGGTATTTCCCTCACTTACTAAGCGTATGTATGAAGATAAAATGATAGTGTAAGGATGGTATTTCCCTCCCTATCATAGTATGTGAGGATAGTATTTCCATCACACCCACAACCTTGAAATGAGGATGGTATTTCCCTCATAGGTTATGGTTTGGGTTACCTTGAATATAGAGTAGTTCTAAGTGACATACCTAGCAGTGTCATGAACAGGTTGAAGTGCATCAACCTGAAAGTAGAATATTACTAAGAGAATATGAATGAGAATAGAATGGTACTATGAGGATGAACATTCCCTCTATACCTTCTGAGTGATAATAAGAATTGTCAAAGAACGAGATATGACGAATTATGAAACTTGAAGAATGATGAAAAAAGACATAATGAATGAAGAATAAATGATGAATATATAAGTGAATGGTAAAGGAGGATGGATATACCCTCCATACCCTTTTAATAATAATAAGATATGAATAAAAGATATAGCAAAGAAAGAAGTATAATTAAAAACAAGGCATTTGATTTACGATGTAAGAGATATAAAGAATATTATGATGAATAATGGAACTTGAAGACTGGTGTAATATGTTGAATAAGAGATTGATGAGATGTGATGAAATATATAAATTGAGAAGAATAGTGAAATATGATAAAGAAAACTATCCTACCATGATTTAGAATTAGCAGCAGTGGTATATGTATTATAGACTTGGAGACGTCATTATCTATATAGTGTTAACTTTGAAGTCCTTAGTGACCATAAAACTTTGAAATATTTGTTGGAACAAAAAGAATTGAATATGAGGCGAAGCAAATGGATAGAGTTTACGAAAAATTACGATTTTGATTGGCAGTGTCATTTGGATAAGACCAATGTAGTGGCCAATACAGTAAGCAAAAAATTTCTGCATGTATCTCATATGACTAAGTAAGAAATGGAATTATTAGAACTTAGATTAAGGTGCACAAGAAAAAGATGAGGAGTTGCAAGAAAAAGGTGAATAAGTGCTGTTAGGAAAGAAAAAGGAATACAGAAAAGTTAAAAATGGAACAATTATGTTGAGAGAAAGACTTTGTGTCCTAAGAAAAGTTGAAGTTAAGGAAAAGATGTTTTGGTTAGAACTCCCAAAATAGAAATGGAAGAGTATTTCTATGAATCTCGTAATAGGATTGCAAAGTTCAAAAGAATTTGAATAAAGCAGTGAAAGAGCTTTTGAATAAGGCAAGCAAATTTTGAGGACAAAATTTATAAAAGAGGGGAGAATTATAACATTCTCCCTAACCTAATAGCTCTAATCAGAGTAATAGAAAGCTCAGTAATAGTGATAAGAATTATCTATTAATTTGGATAATTTTTTGAACTACTTTGAGCTTAATTCTATAACACTGAGTACAAGAAAATAATTAAGGTATTTCCAGAATCGGTTGATATAATAGAAATAAATATGAAAAATTTATTTCTTAACTAAGAACCATTGATAAGAATTATGAAAACTTTTGGAGAATCAACAGAGCAAGTTTGATATTTTTAAGGATACTGCTGAAAAATAGTTGAGACAGTTAAGCAGCTTAGAAAATTATGAAATTTTATGGATATGATAAGTAGAATATGGAGAATATTTTGGTATGAAAAATAATTTAAGGAGGGTATATTTACTTATTTTACAAGTTCGATTTAATTTGAGAAAAGTAGTGTAGCTTATTTGACGAATAGCAATATATGAAAAATTATAGAAAAATGAATTTGAGGATTAAGATGAGTCCTAAAATTTTCTCTAATACTTATGGACACTTAGAAACTCAACTTTGAAAAAAGAAATTTTTGGTCGTCCAACTCTAGATATTTCTATCTCTTCCCTTCCACTTTTTCTTATCTCTTTCTTGTCTATTTCTCTCCTTCTTCCAGTGTCAAACAAGAAGCAGAAAACAAAGAAGAAAAACTTCTCATTCTCTTGTTTTCTTTCTTCATTTTTCATCCTTCCATCTCCACCCACAACAACCTTGCTTTTCCTTGTCTTTCCTCCCTTGATTCTTATGGTTTTCACTCCCAAAATAGAGGCATAAACGACAGCAGAATATGAGTGAAAACAACAAGGAAAAGTAGGGGAAAAGGAGAAAGAATGTGGAGGAAAATCAAGAAACTAAGCTAGAGAAGCAAGAAGACAAGGTAGGGGGTGTTTGCTCTTAACTTAATCTTATTTTTCTACAGTGTTTGAGTTTAAATTTCTGGACTTTAAGTGCTGGATGATCACGGTTGGAACAAATGAAAAAGAAAGAGATTTTTGTTATTTTATGCATTAACTCCTTACTATCAATTGGTTCTTTCTCTTGATGAGATTTTAAATGAGAAATTTGTTAGATTGTTATTGTTTTAGGGCTATGAAGGCCATAGCCAACAAGGTTTAAATAATGGTACTTTGCTTGAATTTATACTTTCATTTCCAATGATTTTTGAAATAACATTGAGATATTGGTTATGAAGAGAAAAGTAAGATTTATGGTTTTTTGAATAAAATTGTTGGCTTTTGGCTATATGAAGCTCATAGTCATGAGAAAGGAATTCTGTTAAACTTTATGAATTTTTCATGCTTTTATACACACTTGTTAATTAAGTTGATGAAAAAAATAATGTGTAATCAATGAATTTGCAAAGATGGATCTATGGTGAACTCTGACCGTGACTTACTCTTAACTATGCATGTTTGAATTATTGTGTTATTTAATTTTTAAATGACTAGTTATGTTTGTTAAGGTATACATGATGTGCTAAGAATTTATAGAGAATTATTGATACTTGTAAAGGCCTAATAGGCCAAATAGAGAACTAATGCAAATATGGGAGTCTCTATGTAGTATTTAATGTGTAATTAAAGAATTGTATTTGTGTGGAAATTTATTGCATAATTGATTGTGCATTGTACGAGTTTAGAATTGTATATGTGTGGAGAATTGTGAACTTCATGAGAATTATGACATGTGATGATGAATTCTAATGGTATTGTTATTTGATTTATCAAGTTGAGCTTGCATTTGAGATAATATTGCTCCTTGAATACTCAAGTTGAGCTAAGATAAGAATTTGGAATTTGAATTACTCCCTTAAGTTATTAAGGTTGAGCCAATATTTGAAATTGTAATTTAAGAATATAGTATTGTGCTTTGGTTATGTACAAAAGAATTTATTGCTCCTTGAATTATCAAGTTGAGTTTGAATTTGGAAATATGAATTGAGAATATACTCCCTTGAATTAAAAAGGTTGAGCTAGAACGATCTATTGAATGGATGTATGAACAATCAGTACTCAAAGAATCAGAAATTGAATTTTAATTGAGAAAGAGAATTGGGGCAATTATCCTTGAATGGGGAGGTAATTGTCCATGCTTTCTCACTCAGTATCCTTCAGTATGTGAACCGTTGGTTCACTTGGTATAGTGGATTCAAAGATGATCTTGTATGAGGGCAGGGTATTCAAGATTCCATTAGAACCATGCAAATGACCTCTTATGAGGAATGAGAATCCTGTGTTCTTAGATAAATTCCTCATAGTATCAGTATCAATATAATCTTGACGTATTAATTCTCTCATAGAATACTAGTGGTAGTGTGAGGCCTTGGATCACTCCCTACCATGAGCATATAGAATCTAAGCTATATGAGGTGGCTCCTACCCTTGTGGTGCTTGAGATATGGGTTCTATGGGATAGCGAGTATTTGAATGAGCACTAAGATTTGAATTATATTTGTATGTCAGGAAATGACTTGAATGTGTATCTAAATATTTGAATAAGATTAACACTACAGAATTGGTATTTGGATACAATTTCTAGAAAAGTATTTGTGGTTGAAATTTGTATTGAATTTGAATATGAACGTTGTATGCTTGTTACATTATGAATACGAATATTTGTATGAAATAAATATCATGGTAGTTGTGTTTAGTACAATTACTGAAATTACATAAGTATGGAATTTGTACTGTTGATAAAGGATATTTTTGAAAATTATTAAATGGAATTCTATTTCAGGAAGAGAAAGGACCATATTTGGCCTTTTGCCACCCTTCTAACTATATATAAATAAATACATCTATATATTCAAACTGAATTTCAAAGAAGTATATTTTTCTTTGAAACAGCTGAAATTATTATGATGACACATTTTCATAATAGAACTACTGAGAATTAGTATTCTTACCCCATTATATGTATGTATTCCATGATAATTCAAGGTTCAGTATTTTGTAGCGCAATGGCACAGGCATAAATGGATATTTGTTTTGGATTAAGTCTTTTGTATAATAAATGTATGGAAAATGCCTTGAAGGCTTATGGTATGCATTTGTATTAAGTTATACTCTTGTATAGACATCCATCAGTATATGTAGACTATTATTACCCTCTGTCCAAGCTCATATTTTCACATATTATTGTAAATTAAATTTGAAGTTTTTAAAAGGTAAGTTCAATGATGTGCTTGCTATTGTTGCTATGGTGTAAATCCAGATACATTATCAGTAATAATAGTAAGGGCGTTAAATTGTCTAGTTCGAAAGTATGCGACTTGAGCTACTCATCCTTCTAGTTTTCATCCACGATGGCCTAGGCGAGCTGTCTATCCTTCTCGGCAAGGTCTAGCTTAAGTTTTTGGTTTTCACCCTGAAGAGTATTGAGCTCTCTCTCCAAGCATGTAACCACTCGGATGGATCCACATGACCCCTTTAACTACATATGAGTGCAACTAATTACATACCTCTTACAACGGAACAATGTCATAAGTGAAACGATCTAACCAAGATCTCGATCTTGCTCATTAACCCCGAAACTCAGCCCTTTGGGAAAAGCATTGTGAGATCTGACATTGATATTACAACTTAGATCCCTTTATCCATTGCACGTCATGTGCTCTAGTTAAATTTGTATATCGACACTTTACTGTCCCACCAAAGTGCCAAACTAGGAGCAACTATTCTGGGTCGAGTTATGGGTCCATAGAATTGGAACAACCTGACCTACTCAGCTGGCACCCAGACCTACAATGTGCATGAAGTAAGCCACACATTAGGCATAATGACAGGAACAAATTTTGATAGTATCCTATACAAGTGGGCGAATAAGGACAAAGGGATAGTAGTCTCCACGACCCTATCTCTATGATCCTATCCATGATCTAAGGTAGCAGCATTCGACACACACTGAATGCTTAAACACCACATACTCTAAAACGCTCATATAAATACTGTAAGCAAGAAAAACAAGATATGCCTTAATTCCATTATACACTACCCTCCTTATGCAACTACTGACTTGAGCATCAGAGTGTCTTTTGTAGGTACTCACCCCTTCGCTCTACTACTGTAGTAGTTGCACCTCAGAGGAATCCATCATCTCCTACATCTCCAGGTAATCCTCAAAGCCCAGTTTTGAACACCCATATATTCTATTTTTTTTCATGGGAGAAATATCGTCCCCAAAATTTATTCTTAGTAGTGCTAGTGACGAAATCATTGAGAAGAAGCTGAAAGACGAAGAAGGTGTTGCACTAGAGTGTCAAGAATCATATGTTCTTGACTTTGCCACTTAAGAGATGGACGCTTTACGAAAAAAATCAAAAGATGGAGTTGTTAGTGTTCAAGAATTATGTCTCTGAACCCAATATCAAGTGGGGAACTCGCTGAGCAAGAATGAGAAAATTGAAAGAATGGAATCAAAAGGGGAAACAAAACAGAAGTTGATTTCTTTAAGATTGAGAAGAAAAGTTTTCCATCCGAAACTCATTAGCGGCGATGAGTTTGTTGCACCCATATATGAAAGTAGGGTTGAAAAGGGGCAGACCAATTTGAGAGTCTTGGAGAAATCATCCAAGAACAAGAGGATAAAGTCAAATTAAAAGATGAGGAGCATAAGTTCGAAGCTCGAACTCAAGACACTGAAGAATCTGTCATCCTTGTTTTATTATTCTACAATTATGATGAACAGAATAGAGAAGATAGAATTCAATTCAAAGAAGACGAAAGGTGGAGAAATTCCATTCTTAGCACTTCACAAGAGAAAGCGGAAGAAAAAGCATTGATGGGTAATGGGTTGAAACACATGGAAAAGGAAGCCATTGTGGGTCGTGTGAATGTCGAATTCACCCATGCTACAACCATCGTGGCGCACGTGGTTCACAATTTAGGCATATCCATGGAAGTTGTTCAAGCAATCCAAAATTTGGGCATTGTTCCACAACAGCAAAGATGGTGCTACCGGTAGTGGATGCTTAGCGGTTTTTGGGGCAAGATTGAGTACAAGGGGGCTTAGACGCAAAAGTAGGAGTAGGAGGTCACACTTCCTTCATGGCATCATTACAGAAGTGGACTCATCAAGCTAGGTACATGATTGTCCAAATTCCTATTCTCATTTTTCTTGTTGGGTAAACATGAGTGGTTTGATTTCTATAGAGTTTGGCAGTGGGAACTTGAGAGGAAATACCATGGTTTTGTTGAAGAATGGATATAGACAATTGGCTTTGCTCGAGTGCAATGGTTTCACGATGGTAAAGGAAGTTTGGAGGTATGGGTTACTATCTCTAGAACTAGGGACTAGTGGGGTGGAAGCATAGGTGAAGGCTAGAGTTCTAGGGGAGTAATCGGATGGCCATTGGATATGTTGACAACATTAGTGTGATTGATACTATTGGAAACACTTCAAGGACATGAGGATTGCTTGCATGGAGGATGATAAAAAGTATGACCTCAGTGCTCCCAAGGTTGAGGTTTACTCTCTTGCAACTAGGTTTTGGAAGAAAATCACTAATGTTGCTCCTGTATATAGTTTTTGTTGTGTTGGTAGAGGTGCTCCCCATGGTTTTGTTCATTGATAGGGTTATCCATTGGGGTACAAAATGCAGGGTGGATGATGATGATGGTTGGCACCATTTTTTATTTTGGGGATGAGGTGTTGCTGTGACAAAGTTTGGCAAGTGTGTCCTTTGATGCCATTACAATTATTGGAGGTGGAAAGTCTGTTCTTACATTATACCATATGAATGCTGGTATGCCTTGCTCAACGGATTGCCCAGACATTTTTTGATAAGGGGGCTTCGACTGGAGAAGGAAAGAAATTTGGGGATGAATAAAAAATGAACAAGTTTTCCTTTCGTCTTTACAGCAATAGGTTCTGATCTTGCCCCGCCTTTCTTTCTCTCTGTCACTCTTTCTTTTTCTCTTTCTCTCTCTTTTTCTTTTTAAACAAAAAACAACATATTTGTTTCAAATTTTGATTGAATTTATTGAAGCCATTTCTCTTCTTTCTCCCTGTTTTTACTTTGTTTAGAAAGTTATAAGGCAGAGGTCTCTCCGTCTGTTTTCCCTCTACTGTATGTAACTTTTTTTTTTACTTCACCCATCCTTTTATAGTATTTCTTATGAAATTATCACTTTCACTTTTGTTAAATTATTTGATGGAAGGTAAAATCTCTTCACATTATTCAAAGATGACTACAAGGCTATAAATACACTCAAATTAGATTAAATATGATCTGTTACAACAACATAACAAAAGGATAAAATAAAGATAAGATACAGCAACTCAAACTATAAATAAGGGATATGGTTTGTTTAGAATGTTCTATTACATATCCAATGAGATAGATAACTATAACTCCTAATACTCCCCCTCAAGTTGGCATGTGGACATTAAGAATACCCAACTTGGACATTAAAAATTGAAATTATTGCTTCCCCAAAGCTTTCGTGAACATGTCCGCAAACTGCTGAGTAATAGCAATGTAACAAGTAGTAATGTTGATTGGATTCTTTCTCAAACAAAATGATAATCTGCTTTAGTGTGTTTTGTACATTCATGGAAGATTGGGTTAGCTACAATGTGTAGTGCATCCTGGTTATCACAGTTGAGAATTGAGGGTGCATTTGTGGGAATTTGGAGAGAACTGAGCAAACTGTGAGGCCATATCATCTCACTAGTTACATTAGTTATGGCGTGATACTCTGCCTCTGTAGATGACTGGGAGACAATCTTTTGTTTCTTAGTTTTCGAAGAAATAGGTGCATTTCCAAGAGTCATGAAGTAACCTGATATAGATCATATAGTCAGTGAAAAAGATACCTAATTTGAGTCACAATATCCTCTGAGTTTCAGGTCATTAGTCTTAGGGAGAAAAAGTCCTTGGCTAGGTGATGATTTGAGATAGCACATTACCCTTATAGCAACATCCCAGTGAGTTTGCCGAGGTGGTTGCATAAACTGGCTGAGAATATGAACTGAATAAGTAATCTCCGAGTGTGTAATGGTTAAGTAAATGAGACGCCTGATGAACCACCTATATTGTGATGAATTTGCATACAAGTTTATTGCCTCAGATGTTAAATTGTGATGTTGTTCCATGGGAAAAGAATAGGGCTTACATCCTAGCATCCTATATTCAGTCAAAATATCAAGTGTATACTTACTTTGACTGAGGAAAAGGCCTTCGGGGCCATGAGCAAGTTCCAGGCCTATGAAATATTTTAGTGGTCCAAGATCCTTTATATGAAAGCACCTGCCAAGGTAATTCTTGAATGACACACAGGCTTGATTGTTGTTCTCGGCAATGATTAGATCATCCACATAGACCACCACTGCTATAAAGATGTCATCTTAAGAATAGGTGAAAAGACTGTGGTATGTTGTTGATTGAATAATCCCATATTTGAGCAAAGCTTTAGAGAGTTTTGCTTACTAATTTCGAGAGGCTTATCTCAAGCCATACAAAGATTTCCTCAAACGACACACTTGGTTAGGCTTGGCTTTGTCATATCCCAATGGTACCTCCATATATACCTTTTCATTTAAATCACCATGAAGAAATGCATTGCTAACGTCCATTTGATGAAGTTCCCATCCTTTAGCTACTGCAATTGACAAAAGGCAATGAACAATGATCATTTTGGCCACTGGTGCAAAGGTCTCGGTGAAGTCCTCCCCCTCAACCTGTGTATAACCCATTGCTACTAATCTTGCTTTGAATTTTTCAATTTGACCATCAACCTTGTACTTCACTTTGTACACCCACTTGCATCCAATGGGTTTCTTTCCTTGGGGCAAGTTTTCCAATGTCCAAGTATTGTTTTCATCTAGTGCCTTCAACTCTTGTGCCATTGCATCCCTCCATTGAGGGTGTTTCAAAGCCTGTGCATAAGTTCTTAGCTCATCATGCTCAGTGATGGCCGCAAGCAAAGCCATATGCTTAGTGGAAAAATGTTTATAACCAAAGAAATAAGAGGGTGGATATTGCTTACCAGAAGAAACAGATAGAAGGGATGCTTGGGATAGGGTTTTGGCAGCTGAATGATAGTGGTAGTCTTACAAATATTTGGGAGGGTGCCTTGTCCTTGGTGGGATGATAGTAATATCAAGTTTCCTTCTTTCTTCTGCAAATTGATATATGTTATCTGATACTGATAAAGATAAGTTTTCTCCATCCTATTCTGCTTCCACGGATTGATTTGGTGAGGGTGGTGTCATAGGCACATATGACTCCTTTGTGTTAGTGTGTAGGCCTGTGTCCATTGCTTGTGAAGGCATTCCTATTTCAGCAAACATTGGCATGCTTGTGTTTGAAAGAGTATTTTGTATAGTATCCATATCCACATAGGGAAAAATATGCTCATAGAAAATTATATCTCTTGAAACAAAAATCTCCTTTGTCCGCAGGTCATGAACTCTCCATCCCTTTTGGCCATGTGGATAACCAATGAATATGTATTTGACAGCCCTCTCATCTAACTTATCTTTTTTCTTATGATATGTCTAGACATAGCACAAGCACCCAAAAATCTTCATGTGATCATAGGAGGGCTTTTGACAAAAGAGCATCTCATAAGGAGTGACACATCTATTGGCTGTTGTGGGGGTTCAATTAATGATATAGGCTGCAGTTAATACACATTCTCCTTAGAATTTGATTGACAAGTTCCCTTGAAACCTGAGAGCTCTAGGTACATCAAGGGTATGCTTATGCTTACGCTCCACTCTGTCATTTTGTTGAGGAATGGCAAAACAAGAAGTTTCATGTATGATTCCTTGTTGCTGCAAGAATTTTTGGAGAGCTGAGTTAGTAAATTCTGTCCCATTATCACTACGAATCATTTTCATCTAAGATTGAAACTGTGTTTACACCATTGTGTAGAAGTTAATGATTTGTTGATAAGTTTCAGTTTTATCATTCATTAAATAGACTCACTGAGCTCTTGTATTATCATCAATTATTGTTAAGAAAATATGTGAACCATTATATGTCGATGTGTGATACCTTCCTCACAAATCATAATGAATTAAAGCAAAAGGATGTGTAGCTTTATTATCACTCAAAGATAAAGAACTTCTACATTGTTTAGATCTATGACAAACATCACAATGTGTTATTTTATTCTCAACAACCTTAAGATGAAGTAGATTAGACAACAAGGATAGTGTTTTCTATGAGGGATGACCCATTCTTGCATGCCATAAGGATGAGTCCTTTTTATGTGATGCTACCATAGACTTGCCATCAGCTGCTTCTCGTAGCACATATACCTCATCCTTCAAGTCACCGTATCCAATCGTTTTCTTCATAGTTTGGTCCTGTATCACATAGATGGTAGGATAATAAGTCACTGAGCATTTAAAATTCATTGTCAGCCAATGCACGAATATAAGATTGCATGCAAATTAAGGAATATAAAGGACATTGTGCAAGATCATGTTGTCTCCTAGAATAATTTTTCCAGTTTTCTTAACCAAAACTGTATCACCATTTGGTATAGTGATATTGAATGGTTGAGTTATGACAATCACTTCTTCAAGGAGGGAAAGCAATGGTGTCATGTGATGAGAAGCTCCACTATCCAAGACCCAATGACTTAATGATATTAAGAAAGGATTACCAGACATAGAATCATTATTTTGGAGATTTTGCATCACATAGCCACAATTGATGTTGCTTGCTCCGAACATGGAATATCTTGCTATTGAATTTTGTTGTTGTGTGTCCATTGGTCCTAATAAATCTTCTGTCCATGCAAATTTTGCACTCCCTTATGTGTTGGCAATTTTAGGACAATATGAACACCTATTCTCCCAGTTTGGAGGATAACCCATCATTTCAAAGCATTTAGCTTTCTCATGCCCTGTCTTACCGCAATGGTCACACTTTGGTCTTGGTCCATCTCGTTTGGTTTTGCTTCTGTTAGCTGCTACAAATGCTACTCCTAATTCAACTTTAGGTTCCGTGTTTCGTTCTGTAGTAACCCTTGCCTCTTCTCTAAGAACATGGTTGAAGATACGCCTCATAAGAGGAAGAGGATCAATGTTAAGGATGGTCCCTTTGATATGTCCAAATTAATCTCCATCTAATCCTCCTAAGAAAAAATGTGCATGTTGATCTTCTTCTCTTTGAGCAAGTTCCTTGGATGCTCCACAAGTACATTTTGGTAAAGGTTGAAGTTCACTGAGTTCATCAAGAAGGCTCTTGATCTTGGTGTAATAGTCTGTCGCTAGTGCATTGGGTTCTTGTTGTATGAGGCATAAGTCACACCACAACTGATGAATTCGAGGGGCATTAGTCTGGGCAAAATGTTCTTCCAGATCAATCCATACATCCCTCGCTGTATTTGCATGAGAAATGCTGCTATGTAAATTTGGATTGATGGAGTTTATGATCCATGATGTAACCATAGAGTCTGCTTTCTCCTAATCCTTATATTCTGATGATTTAGCGCCAGGTTTCTTGATCGTTCCATCAATGAATCCGAGCTTGTTCTTCGCTCTGAATGTCATTTTCATAGAGCATGCCTAGTTGTGGTAGTTTTCTCTATTAGGAGGAACAACAACAAGTAGTGTACTAGGGTTATTAGAGGATGCTAGATAATATGGTGATAATGGGGTGATGGTGTTATCCCTAGTATCAGTTTTGCGCTCTAATACCATGTTAAATTATTTGATGGAAGGTAAAATCTCTTCTCGTTAATCAAAGATGACTACAAGGCTATAAATACACTCAAATCAGATCAAATATGATATGCTACAACAGCAAAACAAAAGGATAAAATAAAGATAAGATACAGCAACTCACAAACTACAAATAAGGGATATGGTTTATTTAAAACGTTCTATTACATATCAAATAAGGTAGATAACTACAACTCCTGATAACTTTCCTTATAATTTTTCTTAAAAATAATCCTAGAATGGTATTTACAATTTGGTCAATTGAAATTATCTCTTGCATTTCTATATTTCCTTTTTTTAGGCTACAGATAAGGAAGCACAAAAACTTCTTAAGTGGCTAGCAACTTCTTAAGCTATGAAGGATATTATCTACACAAGAATTTCTATAAAGCTTAAGATGATTACTAATCCAATAACCAGTATGTTAAATTTACATGTTTTTGTGACATTCTAAAGTAATTCTCATATTGAAATGAAACTAACGCTATGGTATGTGCTGGCCTAGAGTTTTCCAATTTCATTATCAGTACAATTTATACAAAATAATGAATGGACAGGTGTTGTGGCTTACTTTGTCTTTTGCATGGTATGTTACCTCCATTACAACAAATGGCACTTATCAAGGTTGTAATTGCCTACCAATTAGTGCTAATCTTTATATAGCATGGTTTTAATTGTCTTTATTTTATTTATGCATCAATAGGTGGGCACAAGCACAATATTTTAATATATGAACAAGTTATTTACATATGTTTTCTACTCTATTAATATGCATTATTCCAACAATGTTGCAAAATTTCGAAGAAGTATATTGATTTGGGAATCAAGTAAGCTGAACAACTTTTAGATTTCAAGTTATTATTTTTCTTTTGTTAGAGATTGTAATACCTCAGTTTTCATATAGGCTTTCTCAAGTTACTTGTAGAATTTTCTACAATGTCAATGTCTTGAGCCTTTAGGATTGACCTTATGAATCATTATATTTTGATTATAAACTTCTTTAAGTTAGTTTTACCTTGTTAAAATATAATTGAAGACATTTTGGTAAAAATTATGACTATCTGCCAATGCAGGTTCTAAAATTTTTCTAAGCCTGTCTATGGAGGGCTATATAAAATATGTATTTTCTTAAAATCAAAATTAATGGTAATTAATCTTTAGATGTTAGTGAGTTACAAAATGATTTTTAGCAAATTTTTGAGACCCTTTAACTTGTTTTGAAGAAAGGAAGTTTTAAAAGTCCTGAAATTAGAAATTTTACACTAAAACCAAAGTTTTGACTTGATTCTTAAGGATTTTTATTTTTGATATTTTTATAGAATCCAAATGGGGGTATCTCCTTATTTACATTTATATTTTAAAGTTTATGGAAAGTAAAATAGATAAGGATATCAACTTAAAATAAAGAAATGTAAATAAGTGGTGTGTTGAGTAAGCCACCATATAGAGTGCCTAGTAAGCCACTCGAGACACTCTTTATTTTTTACTAGGTTCATCCAGAACCTTCATTTTTTATTTCTCTTCCTCTGCATTCATCTTCCTCGTCCCTTCCCTATGCCATCCATACCAGACCAACAACTACTTCCATTTTTCCTTCCTTCCTCAGTTGTTGTTGAAGCCCTTGCTGATTGGGCGTTCATATAAGCTGTTGATGCCATTGGAAAAATGTCTTGTATGACAGAGTTAAAATAAAACATTAGAAGCCAACTAGACCTTTATAACCTTTAGAAATCCCAGAATGGAAATGTGATAGCATATCCACAGATTTTGTCATGGGTTTATAAAAAAAATAAATTAGGTTATGACTCAACATGGGCCATTGTTGATAGACTAACTATGTTTTCCCATTTCATTCCTATTAAAGCTAATTCTCCATTGGACAAGTTAGCTCAGTTGTATATCCAAGAGATAGTGAGGCTACATGGCATACCCTCAAATATCATATCTAATATAGACCCTAGATTTACATTTAGATTTTGGAGAGCTTTATAGAAAGCTTTTGGGACTAGGTTGTACCTTAGTACAACTTATCACCCACAAACAAATGGTTAGAGTAAGAACTATTCAAACTCTAGAGGACATTCTAGGATCCAGTGTCATAGAGTAACAAGGTAGCTTGGATAGATATTTGTCGCTGACAAAATTTGCTTATAACAATAGTTATCACTCTAGCATAAGGATGACACCCTATGAAGTTCTCTATGGTAGAAAGTGCAAATCACCCTTATTGTGGTTTGAGATTGAAGAGAAAACCATCTTAGGACCAAAATTAGTGCAAAAGACCACAGAGCAAATCAAACTAATTAGAGAAAGGTTGGCAGTTGTGTGGAAATAAGTTTGCCCTAAATGGTTTAATATGTTAAGTTTTGATGATGACAAATACAAGACAAAAAGAACACTTTGCATATGTTCTTTGTTGCATCTTATGTAGAGCATATCCATTAGTAATTAATAAATATCTTATTTGGATGTGTCTATGAATGTTTTATATGCATGTTAAACTAACTAGAGTTATACATTTATGAATCATACATATGAAAATATTGAATTACGAATTTAGACTAACTATGCTTGTTTAAGTGAGCAATATTTTGTAGGATAGTCCAAGTACTAAGAGTAAGCATTGCAACAAGAAAGCAAAAGATAAAATAGCCAAGTTTGAGTTTTACATGAAAATATTGAATTACGAATGCCTATTTCATGAAGGTATTGATAACATCAAAGTCATGTCAAAGACCAAGTCTAAAGGAAGATTAAATGGTATAACTTATAGGACTTAGGGTCTTTATGTAAGAAGCCTTATGGATATCTCAAATATGCTTTTACAAATGATTTTCTTATGCTAAAATACCCAATAAACAAGTTTTGAAAAGTTATTTATGGTGGTAGTTCAATTTTATGAAAAAAATAGTCAAGTTTGAGTTTTATAAAACTGATCTTTGATTACTCTTTTGATCATATCTTTCAAATACTTTGAGCTTTGTTTTGCAACTTATTTCATTTGAAAATAGACTCAAAGATCTTTCCAATGAGTGTTTATTTGCTTTAAACGGAAAAGAAATGAAGAAGTTATGACCATTTAAAGTCAGTTTTTGAAACCAGAGTGGTTTATTCGAATAAGGGATGTGTTATTCGAATAACACACCCCAGAAAACATTCCTGAACGAGTTTTTAAAGATTTATTCGAATAACCAAAGGGTTATTCGAATAACACAACTCAGAAAACATTCCAGAACGTGTTTCTGAAGATTTATTTGAATAACTAAAGGGTTATTCAAATAAACATGGCCAGAATCACGTAACGACTATTTTTCTATGCTTTTAATGTGATATTAATTGATACCCAATGGCTCTTTTTCTTAGAACACTATAAATACATTTTTTGGGTCATCTTTTAAAAACACTCAATTATCTGAAATAACTATTTCTTGCTTTATTTTATGATATATATTTTACCAAATTTCTGCCCTCTTTTTCGCCAAAATTTGAGATATCCTTAGAGAACTTCATAGAGTTTCAAATTGTATCATCTACTCTAGTGAGAGTTTCTCTTCTTCTATATTCTATTTTATTGTAAAGAGGGTGAGGTATCCCTCAAAGAAATTGTAAGGGTGAGGTATCCCTGACCGTCGAGGCTCAAGCACAAAGGGTGAGGTATCCTAAGGTGTGGTGAATGCTCTATTGTGTAAAGGTTTCAAACACCTGTTCAAGCTTGAAGTGATAATGAAAAATCTCGGGTGATTTACTTGAGGACTGGACGTAGGCCACAAGTGGTTGGTGACTGAACCATAATAAATTCTGTGTTTGCTCTTCTAAACTCAAACTCTTTTATATTTATGTTTTAATTTCATATATTTGCTTAAATACTTTTTGTGTGGGTTGTTCATTTACAACTGCATTTTTCTATCTTCTCTATTTGTTCTTTTTAATCGATAAATAGCTTTAAAGAAAATTACTTTTCAAGTATTTTAATTATATATGTTTGAGGTAAATTTGATATTTAATTTATTTGCTTAATTTATCCTATAACCCAAGTTATTTTTTTGAGTAATCTACAATAGTTAGACTTATTCCGCTGCAAGTGTTGATTGAAAATATTAAAATGCATGACTTATTAATGTTGTTTTAAAATATTGTAATCACTCAATTCACCCCCTCTTGGGTGATGGTTACCTTGACTAATAAGTGGTATTAGAGCTTCGTGCTCTGGTGAAAGATTAACTGCTTAAAGATAAAGATCCTTATTTGTTGGCAACCTTGAAAGTTTTTCAAAATGAAAAGCTTTGAAATTGATAAACCACAATTTTTTAATGGTGTGCATTTTGTTTATTGGAAAGTTAGAATAGAGTTTTATATGCAATCTATTGATTTGGATTTGTAGGATGTTATGCTAAATGGATTTATTTGCAAACCAAAACAAACTTGGAATGCCTATGATAAGAAATGCTTTTCTTTGAATATTAGAGCTATGCAAATTTTGAGAAGTAGTTTGAATGATGATACTTATGGTAAAATCAAAAGTTATTTTAGTGCCAAAGAAATTTTGGACACTCTTGATGCTATTTATCTTGCTAACAATGATTTTGTGTATAAAGTTGTATATAGAAAGCAAGAAGAGCAAAAGTTATTGAAGGAAGCTTATCATAAAAAATATCCTCAAAGAGATGCTCAAACTATTGAAGGGAGCCAAATGTCTCTTGGTGACGATGGTGCTCAATTTGAAGAAGAGGCAAAGCAAAACAAAATTGATAAGGAAGAAGGTGGTTCCCTTAAAGAGTCAAGTGTGCTAGAAATTGAAACTACTTCCTATATGGCTAAAAAGGACCTTGAGGTAAATAATTCTAAACTAGATTATAGTCCTTCCTATGATGAGTTACAATATGCATATTATGAACTATATGATGGTTTATTGAATTTAGAAAAGAAAAACTTACTATGTTTGGAAAACATTTCCTTTATTGAAAATGAAATTGAAACTTTGAAAAATGAATATGTTTTTCTTGATGAGGAAATGTCTTTGAAATGTGAAACCTCAACTTCTTATGAAAAATGCATTGATTTAGAAAATCAAGTTAAGGACTTATATTCCAAATTTGCCAAAGCTAATGATTCTAATTGCTTACATTCTATGCTTGTTAATGAGAAATAAATTAGTGTTATTCCATGTGAAAATTTAAGCAAGGCTTATGACAAAAATAATTTAGAATATAAAAATAATAAAAGACTTAAGTTTTTCAAAAATGATATTCAAATGATCAAGCTATCGTTAAATTCAATTGTTTGTAATTTTTGTAATCATCTAGGACATATTTCTCATTTATGCAATTATAGAAGAAATCCTTATATGAGAAATTGTATGGTATGAGTTCCTAAAAATCCTAAAGGCCCTAATACTAACATTCAAGGACCCAAAATGAAGTGGGTACCAAAGTGTCCTCCTAGTGTTTCAATTATGTAGAATATTTCTCAAAAGAATAGACAAATTGGTCAAAAAAAAGAGGAATCATCAAGGAGAATGCTTTCAAAGCCTAATGGTAGAAACTTTGGTCAAAGAAGAAAGATGACTTCAACCAAAGCGCCTCAAGTATAAAATGTAGAATTTGCAAAGTTCAAGACTCTAAAAGAGAAGCAATGGATAAGAAAAAGTATTTCCATGATTACCAAGGCCAATGTATTAAAAGTTTTTACCTCTTATGCACACTCACATACAAAGTCAATAAATTTAAGGTATATTCCTTGTAGGCCTTAAGTGATTAATAGAATCATGTGTACTTGATAAAATTTTAATATTATGTTTAACACATGATTATGTTCATTCTTATTATATCATAGTCATTAATTTGTTATATATCTTAGTACATAAGGGTCTATAATGCCTATGTATGCTTTATATGCTTTAAAATTGTCTATATATCATGAAAGCAAGCATATTATCGGCTATATGCTAAATGGTAATTGGTTATTTAACTTGTTATGATTAGTTTACATATTATGGAAAAATTAATCTTTATGAGAGCATAATGGATTAATAGCCAAAAACTAACACACAAGGACCCAAGAAAATTTGGGTACCAAAAGTCAAAAAAATAAAATAAAATTGAAGTGTGTTGTAGGCATGCTTGAAGGCCAAGAGCTGACTTTGGCATCTTGAAAGTGGTTGCTGCAAGTACAAAGATTAGAAATAATTCCAAGATCTCTTCCTTGTCTCCGTGAAGTTTGGACTTGCAATTTTTTTTTGGATAAGTGAAAACTTTTATTATGCTTTTCTAGCCTTATAATATGAAAATATCTCTACATGTTAATATGATAGATAAGTATGTTCCTTACTTGAACTGACATGTCTAATAATAATATCATTGAGTTTGAGTTTTTGATCAATCATACATATAATTAAATATTTGAATTTATTGTTTTAATATGATTTTTATCTCTCCTGAATCTATAACTGACTTGAGCTTTGGAGATATCCCAAATCTTATCTTGCAGGTACTTTAATTTTGAGTAAGTTCTTCTCTTTTAAATCTCATTTCTGAACGTATGCTTTACTGTGATTCTGATAGTTTTATTTGAATAAAATTAGGTTTATTCGGATAAAGCTCAATCAGCTGCTCAAAAAGGTGTTGCATATCACTATTAATCAAATAACACTACATCTATTCGAATAAAGTGACCCTTAGCAACCACAGTTTTTATTTTTGGTCTCTGTCTATTCGAATAAAGCTAAGCTTATTCGAATAAACTGACTTCTATATCAGTTCTGTGTTTGCTGTGCTCTCTGTCTATTCAAATACAACTCATATTATTTGAATAACCAGAGACTTGGTTAATCAGTCTTGATTAGTTGCTCTCTATCTATTCGAATAACCCATAGGTTATTCGAATAAAATCCATTAAAGGCCACAACGCTCGGTTTTCACTGCTCATCTATTCGAATAAAACCCATTTTATTCAAATAAACACATTTTGCATGAAAGGTTTTGTTACTTCATTTCTTAAGAACTTGTTGTATATGCTGAATTCTTTATAATTGGACTAAAAATACAAATGCTTAATCAAATGTAATTGGCTATTCTTTTGATAAATTGGCTAAATTAATCAATGAAATGAAATATCTTTTGCCCTTGTGAACTCATTTGTTATTTTATTATTTTGAATTTTTTTTGCTTATGAGTTTGGTATAATGACTAACCTCTATGGATCCAAAATTAGTGGATACCAAAGAAATTAATCTGAATTATGTTATAGGATAATTATCAGCTCATGCATGCATTGAAATGAAATTCAAATATGCTACTTGAGGTTAAAAATTTTGAAATGGTCCAAGTTCTCCAAAAGTAATGAAAACATTGTTGGGAATTGCGGATACATTACGTAGCGAAAAAATAGGATTCTCATTGAAGATCCATGCAAAAATGCCATAATCCAAATTTTTAAATAATTTACCTCTTGAAGCGTGATCAAAAGGAAGGACGTAAATCACCAACATCGTAATAGAAATGATGTCTCTACAGTATCCACACAAACAGACTCACGAACATCTAACGTCCGCAAAGAGGAGCCTCATGTCCCTCACACAGTGCTAGCTACAAAGAGAAGAGAAGAAACCTGTCGCTCACTCACTCACTTTTCTGTAGATGCAGTTAGGGTTCTAAATTGTATCTCTTAGCAGCCCCTTAGCAGTACTACTTATAATAGTGACTGTCTTAAGTGAGTGTGAGCAGCAGCAAGGTAAGCTGTGCAACCCTAGACTCATCTGTTATGAGTCTGGTCCATATTTGAATCCAAGTCTAACTTGGATCCATTACTCCAATTTTAGTCTGCTCTATGTGTGTGACCCTGTAGGTTCTCATTACATTGGCAGTAATATTAAAATCCCATTTTAATATTACAGCAAAGAGCGGTATCTAGCAACACATCGCTGCTACCTAAGTAATAAGAATGTCAGTGATTTGACATAACCTTTCCGTGACTAATGTTTCCGTGTCGTTTAGTCCCTTTGTCAAGATATCTAAATTGAACACAAGGCATGGAATGCGTCACCCTTGCATAGTCCAATCTTTCATTTCCTGATATTCAAGTAGATTTTGTAACAACAAATGAAATCAATATCTCATATTGGCTCATTTGAGCATGGTCAGGCATTTCACAGTCTCACTCAATCAGGGTGCCCTTAGATATCGCTCCTGTTATGTAGGAGTGACAAATCCCATCTAGGTCACTCACATCCCTCTGCATGATTTGTGATATGTCCAATAATCAACTTTATAATTATCTTGTTATAGATGACGTTTGATGACATTAAAACACACAACTCCTCATGTAGGAATCGTAGTGATTTCAGGTCAAAAGACTACAGACACCATTATCACTATGAGAATCGCTTATGACACTCACGTAATGATTCATGTAGCGTTCTCATGGCAGGTCAGTCCAGTACATCATTACTCTAATATATGTACCCATATGAAGACTTGATATCTCATATCCATGACCTGTGAGATGTGATCATCAGTCTATACACATACTAGTCTCAATGTATTATTGTTATCCTAGTTAACAATAATACTTGACTAGCAACATTTAAGAATAGTGTTCTAACTAAAAGGATCTCATGATCAAGTCATCCACTTGATGTCGTATGGCATCAAACTTACTATTCTAAGGACTTTATTATGTTTACCAAAAAGAACACAATATATGAAATGCCTTATATATTAAAATAAGCATAATAGAATATATATAAATACAAAAAAAGTATCGGCCTCTAGGGTATACACCAACAATCTCCCACTTGCTCTCGAGCCAATCAGGCATATGTCTAATGCCTAAAGACCTAGTGTGACCCTCATGCTTCTACTGTGCAAGAGGCTTTGTCAGTGGATCAGCAATGTTATCATCTGTTGGTACTCTGCATATCTTCACATCTCCTCTATCGATGATCTCTCGAATGAGATGGGAGCGCCTAAGTATATGTTTGGATTACTGGTGAAATCTAGGCTCCTTAGCTTGTGCAATGGCTCCATTATTATCACAATAGAGGTCTACTGGGTCCACAATGCTAGGAATAGCGCCAAGTTCAATAATGAACTTCCTGATCTAAACGTCCTCCTTTGCTGCATTGGAGGCAGCAATATACTCAGCCTCTATGGTAGAATCAGTGACTGTCTCCTGCTTTGAACTCTTTTAGCTTACAGCCCCACCATTTAGGTAAAAAACATAACCCGATTGCGATCTAGAGTCGTCCATATCGGTTTGGAAGCTAGCATCAGTGTAACCTTTTACAACTAGCTCTTCCTCGCCTCTATATACCAAGAACGAATCCTAAGTCCTTCTCAAGTACTTAAGGATGTTCTCGATAGCAGTCCAGTGACTTTCACCGAGATCAGACTGGTACCTACTCGTTATGCTCAAAGCATACGAGATGTCTGGTCAAGTACATAATATGGTATACATGATAGATCCAATTATAGATGCATATGAAATCTTGCTCATGCGATCCCTCTCATCCTGGGTGGAAGGGGATTGAGCCTTAGATAGGCTTACACTATGCGATATAGGCAAGAGTCCTTTCTTAGATTCATGTATGTTAAACCGTCTTAACACTTTGTCTATGTATGTACTCTGACTTAGGCCAAGTAGTCTCAAGGATCTATCTCTATAGATCCTGATACCTAACACATAGGTGGCTTCGCCCAAGTCCTTCATAGAAAAGCAGTTCCCTAACCAAGTCTTTACAGACTGTAGGGCAGGGATGTCATTTCCAATAAGTAGTATGTCTTCTACATACAATACTAGAAAAATAATAGTGCTCCCACTAACCTTCTTGTAGACACAAGATTCTTCTTCATTCTTGATGAAACCAAACTATTTTATTATATCATCAAAATGAAGATTCCAGCTTCTGGAAGCTTGCTTTAATCCATAAATAGATCGTTGCAACTTGCACACCTTTCCAGCATCCTCTAGTGTGGCAAAACCCTCAGGTCGTGTCATGTACACACCCTCGAGAAGATTTCCATTAAGGAAAGCAGTTTTGACATCCATTTGCCAAATTTCATAATCATGGTATGCTACAATAGCAAGCAAGATCCAAACAGATTTAAGCATCGCAACTGGGGAAAAAGTTTCATCATAGTCTACACCATGAATTTGTTTGAAACCTTTAGCCACCAATTGCGCTTTAAAGGTATGCACATTACCATCCATGTCCGTTTTTTTCTTGAAAACCCACTTGCACCCAATGGGTTTTACCTCTTCAGGTGGGTCAACCAAGGTCCATACCTGGTTGGCATATATGGAATCCATTTCAGATCTCATGGCCTCAAGCCATTTCTCAGATTCTGGGCCAATAATGGCTTCCTGGTAAGTCATAGGCTCATCTTGATCCATGAGCAATACGTCACCTTACTGGGTCATGAGAAATCTATATCTCTCTGGTTGATGACGTATCCTGTTAGACCTACGCAGGTCTTGTGCTACTAGAGCAGGTTATTGTTCCACAACATTATGTGAAGGCTGCTCTATTTCCACTATTGGTTCATTACTGCTTTGTGAAACTTGAACTTCTTCAAGTTCTACTTTTCTCCCATTAGTTCCTTTAGAGATAAACTCCCTTTCTAGAAACACAGCTGTTCGTGCAACAAACACTTTGCCCCTCGGTAGGATTATAGAAAAAGTATCCCTTGGTTTCCTTTGGATACCCCACAAAGAAGCATTTATCTTATTTAGGTCCAAGTTTATCAGAAACTTGACGTTTCACATAAGCTTCGCAACCCCAAATCTTCAAGAAAGACACACTGGGTCGTTTCCTAGTCCATATCTCATATGGTGTCTTTTGAACCATCTTAGATGAAACACAGTTAAGTGTGAAAGCTGCTGCTAACAGAGCATGTCCCCAGAAGGAGTCTGGAAGGTTTGCATGACTCATCATGGATCGGACCATGTCCAACAAGGTCTGGTTCCTCTTTTCAGAGACACCATTCCATTATGGTGTTCCTGGTGGAGTGAGTTGAGATATTATCCCACACTCTTTCAGATGATCATTAAACTATTGGCTTAAGTATTCTCCTCCTTGATCTGATCGAACGATTTTAATACTCTTGTCAAGTTGGTTTTGTACTTCATTCTTGAACTCTTTGAACTTTTCAAAGGATTCTGATTTGTGCTTCATAAGATATACAAATCCATATCTACTGAAATCATCAGTAAATGTAATGAAGTATTGAAAACTGCCTCTAGTAAGTGTGTTTAGTGGCCCACATACATCACTATGTATAAGGCCTAAAAGATCACTAGCCCTTTCACCTTGTCTGGTGAATGGGGCCTTTGTCATCTTCCCCAATAAATAAGATTCACATATCTCATATGATTCAAAATCAAACGAGTCCAAGAATCCATCTTTATGGAGTTTGGAGATGCGTTTCTCATTTATGTGGCCCAAACGACAATGCCAGAGAAAAGTTGGGTTCAGATTGTTTGATTTAAACCTCTTTGTATTTATGTTATAGACGAGTGTTTTGAGATCAAGTACATAAAGTCCATTACTCAATTGTGCACTACCATAAAAAATATCATTCATATAAATGGAACAACACTTGTCCTTTATAATAAAAGAAAAACCTTTCTTGTCCAAACAAAAAACAAAAATGATATTCCTGCTAATAGCAAGCAGAAAATAGCAGTTCTCTAACTCTATTATAAGCCCAGTGGGCAAAGATAATAAATAAGTCCCTACAACTAATGCAGCAACCTTTGCTCCATTTCCCACTTGTAGGTTGACTTCGCCCTTCATCAATGGTCTACTGCTCTTTAGATCCTGCACATTTACACAAATATGAGATCCACATCTAGTATCTAATACCCATGATGCAGAAGTAGATAAATTGAGTTCAATAACAAAAATACCTGAAATGGAAGTCTCACTTCTCTTCTTCTTTTTGAGCTCCTCCAGGAACTTGGCACAGTTCCTCTTCCAACGTCCGGTTTGACCATAATGGAAGCATGTACCTTCCTTAGCCACTCCACCTACTAGTTTCAAGCCAGAAGTGCTGACTTTGGACTTATCCTTGCCCTTGCCTTTCCAGTTGTCCTTGGGCTTTTTCTGCTATTTCTTGCCCTTATTCTTTTGGACCATCATTATGGCCTTCCATTTGCCTTTGTTAATATTCTGCTCAGCAATTCTCAACATGCCTAGCAGTTCTGGTAGTGATTTGTCAATCTCATTCATGTTGTAGTTCATGACAAATTGACTAAAACTTTCCGACAATGATTGCAGGACTAAGTCAGTGGCCAACTCTTGGCCTAAAAGAAAACCAAGTCTCTCTAGGTTTTCAATGTACCCAATCATCTTGAGTACATGAGCACCAACAGGGCTTCCTTCTGCCAGCTTGCACTGAAACATTGCTTTAGAGACCTCGTATCTCTCATGCCTGGCCAGCTCTTGATAGAGCTTCTTAAAGTGTATGATCATATCATAGGCATCCATGTTCTCATGTTGGTTTTGGAGCTTAGAGTTCATGGTGGCCAGCATAAGACATTCGATGTCCAAGGCATCATCTTGATGCTTCTTATAAGCATCCCTTTCAATTCTAGGGGCATTAGCAGCAGGTGGCTCAAGAATATGCTGTTCTAGTACATACAGATTTTTCTTTTACTTGAGGACAATCCTCAAATTCCTGTACCAGTCTAGAAAATTCATTCCAGATAACTTGTCCTTCTCAAGGATGGATCACAGTGATAAGTTACTTGATGTGTTTGTTGCCATGGTAATCTATCAACAGAAATATGCAAAATATAAGTATCATGACATAAACATATTTAATGAGGTCTTTTAATTAAAATATGTCTCCCACTATTTTATTCAAGTCAATGACCCTCAACATTGACACGGAAAATCCCATCGTAAGATTTCCTAGTGGGCCAAGATCCATATTTCACCTAGTTTTGAGTCAGCTTTGGCTGATCACCAAAAATTTAGTTATTTAGGTAGGAAACACTTTCCAATTACATCACATGTAACTCTTGGATAGTTGGGTGAATAACACTTATTCAAATCTATCTAATAGACCAAAGCCCAACTTCATGCCTCTAAGCCTTCAATTCTATTGAAATGGCCTAGTTAAGTCAGACCCAATGGTTGGCAGTTGGATATTACCTTTATCCCATCGCATCTTACTAATATAGATAAAGACATCCTGTTTTGGCATACCTGCACTTGATCGATACTAGTCTTGACGAGTGCTACACATTGGAAAGCATCATATAATGACTTAATATTTGCTTTGAGAGAATTTTTATTACTATTATTATTAGATCTCACCATTTATTAAACTGTTTATCATACCATAAACATTATTCATGCATCTCATACATAAAAAGCATATAATAAAAGTTACATGGTTATGGCCCTTAAGAGAGTAGCATAAAGAAAGCCAGCTTCACCAAGCATCTCCCACCAACGTCCTCACTTGATGCTGTCTTCTTGTCTCCACATCATAATTGCATTATATAGAAACCTCTTTTACATTCGAGGGGAGTTAGGTGAGAAAAGAATGTACAATCAGAATGTAGAGAGAAAGACACGACACGCAGGTCATATTTATTAAAACCAAAAAGCATAAAAAGAGGACTAAGGCCATAACCATGCACCATGCATCACAAAGAACATACAAACTTAAAACAATAATACATTATTATTTTCATGAGTCATAAAATTAGATAGAAAATATCGCGCTTTCGAAAAACACACTACGTAGAGGTAGCACGGGGGTCATTTGCAAGAGCTAAATCTCTTGCACCTCCCTTGAACCCTTGTGCCGCATGGAACCCTAAGCCCTAACAACATGAACATTTCATGTGCCACGAGGAACCCTTGCACCGTCGTTCAACACTTGAACCTCTGGCGCCTCCTTGATGGCTTGACATCAACACTTGATGCTGCCGCAAAACAAGAATAGAGTTTCCAAAACCCCTTGCGCCGTGCTTCTTGTGTAGAAATAAGGATTCCATAACCCCTGCTACCACAAACCAAGAACAAGGTTTCCCAAACCCTTGCGCCGTGCATTGAGAATAAGGATTCCATAACGCTGTACGTATCACATACATACCAGAAAGCTTCACAAAAACATACATCTTAAAACAAAATGGTTTTCACAAAACATATGAACATCTTTATGGGTTTTTGAAAACAACATCACGGTTTTGCATACAACATAAGAAACAGAATATGTTTTCGCAAAGGGTTTCATACGATTTTCAGAAATAACATAATAAAGATCATATCTTTTGTCAAAAACAAGAATTGAAAACATGTTATCTCATGTAAACAAAAATAGAAAACTGAATCATGATTTCACAAGATGCTCTGATACCACTATTAGGAATTGCGGATACATCACGCAGCGAAAAAATAGGATTCCCATCGAGGATCCATGTAAAAAAGTCATAATCTGAGTTTTTAAATAATTTACCTCTTGAAGCGTGATCAAAAAGAAGGATGTGAATCACCAACACCATAATAGAAATAATGTCTCTACAGTATCCACACGAACAGACTCACGAACGTCCAACGTCCGCAAAGAGGAGCCTCACATCTCTCACACAGTGCTAGCTGCAAAGAGAAGAAAAGAAACTTGTCGCTCTCTCACTCATTTTTCTGTAGGTGCGGCTAGGGTTCTGAATTGTATCTCTTAGCAGCCCCTTAGCAGTACTATTTATAATAGTGACTGCCTTAAGTGAGTATGAGCAGTAGCAAGGTAAGCTGTGCAACCCTAGACTCATTTGTTATGAGTCTGGCCCATATTTGGATACGAGTCCAACTTGGATCTATTGCTCCAATTTTAGTCTGCTCTATGTGTGTGACCCTGCAGGTTCTCATTACATTGGCAGTAATATTAAAATCTCATTTTAATATTACAAGCAGTGAGCAGTATCTAGCAACACATTACTGCTATTCAAGTAATAAGAATGTCAGTGATTTGACATAACCTTTCTGTGACTAATGTTTCCGTGTCATTTAGTCCCTTTGTCAATATATCTAAATTGAACACAAGGTATGGAATGCATCACCCTTGCATAGTCTAATCTTTCATTTCCTAATATTCAAGTAGACTTTGTAACAACAAATGAAATCAATATCTCATATTGGCTAATTTGAGCATGGCCATACATTTCACAGTCTCACTCAATCAGGGGGCCCTTAGATATCGCTCCTATTATGTAGGAGTGACAAATTCCATCTAGATCACTTACATCCCTCTGCATGATTTGTGGTATATCCAATAACTAACTTTATAATCATCTTGTTACAAAAGGCATTTGATGGCATTAAAACACACAACTCCTCATGTAGGAATCATAGTGATTTCAAGTCAAAGGACCACAGACACCATTGTCACTATTAGAATTGCTTATGAAACTCACGTAATGATCCATGTAGTGTTCTCATGGCAGGTCAGTCCAGTACATAATTACTCTAATATATGTACCCATATGAAGACTTGATATCTCATATCCATGACCCGTGAGATGTGGTCATCAGTCTATGCACATACTTGTCTCAATGCATTATTGTTGTCCTAGTTAATAATAATACTTGACTAGGGACATTTAAGAATAATGTTCTAACCAAAAGGATCTCACGATCAAGTCATTCACTTGATGTCTTATGGCATCAAACTTACTATTCTAAGGACTTTATTATGTTTACCAAAAAGAACACAATAAATGAAATGTCTCATATATTAAAATAAGCATAATAGAATGTATGTAAATACAAAAAAAGTATCGGCCTCTAGGGCATACACCAACAAACATAAAAGGATGGCACAAAGGGCCACAACATTCTCAAGGAGTCTCGAGGCATGGAAGTTAGAGTCACCTACAAAAACTCAAAGAGCACACTTTTGGTGATATCAATTTATTATCCTTACTTATACTTTAAATTTGATATCATATGATATTTGGAGAAGTAGAGAGTTGTGTTATGCCTTAACATGCCTAACATGATCATTGTTTACCCAAAATGCCTATATAAGTTTTAATGATGATCCTGTGTTTCTTGATAAACTTGACTCATGTCTTAAAATGCTTTTGAAAATGTAATGTACTCTTATAAAATTCTTTTTGAAAGGGGGAGAAGTTTTAAAATGGTTTTTGTTTGAAGGATTAAGAAGATGTATATTTGCCTTGCTTTTCTTTAAGGTAATGTGCTTACATGGTCTTCGCATACATATTTTCTTTATCTATTATCTTGATAATATGCATATCTTGAGGGGGAGTCTAGCTCTTGAGTTGTTTATATCTCTTGCCTTACATCTTTGTTTGATTACATAAAGTGTTTTATTACTATCATATGCTAAATGTTGACATACAAAAATATGACAAACATTGTATGAATAATCTTCTATATCTTGAAAGCATGCTTATTTCATCTCTTTATTCTTGAATCAATAAGGGGGAGAAATTTTTTTTTCCTTTCTAAGCCTTTTTGTTGATGTCAAATAGGGGGAGTGAAAATTGGAAAGAAAAAATATTTTCTTATGTTAATTGTTTGATATGCTTATATGAATATCCATTCTTATATATTGCTCAACGTATTTTTCTTTGGTGATTTGTCATCATCAAAAAGGGAGAGATTGTGAAAATAAGTTTATCCCAAATGGTTTAATATGTTAAGTTTTGATGATGACAAATACAAGACAAAAAGAACACTTTGCATATGTTCTTTGTTGCATCCTATGTAGAGCACATCCATTAGTAATTGATAAATATCTTATTTGGATGTGTCTATGAAAGTCTTATATGCATGTTAAATTAACTAGAGTTATACATTTATGAATCATGCATATGAAAATATTGAATTACGAATTTAGACTAACTATGCTTATTTAAGTGAGCAATACTTTGTAGGATAGTCCAAGTACCAAGAGCGAGCATTGTAACAGGAAAGCAAAAGATCTCCATTAAGCTCAACTCAAGGAGAATATGAATGTCTATTTCATAAAGGTATTGATAACATAAAAGTCATGTCAAAGACCAAGTCCAAAGGAAAATTAAATGGTATAACTTATTGGACTTAGGATTTTTATGTGAGAAGCCTTATGGATATCTCAAATATGCTTTTACAAATGGTTTTCTTATGCTAAAATACCCAACAAACAAGTTTTGAAAAGTTATTTATGGTGGTAGTTCAATTTTATGAAAAATAGCCAAGTTTGAGTTTTGCAATACTGACCTTTGGTTACTTTTTTGATCATATCTTTCAAAATACTTTGACTTTTATTTTGAAACTTATTTCATTTAAAAATAGACTCAAAGATCTTTCCGATGAGTGTCATTTGCTTTAAACGGATAAGAAATGAAGAAGTTGTGATCATTTAAAGTCAATTTTTAAAACCAGAGTGGTTTATTTGAATAAGGGATGTGTTATTCGAATAACACACCCCAGAAAACGTTCCTGAATGAGTTTTTAAAGATTTATTCGAATAACCAAAGGATTATTCGAATAACACAGCCCAGAAAATATTCCAGAATGTTTTTCTGAAGATTTATTCGAATAACCAAAGGGTTATTTGAATAAACATGACCAGAATCACGTAACGACTATTTTTCTATGCTTTTAATGTGATATTAATTGATACCCAATGGCTCTTTTTCTTAGAACACTATAAATACATGTTTTTGGGTCATCTTTTAAAAACACTCAATTATTTGAAATAACATTTTCTTACTTTATTTTGTGATACATAATTTACCAAATTTCTGCGCTCTTTTTCACCAAAATTTAGGATATCCTTAGAGAGTTTCATAGAGCTTCAAATTGCATCATCTACTCTAGTGAGACTTTCTCTTCTTCTATATTCTATTTTATTGTAAAGAGAGTAAGGTATCCCTCAAAGAAATTGTAAGAGTGAAGTATCCCTGACCGTCGAGGCTCAAGCACAAAGGGTGAGGCATCCCAAGGCGTGGTGAGTGCTCTATTGTGTAAAAGTTTCAAGCACCTGTTCAATCTTGAAGTGATAGTGAAAAATCTCGGGTGATTTACTTGAGGACTGGACGTAGGTCATAAATGGTTGGTGGCTGAACCAAGATAAATTCTGTATTTGCTCTTCTAAACTCAAACTCTTTTATATTTATGTTTTAATTTCATATATATGCTTAAATACTTTCTGTGTGGGTTGTTCATTTACAAGTGCATTTTTCTATCTTCTCTATTCGTTCTTTTTAATCGATAAATAGCTTTAAAGAAAATTACTTTTCAAGTATTTTAATTATATATGTTTGAGTTAAATTTGATATTTAATTTATTTGCTTAATTTATCCTATAACCCAAGTTATTTTTTTTTTAGTAATCTACAATAGTTAGACTTATTTCGCTGCAAGTGTTGATTGAAAATATTAAAATACACAATTTATTAATGTTGTTTTAAAATTTTGTAATCACCCAATTCACCCCCCCTCTTAGGTGATGGTTGCCTTGACTAATTGCCTAGTCTAGGCAAAAGAGCTATGTTGACAAAAGAAAGAAACTCTTAGAGTTTGAGGAAGGAGAATATGTATTCTTGAGAATCACTCTTATGATTAGGATTGGTAGAGTCTTGATGTCTAGAAATTTAATTCCTCGTTTTCTATGTCTATTCCTAATTCTCAAAAGAATTGGACTTGTAGCTTATCAAATAACTGTTCTCCCAAGTCTTTCAAATCTTCATAATGTCTTTCTTGTATCTCAACTCAGAAAACACAAGCTTGATCCTTCACATATTCTAGAAAATGAGTGAATATAGGTAAGAAATGATTTGACTTATAACATTAACTTGTACGGATTGTGGATATGTGAGTTAAAAAACTTAGAGGAAGACACATTCCTCTAGTCAAAGTGATTTGAGAAGGAATGAACTCTGAAGAAGTTACGTGGGAACTAGAAACTAGTATAAGGTAGGATTACCCAAAGTTGTTCTCATCAGGTAAGAAAATTACAAGGGCAAAGTTTTTAAAAAGAGGGGAGAATTGTAACTTGCTCTATTCTAGCATGCTTATAGAGCTAATAGAGCATAAGTTGTTGTCTGGTGTAATTGCATGATTTTACGTGCATGTCTCTGTTGTATGTGCTTTTAGACAAGTAACTTAGCGAGCAAGTTAGCTCCTAAGATTAATTAGAATAATTCTAGGCACTACAAGAAATTCTCCTATTATCGATGGATATTTTTTACGGATATATATTTGTCGATAATTATTACATTTTCTATGAGAGAAAAATATTTTGGAGGAAAAATTCATTTGATAACGAAATTAATTAATTTCCAATAGCAAATCCGCTAGAAATGTTTTGGAAAAATAAAAAAAAGAAAAAGAAAATTTAAATAATTAAAAAACATATTAATGATTCTTATTTATTAGCCCGCCACAATTTTTAATTTAAAATTTGAAAATTCCATCGAAAATATTTAAAAATAATATATAAGGAAAAAGAGAAAAAATTAAAAAATTATATTTTCAAGTGGATATTTTTGGAAAAAAATAAAAATAATTTTTAAATTTAAAATAAATAACTATATATATATATATATATATATATATATATATATATATTAATGGCGCCTGCTGGGTAATGCACTAGAATTTTATTTTCCACTGGAAATATTTTGAAAAAAATAAAAAAGAATTTAAAAATAATTAATTAAAAACATTGTTTTCTTTTCCGACATATTTTTCCACCAAAAATGTATTTAGTAAACCAAGGCATCCTCTCGTGCCTTATTGGCAATGGAATTTCAGACGAAAAATTTAAAATTTTTGTTGGAAATAATTTTTAGAGGATGTGTTCACCAGAAAATGAACAACTTAGTTGCGAACCGGCTTTCCCCTCTTCTATTTCCCCATCGTCTCCATGTTCACTATCACTCTCCACCGTCATTCTCTCACTCTCCATTATTGTCTCCATATTCACTCTCCCATTCCTTCGTGCCTCCGCCTTCTCTCCCTTGCGTCACTCACGTTGTGCCCTCCCTCACACCCCTGCCTTCCCTCTTGTCACCAACACTACTATTCGTCATTGCTGCTGCTCTTGGTTGGCTGCCTATCGCTCTGTGCGTACATTGCTCTCCTTGAAAGGTAGGTTCTTCTGCTTTGATCTCTACTATTTTCTAGTTTAGAAACTTTAATTGCATTATTTAGTTTAGTAATTGACATAAGTAGTAAATATACAGTGCTATTAGATTTAATTTTTATAAAGGTCTGTTGTGCAATCTCTGATTCAAGTTAGTAATTTTCTATTATGCCTGTTAATGTGGGTTGTTTTTATTTATTTTTGTTAATTGTTAGTTGTGATATAAATGTTGTCAAATTTAAAGAATTTTATTATTAGTTTTAAACTTAAATTACATGTTTAAACTTAAATCCTAGGTCATAATAGGCTATATACTTATATTGACTCGTTGATGGGTTCCATGAAAATCATTAATGCAAGCTTCAGGCTATATTTGAGAGTTATAGGCTTTGTTTAGATTGGTGGTAAAGGATGGAATAAAGTGGAGACTTTCCTCCATTCCATCCTTAAATATCCAAAAAATAAGGGAGGGGAGTGGATTTACTGAAGTCATTCATTCCTTGACCCCCCCTTTTTAAATTGGAGGGACAATAATTAGAGGCTTTCAGTGGCTAGGGAAAGAGTCCTTGACCCTCCCTTGCCATTCTATTTCCTCCTTTAAATTGAATGTTAGATCTTATGATTTTGGCCTTTATAGGTTTAGGGTTAAATTACAATTTTTTTGTTGAGAATTATAGAAGACAAATATCCCTGAAAATCGGTGATAAATGTATAATAGGCTTCTTCCTAGTAGGAAGGGTTTTGTACAAGAATTTTTGGATGGGGTTGAAAAATTTACTAATATTGCTTATCGATCTTCACAGTATAAAACTGAGGGAACAATTAGGTGTCCATGTGTGAAATATTGTAGTGGAAACCTAGTAGACCTTGATATGGTTAGGTTACATTTTCATAAGAAAGGATTCCAACCAAATTATTAGTATTAGTCAAATCATGGGGACTTTGACCCAACTGTGCTTTAATTTCAGTATAATGCTAGTGTTGGCACTTTTGCTACCCTAAAGTTAGTGATGAAAATGTAGTTAATGACTACCAGCAGCTGGTATATTACGTTGGTAGCGCATAAATTCTTAGTTTTAGTTGCCCTTCTGAGGATAGAGTAGAGAAACCCCCAAATGATGAAACCTAGTAGTTTTATAATTTATTAAATGTTCAAACTCAATCTTTGTGGCCTGAGTGCGAAAGACACTCCCAATTATCCGTTTCTCTTTAGATGTTGAGCATTAAATTTGACCATAACTTGCTTGAGAATGCTTATAATGATGTAATGAGATTAATGATGGAAACAAATCTTATTGGGTCACTTGTTTCTGTTAATTTGTATATGACAAAGAAATTGGTTGCTAAATTAGGGTTTGAAATGGTTGGATATGACTATTGTATTAATGGATGCATGATATTCTACACTGACAAAGATAAGCATTTGAGCAGTGTAAATTTTATGGTGCTGAACGGTATTTGCCTTGTACAATTACAAATCGAAATAAAAAAATGTGTTCTTGAGTGAAGAATGCATTATTTGCCTCTAGTTCCAAGGGCTAAGAGTTTTATGAGTTATATTGAACACATAAGGTGGCTTTATTTAAATAGGAGATAAGACGGGGTCCTATGTCACCCACTAAACGAAGAAGTATGGAAGCAGTTAAATAAGATACATCCAGATTTTGCACGTGACCCCTGAAATGTAAGGTTTAGTCTGTGTTCTGATAGGTTTAATCCATTTAGCTAGTCATCTACATCTTATTATGTTTTCCCTATCATTGTCACCATATACAACCTTCCCCCAAAAATGTGTATGACGAGACACATATATGTTTTTAGCATGCATTATTCTTGGTCCTCGTAATCTGAAACACAAGATTGATATTTACTTATAATCGTTGATAGATGAGTTGAAAATTTTGTAGTGTGGTGTTAAGACATATGATGAGTCAATAAAAAAGAATTTCATTATAAGAACAACATTGATGTGGATAATTAATGATTTTCTTACGTATGGTATGTTCTCTGGTTGGATGACTTCTGGTAGGCTAGCATGTCCTTGTTGCATGGAACAGTCAAAGGTGTTTACCTTGAAGTATGGTAGGAAGAATTCGTGATTTGATTGTCATCGCTAATTTTTGGACGCTGACCATATGTTTAGAAGGAATAAGGATGCCTTTAAGAGGAGAATTATTGATCATGATTCCCCTCTATGTAGATTATCTGGACAAGCTATGTCAAAAATTATCAGTAACTTACCAAAAGAAAAAGAAACGAGTGGTTGATGTGGATTAAAAGTTACAAACTCAAGTGCAGGTTATTTCAAGTAATAAATTCTCGGGAGTCCGAGGTTGATCCACAGGGAATTGATGAAGAAAAATTATTTGCCGTAAGGTAAATATTTTGTCACAATAATAAAAGTGATAAAACTTAGTCACAAATAAAAAAATTTATTGGGTTAGGAGATCCAATTAAGGACAAGATTAATTCTTTTTATAACTCAATTAGAATCCACACATAATGGAGGTTTCAATTGAAAAATACAATATTTAAAGTTCATTACAAAATTATATACGTAATTATATTATGATTCCTTTAATCATCTAATAATACCACCACTTATAAATGGGCTCAAGTATTTATTATGTCAATATCTTCTCTACAACAAATCAAGATCACCATTTTACAAGGAGGGTTTCTAAATTGATTGGAAACAAAATACAACACATATGATGACCACTTGAAAATATATCATTTAAGTACAAGAAAAAAATGAATCTAACCTTATTTCATTACCAAGAGCTTCACCCTTTCACCCAAGTAAAATAAAACTTAGTTACACATAGACAAGAAGAAAGGAAAAAAGAAGAAGAAGGAGAAGAACATAACTTCAATTTAGAACAAAAGAAAACTATAACAAGATAAACAAACAACACAATAGTATGATCTTGGCCTCTAAGACCAAGACTCCTGAATGATCAGCCAAGGCTCCTTTTTATAAAGGATTAGGGATACAAAATGACAAGGGGACTGATTCATGAGTAGGTGGATGAGTGGAAAATGAGTGGAAAATGCCAAATGACTTTTGATGAGTGGAAAATTATGGAAATTCTTTGTCTTTAAAATCATTTAGTTTTGAAGTCATTGAATTCATCATTTTCTCACCAAGTAGTCTTCATAAAAGTTGTAGTCTTAGATCTTAGATTTCCAATGCCACTAGAATCACTTCAAAAGGCCACCTACAGCCCGAGATATGGCCTAATTACTGTACAGTATTTAGGCCTGATTATAGTCTCTCTGTTCTGACTTCTAAGCCCAATATGACCTCCAAGGAGTCCAAATTGAGTCTCGTGTTCTTTGTGAAAGTTGTAGATATGGATCTTAACTTTAAGATCCAAAATTTCAGCCTAAACAAGATCTTAAATCCTGATTTATACTTTGATTACTATACACTATTCAGGTTTTAATCACAAAACTCATATTCTAACTTCCAAGCCCAATTAGTTCCATTAGATGTCTGACTTTGACCTAGAGCTCTTATGAAAGTTGTAGAGCTCTCTCTTATCTTTTCAACAAGGTAAAATGCATAATTGTTAGACATCTAGAACTCAAGATATGACCAAAATATAGAAACAGTGTAAGACGTAAATCATGCTGGAAAAATCAATTAAGTCCAATTTGAGTCCAAACTTACAGAACATAACCAAACTTAATCAATTAAGTACATAAATAGTGTAAATGACTAAAAATAAGGATTTATTAATATATAAAATATGTGATTAACAAAATTTCCTACACTTAGCTTTTTGTACTCCGGGGCAAAACACACAAGACTAAAACTAGGAAACAAGGAAAAACAATACAAGCTCAAAAGCTAGAAATTCTAAAAGACTCAATTTCTAATAATATTTAAAAAATGAAGAGCAACAAATCATTCAAGGGATCAAAACATTTATGAAGTAATGTTTCTTCACATATCAAACCAACATGCAAGGAAATTTCAATTGAAAAACATGAGTCAAGAATGATAGATCTTCACAGGATTCACTCTCAATCCCTCAAGTGTTTAAAATGTAGGCATTTCACTCAATTCAACCCATGAGAAATTGCACTACCATAAGCTTGCTTATCTTTTACTTCTCAACTACTCAGAACACATGCACACACAAATCATGAGGACTTTATTCAAGGTTGTAATGGGGTCAAGGTAAAGGAGAAGGTATTATGGATATGACAAGTTAAATACTAAAGAGAATAAAATAGTATGAAAATTGAATTCAATTAACTAGCATGAAAGTTCATCCTAACTCCACCTAATACAAATTCCCTTTACATATTTTTTTTCTTTACTTTATTACCTTGTTGACCCTTCTTTACATAATTTTTTTTGTTTTTTTTAAAGATGAACATAATATATACATTTAAACAATTTTTTTTAACCATTCTACACACATACCCCACACTTGTTCAAGAACTCATCCAATGACAAAGCTAATGTTCTTTTATTCCCTAAGGCCGGGTAAGAACATGATTTTTCATTTAAGGCACATAATGAGTCAAAACAAAGAATGGTCAAATAAGCTCAAAGGGGTTAAGTAAGGAGAAATAGGTCATTTCCAATGCCTTATGTTGGTAGGAATCAGAAAATTTCCAAGAAGCCATAAGAGTGCTTGATATGGTATTGAGACAATATACTACTGAGCAAGGCTGCCAATTAGTGCAACAGTTATTCTTGGCTATTTGGTTAAAGTAGCTATTTCAAGAAAAATGCCTCAATCATATTTATGTATGCATATGAAAATGTAGTCTAAAAAAGAATCAAAGCAAGTTCTAGAGTAACAATTCCATGAGTGAAATTCACACAAGAAAGAAGAGAATGGTACAAATGTTCAATCCATTCATCAATAGGCTCAAAATCTCACAAGGTATATTTCTATCATTCTTAATTCACCAATTCAACATCCATAACCAAACATGTGATTTTTAAGAAAGAAGACAATTTACTCAATCATGTAAATTTCCCTGAATTTGAATTGCTACTTCCACATAAACTAGTTGTCTGTCCCAACTAAGATGCGTCTCAAGAGTCAAATTTACTCCTTACTCTGCCATCCTTAATTGGTTTTACTGTGAGTAGGTTTCTGACAATCATATCAATAAACATACTCCCCAACTAAGATGCGTCTCAAGAGCATAATTTACTCCTTACTCTGTCATCCTTAACTAGTTTAGTAAGTTACTGACAATCATATCATACTTCCCAAATTTTTTTTGGAACAACTATCCTTCCTCTCCAATCAGATCACAACATTGTTCTCAATGTTAAAACATAGATAGGTAAAGGATAGAAGATAGTACCTGTTATTACAATTACTGAAAAGAGAAACCTCACACAAATTTAAACAGAAATAAAGTACGATGAATAAAACCAATGGTAAATGAAAGTTATAGATGAAGTGTCAGATCACACTCTTGTTCATTGCTGCCTCCTTGGCTGCTTCCTTCTGACCAATCTATCTGAGCTAATGTTGGTTCAAGTTCATAAATAAAAGTTTGTAATTTTTAATTAATTCATCAACAGTTGAAGCAGATATAAGGAGTTTTCTTGCTGAAGGTGTGATAAAGTTCTGTTCCACAGCATGATCAACAAAAGATAACAAATTATCAAAGAAATTACTAACATTCAACAAATCTATGGATTTATGATGGATGTTCAGTTAGGCCTAAGAGATGATTTGAAAAACTTCTTCCAAAGTACTAAAACCTCCCGGTAAGGCAATGAATACATCAGAGTTTTCAAGCATTGTCATCATTCGTCCATGCATAGATGATACTTGAAGTTCCTGCCCAATTGTTTTTCCAATGATGTTTCTTCAAGTGAAAGGTTCAGGAATGATACCTAAAACTGACCACCTCTTATATGTGTAGAAAGTGATACAGTCCCCATTAACCCAATGCTACCTCCCCCATATACTACACGAATGTTCCTCGCAGCAAGTGTTCTACCAACAGTGCTTACTGCATTTTCAAACTCTAAACATTTCCTATAACTTGTCCCACAAAATACACAGATACTGGTAAATCTACAAACTGAAGAAGAAGCTCCCTCTATTTCTACACTCACACTCTCTTTGAATGATTATGAGTTGTAGGAAAATGAAGAAAATAAAGTGTTTAAATAGGGAAGAGAATGGAAAAAGTAATGATAGCACCAAGGGATGGAAACAGGCCAGACTTCACCCTAAATAGGCCAGACTTGTGTTTTAAATACTTGGCCTGAACCTAGCTTGTTACCTATCAAAGCCTTTTTTTGGGCCTGGCCTGGCCTGTTTAAGAAGTCTGGCCTAGCCTGAAACCTATTTAGAAGCCTGGTTTATATTAAGGGCTCTAAATAGGCCAGCAGGCTAAGGCCTTTATATAGGCCTAAGCCTTCAAATAGGCCTTGAAAGGCCATTGAAAAAAAATTACCATTCAAGTACAACTCTTGTAATATATTATGCCTTCTTGGTTAACTCCTCCCTTCAAGTTTCCACCTAAAAATTAACGAAGTTTTTTGCTTAATTACATCATGGGCATACCAATTTAAATGCACAATTTAATATAAAGTCATTACAATTATAATTATCCTAGGATTGCACAAACAAATTAATGATCCACATTAGCAATTTACTAAACCTCAAAAAATAAAATAGCCTCTTATCCAACAACAAAGCGCAGGATAGCAAAACGATAAAAGAAAGAAAGTTTATAGAATTTCTCACTAGGAAGTATTCAGGACCATGAAATAGAAAATCTGTAGGCTTGAAATCCAATATCCTTCATCATGCCTACGTCTTCCTGACAGTTTTTTTTTAAATGGGTGAACAATATCATCAATTTAGAGACAAGAGAATTAAATTCAAATTAAGAGAATGAAAGTACCTTGTAGCGATGGTATGAATCAGTTGCTACATCCCCATTACTGTGGTCTGCTATTCGATCTGAAGCACCAAGAAAATGTGACAAGAAGATATCATTCACTAGGTAATGATGAACTATGTTCATCCTTACTCCTAGAACTTTTTTCTTGAAATTTATAAATATATCATTTTATAGTCTACAAATAAAAGACCATTCTACAAATAAGTTAAACAATAATCACTCATCATACTATCAAATACATTTATATAACTTTCTAAGACAAATTCATAAAAAAATTTCCTTTTAATTTAATCATTTTAAATTATTCCATATAATCTATTTTATGGAAATAAAAGAATACAAATTCTTGAATTCATTTTAAAGAGAAAATATGAATAACTTAGACATTGTCATGTGTAGTAATCAATTCATACAAGTCGAGTCATGATATATTTTATCTTAATTAGTGGACATAATGGTCTGCTTGCAAGTTTTAAAAACTTGAAAACCTCTCATGTGAATTTGAAAGTTTGTGGTTGCTATTTTAAAATAAAGTTCAAGAGCATTCCATGTTTTTCTCAGTTTGTAATATTACAAATCATATCATACACTATATGTAACACTCAAAAAATTATTTATTTTATCATTAATCATCATTTTATAATATTTGAGATTTTTGAAAATTTCTGTGGATTTTTTCGAAAATGTCGAATATTTTAATATATTTTTCATTTTACGTGCACACTGAGCAAAGTCAGTGTAACACCTCGAAAATGATTTGTTTCATCATGAATAGTCATTTCTCAATATTCATGATTTTTTAAATTTTTTTTGGAACTTTCTGAAAATGTTAAATATTTTAATATATTTCTCATTTTACGTGTAAATTGAGCAGAGTCAGTCAAACACTCCGAAAAATTATTTTTTTGGTGATGAATAGCCATTTTTTAATATTTGTGATTTTTAAGAATTTTTGGGGATTTTTTTAAAAATGTCGAATATTTTAGTATATTTCTCGTTTTACGTGCGTCTTTGAGTCGGGATAACAAAATGTTTTCCCTGAGGCTGGAAAACCTTGGACTGTGAACGTGTCGATGGGGGATCTTACTAAACCCGAGGCCGGGCATAGTTTGCGAGGTTTGCGTTTTTTGAAGTTTTATTTGATAAATAAAAATCGCTGTATCATAAAAATTATTCGATAAATAATAAATATTATTTTCATCAAATATAACTTTAATTCACTGGAAAAATAATTCTAACAGTGAAATTAATCATATGTTCAAGTGTATCTAATTAAGGAGACAAGCTTACTATGTACTTTATCGAGAAATGTGCAAAGTTTCTCAAGGAAGCTTCAATGAAGCTTCTAGGAAATTTCTTCCAAGCTTCCCAAGGAAGCCATGTGCTCTCTCTCGTCTCCCCCTAGCTCACGGCTGCTGCACACTTTTAGGGGGGGGGGAATTTGTGCTTCACAAAAATTAATTACATCACATTATTTTCAAAAACTAAAAAGCATCTTTTACTTTCTACTATTAACTTCTCTCTCTAAGTTTCATCTTTCTTCTTCCTTTAAGCTTTTTCTCCTCCTTCTTTCTAGAAGCATACGGCCAGCAGCTCTCCATGCACCCATCCATCACAAAAATTTCATCCAACCCCATTTTGTTAATCCTCTCCATCACCTAAACACTTATCTAGTTGGTGGTTCTTTGAAAAGCTTCCATTTTCACCATTTTCTTCAAGTTTCAAGCTTAGGGCTTTTGGGTAAGCTTCTTGATTCTTCACTTGCTTTTACTCATTTTCATTTCTAAGGTCTCCTTTGTGACCATCCATGCTTTATTGTTCAAGCATTGGTGTTGTTTTGATGAGTTTGAAATTTTAGGGTTCTTGGTGGTGTCCAATTTGAAAATTGCAAGGAGATTCTAGGGGGCTTCTCTTGTTTTCTTCTCTTAGGTAAGAGGAAGATACTCCTCTTCAACCTCTATTAGCAATAAGAAACCTTGTTTGTGATTGATTGTGAGAAAACCCTATTGAGGGTTATTCTTTGTTTGCATGATTAGTATGTTTACATGTTGTTTGCAATTTGTTTATGCTATTGGATTGATTGTTTGTGTATATTGTTATATTGGAATAGATTGGAAGGCATGAAATGGAAGAAAATGATGTTGGATTCTCTCTTCGATGGCCACGATTTTGGGGGCCCAAAATTGGGGTTCTTTGTGAACAATTGTAACTAGTGGGAATCAAAATTAATCAAGTGTACATTCTGTAATTAATGAGGTGAAAAAATTTGGGAACTTAATCCCCTATGGAGGCCACGGCCTCTAGGGCCTTTTGGGGCTTGATTATGCAACTTTGGTAACCTTAGGACTTAGATAATCAAGTGATTAAATTATTGGTAATAGGATGGAAAATTAGCAAAATTGGAAGACTAAGGTATACTTGGAGATTCATAAATTTTAAAGAATCAAGAATGAAATTTTTCATAAGACTTAGGGTAATTTTAATTAGGGCAAAAATAAGAGAGTGTGAGACTTTGAGACCCTTAGAATAACTTTGTAAGTGTATAAGAATAAATTACCTTAGATAATTTAATTAATTAAGAGAACTCCTCTAGAGACGAATTTTGTATGAAAGGCTAAATTTAAGTGAGAATTTATAATAAACCTTAAAAATGTATTAATTCATTTAATTTTAATATTATGATATTGTGGGTCCATGTGAGTGATCAATGAAGTGTTAATACTTGCCTTGGCCAATTGTAGCATATTGTGAAAAAGCATGTAATGATGAACATACATATTTATGCATAGAGTTGTCATGCATTGTGAATGTCCGTTGGACTGTTGTTAAGGCCAAGTTGCCTAGGAGATTGAACACACCTTAGTGCGAGTGCGAGTAGACTAGTGCAGGTCATATTGTTGACCACGGGAGCATCGGGGTGCGGGTATCCCGCAATGGACAGTTGGTAGCTCTTCTGTCCATGGGGCAAATCGATGCAAACGCACCGACGATGCTGACCGGGCACTGTCCTATATCGTGATCTAGCGTAGACTGTCTGTATAATGCCTTGATGTGCACGTGGAAAAACTGATGAGTTATAGCACTTTGGCCGTGGCGACCGAGTTGCAAGACATGTCTCATTATCTTTCTCTCTGACGGTTTTGTGTCTAGCTCCATGGAGTAGGATTTTGACTTTGTATGCATATGCATAGTGAGTCCATGTATTATCTGGCATTTATTCATTATTATAATTGGAGCTATTGTGCTACTGATATATTTAACTGCCTGGAACTATTTAGTAGTTTATTACTGCTGCTTAACGTTTATTATTTTTATTGCTGTTGAAATGCTATGTGGGCGCTTTGCGCTGTTTTGTTTCTTGCTGCTATAATTGGTAATGATGGTAGGATGTCTTACCTCTTTCTTGTATTTCCATTATGTTCCATCTATATATTATGTCACATCGAAGATGACGACAAGGAGGTTGGAGCTCCCGATTTCCCCAACGTCTGGCCCGATCGCTATTAGCATTTACTGTGGAGCATGGAGGCACACATGCATGGATTTCTAGGTGATATGCGTCTGGCCTTCCTTGGAGGGCCAGACTGCTAGCACATCAACCTGAATTCTGACCGCTATGTCTACTTGGGAGACGTGTTGATCTCTTTGGCTTGGAGGCGTCATGAGCCACCGATCTTTACCTGCTGCATCAGCCTGTGTTTGGAGTTTTATCTGCCCATCCAGGAGATATGGGGTGACCACTACTACACCCCACAGGAGGATTCTTTTGATTCCACTGCTCGTGCTTTGACCCATAGCTCTGTGGCTCCTATGGAGGTTTCCTCGGATGAGGAAGACCCCGAGGAAGTTCCCGAGGAGGATCCTGATACAATTCCTCCTCATCTGAGGGACTGATATTACTGGTAGCTACTGAGGGCTACCAGTATTTTATTTTGGGGGCCTGATGTCTTTATTTTGATGAGCTGTACATTTCTAATATCTTGGGGATGTATATGTATGATCCTTTGGGCAGGTATAGTTTTGCTTTTTGGTATATCGGGCTTTGTAACTAAACATATTTGATATATATATATATATATATATATATATATATATATATATATATATATATATATATGAGTATGCAATGTTGATCAAATGTATGCTTTACTTCTGTCTTGCTCTTTATTGTCATTTATCATTTCGTCACTATAGTTTATTAACTATTATAAAAAAAATAGTCACCATTTTATTTATGCAACTTCAACCAGATAAATTTAACTGTAAATAAAAGAACTGGGTCTTAATTTATAAATTTTATTTTCTGCATTTTTAAATGACAATGTGAAGTTCCCTCCCAAAAAGGGGCATTACATTAAGTTGGTATCAGAGCCTCGGTTTACGTTTCTTTGGGTCTTGTGATTGAATCTGTCTTGTTTGTGCTGTGTGTTCTCTGAAAATCAAACACGGAGATGTATTGTTTGGTATTCCTAGTGGATACGACTGACTTTCCTTGTGTCTTTCAGTTACTCTGACTTAAGACAATAAGATGGCACGACGCGAAGATATGGCAGCCGCTATAGCGGCGATGCAGAGGATGGCTAAGACCGTCACCCAACAAATTGAACAAGCTACTCAGCAACAAGAGAGAGTTGCTCAACAACAAGAACGAGGTGCTCAACAGCTCGAGGCTACTGCAGATGCTTAGAACTTAGCGGAGTTTCGTCGCCACAATCCTCCCCAATTTAAAGGAGAGTTCGATCCGGACAAAGCTAGTCTATGGATCAAAGAGGTGGAGAAAGTCTTTCGAGGGATGAACTGCGCTGAGAACAAAAAGGTGATCTATGCTACTTTTATATTAGTGGGAAATGCTGAAAACTGGTGGAATAGAATGCAGAGAATGCTGGAAGCTGCAAACCGAGAGATCACTTGGGAGTTATTCAAGGACAAGTTCGTAGATAAATATTTTCCTGCGAGCGCAAGGCACGCGAAGGAGTCAGAATTTCTCAACTTACGGCAAGGAAATATGACCATTAGTGAATACGCAGTGAGGTTTGAAAACTTGTCACATTTTTCAACGTACTTTCAGCACCAACCCAATGAAGCCTGGAAGTGTCGGAGATTTACTGAAGGACTGAGGTATGAGGTTAAGAAGGCTGTTATCACCCTAAAGATCAATAAGTTCTCAGAGCTACTAGATACATGCTGTGAAGTAGAAGCTCTGGAGCAATCTAGAGATACGAGGAGCAGGAACTTTGGACTCACATGGTTCCAAAGGGGCGGTGGCAAAAGTCCTAACTGCTTCTAAAAGAAGCTCTATTCTGACCAACGGGAAATCAACAACAGACAATGGGTAGAAGTTCTAGTGGAGGTTCTATTGGGAACCAGACTGGCCAGAACATGGCCTATCCTTCAAGATGCCTGAAGTGTGGGAAAGATCATCTCATAAGGGACTGCATCATAAAGGGGATTATTTGCTTCAGATGTGGCAAACCTAGCCATGTATCCCGAGACTGCAATCAAGCGAAGGCTGAACCTTCGATCAATGCTGCAAGAGCCAAGAAACCACAAGCAGGAGGGTGAGTTTATACCATGAGCGGTGCTGAAGCCTCCGAGTTCGAAGACTTGATTCAAGGGGAATGCACCATAGAAAGTAACCTTTTAACTGTACTGTATGACTCTGGGGCAACCTATTCTTTTATATCATATGACTGTGTGCAAAGACTTGGTTTACCAGTGTCTACCTTACTTTTTGACTTAACTGTTTCTATCCCCACTGATAAATCGGTAGTTACTACCAAAGTCTGTTTAAATTGTCCTTTGATTATTGAAGGTCGAATTTTTTCTGTCAATTTGATCTGTTTACCCCTTTCCCAACTAGATATAATTTTAGGGATGGACTGATTGTCTTTCAACTATGTTCTATTAGATTGTTCGAGAAAAATAATAGTTTTTCCCCTAGATGAGGATTCTAGATTTCTGACGGCCAACTGAATTCAAGCTCTCTTGAAAGAATGAGCTCACGGATACATGCTATTGTCTTCTTTGAAAGTTAAGAATGAGGTTGATGTGAACACAATTCCAGTGGTGAATGAGTTTCTCGAAGTCTTTCCAGAGGATGTACCTGGTTTACCACTGGCGCTAGAAATAGAGTTTGCTATTGACCTTGTACCGGGAGCTGGTCCTGTGTCTATAGCACCTTATAGGATAACACTAACAGAATTAGCTGAGCTCAAGAAGAAACTAGAGGAGCTTTTGGAAAAGTAATTCGTCAGACCGAGTGTATCACCATGGGGAGCACCAGTACTATTAGTTCGCAAGAAGGATGGTTCATCCAGATTGTGTGTGGACTACCGACAGCTGAACAAAGTGACAATCAAGAATAAATATTCACTCCCAAGAATTGACGACTTAATGGACTAACTGAAGGGAGCAACGGTGTTTTCAAAGATCGATCTGTGATCTGGGTATCATCATATACGAGTGAAGACGGAGGATATACCCAAGACTGCTTTTCGTACCCAATACGATCATTACGAGTACCTCGTGATGCCGTTTGGCGTGACGAATGCACCATCTATCTTTATGGACTACATGAACTGAATCTTTCGTCCTTACTTGGATAGATTCGTTGTGGTATTCATTGATGACATTCTGGTATACTCTCAAAATCAGGAGAACCATGCTGAACACCTCAGTATAGTTCTTCAGATTCTGATGGAGAGGGAACTGTATGCCAAACTGTCAAAATGTGAATTTTGGCTGGAAGAAGTTAAATTTTTGGGTCATGTAATCTCAAAGGATGGGATTGCGGTGGATCCATCAAAAGTGGAGGCAGTGCTACAATGGGAAAGGCCAAAGTCAGTGACGGAGATTCGTAGCTTCGTGGGTTTAGCCGAATATTACCGGAGGTTCATTGAGGGATTCTCTAAGTTTGCAAGACCTCTTACTCAACTCACGAGGAAGAACCAAGCTTTTGAGTAGACCGATAGCTGTGAACAGAGTTTCCAAGAGTTGAAGAATTGGCTGACTACCTCACCAGTGTTAGTGTTACCCGATCCAAATGAACAGTTTGAAGTGTACTATGATGCTTCATACCAAGGACTAGCATCTGTACTTATGCGATATGGACGAGTAGTGACTTACGCTTCAAGGCAATTGTGAGTACATAAGAAGAATTACCCGACGCACAACTTGGAGTTAGCGGCCGTGGTTTTCGCTCTAAAGATATGGAGGCATTTTCTCTACGGAGCAACATTCAACATCTTCAGTGATCACAAGAGTCTGAAGTACTTGTATGATCAGAAGGAGTTGAACATTAGGCAGCGAAGGTGACTGGAGTTCCTGAAGGACTATGATTTCTAACTTCTGTATCACCCCGGTAAGGCATACGTCGTGGTAGATGCCTTGAGCAGAAATATGAACAGTGTCTCTGCCCTGATGATTAAGGAAAAGGATCTGATAGAGCAGTTCAGAGATGTATGGTCTTTTGTGGAGTTAGAACTAGAAAAAATTTGCATGAATATGGTTACCATCTCAAGTGAGTTAATGGATGACATACGGGAGAAGCAGAAGGTTGACAAGTTCTTATAAGAAGTGAGAGAGCAAATGAAGCATGACAACGACACAACATTTGCAGAAGGAACAGACGAAATTCTGAGATTCCGAGATAGAGTCTGTATTCCCCGTGACCAAGAGCATAGAGAGTATATTATCAACCATGCTCACACAAGCCAGCTGAATATGCATCCGGGCATAACAAAAATGCCTCAAAACTTGAAGAAGTTGTTCTGGTGGCATGGAATGAAGAGTGACGTCACTAGACGTGTATCGACTTGTCTGGTTTGTCAGAAAGCTAAAGTGGAACATCAAAGACCAGCGGGATTGTTGCAACCATTGTCTATTCTTGAATGGAAGTAGGATAGCATTGCAATGGATTTTGTAGTAGGTTTGCCAAGGACAAGAAAAGATCATGACTCGATTTGAGTAATTGTGGACCGACTCACGAAATTAGCACATTTTCTCCCGATCAACATAAGATACAAACTGGAGAGACTGACCCAGATCTATATTGGAGAGATTGTTAGACTACACGGTGTGCCTACAAGTATTGTTTCGGATAGGGATCCTAGATTTACTTCAAATTTCTGGCGGAGTCTACAAGAAGCATTAGGGACAAAGTTACGTCTAAGTTCTGCTTATCACCCACAGACCGATGGCCAATCGGAGAGGCCGATCCAATCATTAGAAGATTTGCTTAGAGCTTGCACCATAGAATAGACTGGAAGTTGGGATGACATTCTACCGTTAATAGAATTCACCTACAATAACAGTTATCATTCAAGCATAAGGATGGCACCCTATGAGGCTCTATATGGACGGCGGTGTCGGACGCCTTTATGTTGGTACCAAGATGGCGAGCACCTTACTATTGGACCAGATGTTATACAACAGATAACTGAGAAAGTTAAGATGATTCAGGAGAAGATGAAGACGGCTCAGAGTCGACAAAAGAGTTATGCAGACCAAAGGAGAAAGCCTCTTGAGTTTGAGGAAGGCGAGCATATATTTTTGAAAGTCACACCTATGATTGGGGTAGGCCAGGCCTTGAAATCTAGAAAACTCACTCCAAAATTTCTTGGACCATACCAAATTATTCGTCGAGTAGGTCCAGTAGCCTATCAAATAGCCTTACCTCCTTTCCTCTCAAACATTCATAATGTTTTCCATATGTCTCAACTACGAAAATACCTTCTTGACCCAAGTCATGTCATAGCACTAGATACAGTACAATTAAAAGAGAATTTAACTTATGAGGCACCTCCTGTAAGAATTGAGGATAGAAGGATAAAACAACTAAGAGACAACGAGATCTCATTGGTGAAGGTAATCTGGAACGAAATAACTGGAGATGCAACGTGGGAGCTAGAAGACAAAATGAAGGAGCAACACCCACAATTATTCTAAGGTATGCAAATTTCAAGGACGAAATTTCTTTTTAGAATGGGAGAGTTGTAACACCCCGAAAATTGTTTATTTTATCATTAATCATTATTTTATAATATTTAGGATTTTTGGAAATTTCTGTGAATTTTTTCGAAAACGTCAAATATTTTAATATATTTCTCATTTTACGTGCACACTGAGTAGAGTCAGTGTAGCACCTCTGAAATGATTTGTTTCATCATGAATAGTCATTTCCCAATATTCGTGATTTTTGAAAATTTTTCTAGAATTTTTCAAAAATATTGAATATTTTAATATATTCTTTGTTTTACGTGCACACTGAGCAGAGTCAGTCAAACACTCTGAAAAATTGTTTGTTTTATGATGAATAGTCATTTTTTAATATTTGTGATTTTTAAGAATTTTTGTGGATTTTTCTAAAAATGTCAAATATTTTAATATATTTCTCGAATTACGTGCGCACTGAACGGAGCCGGGATAATGAAATGTTTTAACTGAGGCTGGAAAACCTTGGACTGTCAACTTGTCGATGGGAGATCTTACTAAACCCAAGGCCAAGCATAGTTTACGAGGTTTATGTTTTTCAAGTTTTTATCTGATAAATAAAAATTGTTGTATCATAAAAATTATCTGATGAATAATAAAATATTATTTTCATCAACTGTAACTTTAATTCACTGGAAAAATAATTCTAACAGTGTAATTAATCATCTGTTCAAGTGTATCTAATTAAGGAGACAAGCTTACTATGTACTTTATCGATAAATGTGCAAAGCTTCTCAAGGAAGCTTCTAGGAAATTTCCTCCAAGCTTCCCAAGGAAGCCATGCAGTCTCTCTCCTCTCTCCCTAGCTCATGGCTGCTATACTCTTTTAGAGGGGGGAAATTTGTGCTTCACAAAAATTAATTACATCACATTATTTTCAAAAACTAAAAAGCATCTTTTACTTTCTACTATTAACTTCTCTCTCTAAGCTTCATCTTTCTTCTTCCTTTGAGCTTTTTCCCTCCTTCTCTCTAGAAGCATATGGCCAGCAGCTCTCCATGCACCCATCCATCACAAAAATTTCATCCAACCCCATTTTGTTAATCCTCTCCATCACCTAAACACTTCTCTAGTTGGTGGTTCTTTGAAAAGCTTCCATTTTCACCATTTTCTTCAAGCTTCAAGCTTAGGGCTTTTGGGTAAGCTTCTTGATTCTTCACTTCCTTTTACTCATTTTTGTTTCTAAGGTCTCCTTTGTGACCATCCATGCTTTATTTTTCAAGCATTGGTGTTATTTTGATGAGTTTGAAATTTTAGGGTTCTTGGTGGTGTCCAATCCAAAAATTGCAAGGAGATTCTAGGGGGCTTCTCTTGTTTTCTTCCCTTAGGTAAGAGGAAGACACTCCTCCTCAACCTCTATTAGCAATAAGAAACCTTATTTGTGATTGATTGTGAGAAAACCCTATTGAGGGTTATTCTTTGTTTGCATGATTAGTATGTTTACATGTTGTTTGCAATTTGTTTATGCTATTGGATTGATTGTTTGTGTATATTGATATATTGGAATGGATTGGAAGGCATGAAATGGAAGAAAATGATGTTGGATTCTCTCTTCGATGGCCACGGTTTTGGGGGCCCAAAATTGGGGTTCTTTGTGAACAATTGTAACTAGTGGGAATCAAAATTAATCAAGTGTACATTATGTAATTAATAGGGTGAAAAAATTTGGGAACTTAATCCCCTATGGAGGCCACTGCCTCTAGGGCCTTTTGGGGCTTGATTATGCAACTTTGGTAACCTTGGGACTTAGATAATCAGGTGATTAAATTATTGGTAATAGGATGGAAAATTAGTAAAATTGGAAGACTAGGATATACTTGGAGATTTATAAATTTTAAAGAATCAAGAATGAAATTTTTCATAAGACTTAGGGTAATTTTAATTAGGGCAAAAACAAGAGAGTGTGAGACTTTGAGACCTTTAGAATACTTTCTAAGTGTATGAGAATAAATTACCTTAGAGAATTTAATTAATTAAGAGAACTCCTCTAGAGACGAATTTTGTAAGAAAGTCTAAATTTAAGTGAGAATTCATAATAAACCTTAAAAATATATTTTAATTCATTTAATTCTAATATTATGATATTGTGGGTCCATGTGAGTGACCAATGAAGTGTTAATACTTGCCTTGGCCAATTGTGGCATATTGTGGAAAAGCATGTAATGATGAACATACATGTTTATGTATAGAGTTGTCATACATTGTGAATGTCCGTTAGACTGTTGTTAAGGCCAAGTTGCCTAGGAGATTGAACACACCTTAGTGCGGGTACGAGTAGACTAGTATAGGTCATATTGTTGACCACGGGGGCGTCGAGGTGCAGGTACCCCACAATGGATAGTTGGTAGCTCTTCTGTTTGTGGGACAAACCGATGCAAATGCACCGACGATCTTGACCGGGCACTGTCCTATATCGTGATCTAGCGTAGACTATCTGTACAATGCCTTGATGTGCACGTGGATAAACTGATGAATTATAGCACTTTGGCCGCAGCAACCGAGTTGCAGACATGTTTCCTGATCTTTCTCTCCGACTGTTTTGTGTCTAACTCCATGGAGTAGGATTTTGACTTTGTATGCATGTGCATAGTGAGTCCATGTATTATCTGGCATTTATTCATTATTATAATTGGAACTGTTGTGCTACTGATATATATAACTACCTGGAACTGTTTGGTTGTTTATTACTGCTACTTAACGTTTATTATTTTTATTGCTGTTGAAATGCTATGTGGGCGCTTTGCGCTATTTTGTTTCTTGCTGCTATAATTGATAATGATGGTAGGATGTCTTACTTTTTTCTTGTATTTCCATTATGTTCCATCTGTATATTGTGTCCCATCGAAGATGACGACAAGGAGGTTGGAGCTCCCGATTTCCCCAGCTTCTGGCCCGATCGCGATTAGCATCTACTGTGGAGCATAGAGGCACGCATGTGCGGATTTCTAGGTGATATGTGTCTGACTTTCCTTGGAGGGCCAGACTGCTGGCACATCAACCTGAATTCCGACCGCTGTGTTTACCTGGGAGACGTATCGATCTATTTAGCCTGGAGGCATCATGAGCCGCCGATCTTTACCTGCTGCATCAACTTGCGTTTGGAGGTTTATCTGCCCATCCGGGAGATGTGGGGTGACCGCGATTACACCCCACAGGAGGATTCTTTTGATTCCACTACTCGGGCTCTGGCTCGTAACTCTGTGGCTCCTATGGAGGTTTCCTCATATGAGGAAGACCCCGAGGAGGATCTCGCGGAGGATCCTGAAGAGGATCCTGATACGATTCCTCCTCATCTGAGTGATTAATATTGCTGGTAGCTACTGAGGGCTACCAGTGTTTTATTTTGAGGGCTTAATGTCTTTATTTTGGTGGGCTGTACATTTCTGATATCTTAGGGATGTATATGTATGATCCTTTGGGCAGGTATAGTTTTACTTTCTGGTATATCGGGCTTTGTAACTAAACATATTTGATATATATATATATATATATATATATATATATATATGAGTATGCAATGTTGATCAAATGTATGCTTTATTCATGTCTTACTCTTTATTTTCATTTATCATTTTGTCACTACAATTTATTAACTATTATAAAAAAATAGTCACCATTTTATTTATGCAGTTTCAACTAGATAAATTTAACTGTAAATAAAAGAACTGGGTCTTAATTTATAAATTTTATTTTTTGCATTTTTAAATGACAATGTGACGTTCCCTCCCAAAAAGGGACGTTACACTATAGAAGATCAAGTCTCACTTAAGTACTGAGCCACTAATATTCATCAATGATACACTGAAAATAGGGAGATTACTTTGCTTTATGGAAATGAAAATGACTTTGGAAAGAGTGGGCTCAGATGCCAACCTAGGTATCTATGAGTAAAGGTGTCCCATATGCTTGGACCCTTGCCACCTTCATATGTTGCAGCTTCATTCTTCATACACATGCCAACCACATTAAAAAAAAATGCCAAATAAGATCCACACCTTTCACATAGATATAAATAACTAACAACATCCCAATTTTTAGCCAGAACAAAACTTGGTAAGCTGAAGATGTTGTTCCAAATACAAAATCTACAGGGAAACTGCTTTGATTAAGAGAATCTATGCACTCAACCAAGGCTATGGATACAACTAAGAGAAGAAGTCCTTTAAACCACATTGCTCATAATTCAAACAAAAAAAAAGGAATTAATCCGAGACATTATGCTATTCAAGATGAAAATAGGAATTACCATATGAAAATTTTAACATTCAGTCAACCAATTATGTTTGAGAGTCATATTATTACTGATAAATTTTAGAAGTCAATAAGTATTAAAATCCATCATGCTTATACAAATCAGTGAGCCAGAACTGAGCATAAATCTACTTTCATGTAAATTTCAACTTTCAAGTTGTAAGTACCATATTTCTGAACAAGATGTCTATGCCAGCCCAGGATGAAGGACCATAAAACCCTTGATATCTTACAATATAATCTAATGGAAGACTTAGTAAAATCAAATTCCTAATCCCAATTTTTTCTTATATACGAGACAATTAATTAAAAAAAAGGAAAAAGTACAAGATTCCTAAATTTCCAACTTCCACGATAGTCTTTCTAAACTTCGAAGAGTAACAGAAATCTTCCATATTCTATAATAATAATTAAAAAAGAAGAAGAAGATCAGCATAGAAATCAGATCTAGGAACCTCAGATCTAACCCTAAAAACCCTTTTTACCTAGTAAAAATCAGTGTAGTCAGAATCTTCGAATCTTAGTCGGTTCTTCCAAGGCTTCCAAGGCATGCGTGGTTGGTTCTTCGCAACCTCCGGAGGACAGTCATCCGTGGAGGAGAGGAGAGGATTGAGGAGTGAACTGACTAAGTTGGAGGAGAGGAAACATAAATGAAGAAATGAAACGAAGATTCGAAGAAGGCTTGGAAGTGAATCAGCAAAGGAGTTAAAATATTATATAATTTAAATATAAAACTATAAAATATGTAAATATAAGTATAAAAACTAAGCATAGCTTAGTGGTAAGTGGAGTGTTTATATTACCACTTGGTAGCAAGTTCAATTCTTTGTATAAACATAATCTCAATTTTTTTTGAATATATTTATATTTGAGTATAAATAGGCCAGCCTAATAGGCCTAACAGGCTTTGTTGAGAAGTTAGGCTTGGCCTATTAAATGAAACAAACTTTTAAAAAGGCCTAAACCTAGCTCATTTTCTAAATAGGTCAGGCCAGGCCGCAGGCCCCTGACAGGCCGGCTGGCCTATTTCCATCCCTAATAGCACCTATATGGGTAGGTTGGCTACTGTCAGAAAAGTTTGAAATTAAGAAACATAGTTTTTTTTGTTTTTTTTTATTTTTTTTAGACTTCAAGAAAACCATCAGGGTAAAGAAGTCTAGAAACCCCTGAAAGGCCCTGCCCAAAGGATCGTTTGTCCAAAATCAAAATACAACAAAATCATACAAAGATAAAATAATAATAACAAATGTTGACATACCTTTATGTACAGGTTTCATGACGTATCTTTATACTGCTTGTCATGAGTGCATTAATACCAAGACGGCTCAGCCAATCTAGGAATTCTTCTCCTTCTTGCTTGTGGGATATTTTGGATTGAGCTACGATGCAACTAATTATAGTACGTAAATCTGATAGCCACCACCAATGACCACAGCCAATGAAAGGTCGCTGGAGAGCCCATGGTATTAAATCACAGGATCCAACTCAGAGGCATTGTCACACAAGAATGCAAGCATGGGACGCTTCTATCTATCCATCAGGAAGCAAAGCCTATGGTTGAAACCTGGGAATGCTTGCGTGACTCTCTACAGAGCATGGCACATGAACCTTATTTACAAGCCAGTGTGCGAAGGTCCACTTGAGTCAATGATGGGTCTGCCACTAGCAGAGGCTCCTAATTTAATTAAAGACCAAGTACAGCCGAAGTTTCACCCTCTTTTTTTTCTTTTTTTTTCTTGAATATGTACAAATAATATATACATGTTGTTGTGATTGTGGCTTACATCTTCCTCTAGTTTTACGTCCAGTAACAACTTAAACGCCTTCTATGAGTCGAGGATAAGCTTCCCATCTAATTTTCTTATAAATTAGCAAACAGGGTCTTTTTGAGTCAGATTCCCAAGACTGTAACGTTCTTGCTCGTCCTTGAAGAGATTCCATAAACTAAGAAGTTCACGCTGCACATATTCATAAGAATGCATCTAAAGAGTCAAAAAGATATTATCTAATGACTCCTTACTCAGTCCATTCTTAATCAAGAAAATTTTATCTTCTCTGTTTACGGAAACTATTCCCAAAGAATGACATCGTGTGTTACAATTCCATCGCGCACACTTGTAACAAACTTTCATCCTTTTTGTTTTTTTTCCTTTTAGAAAAAAGAACTTTTATCGAGACCCAGCATGTATGGGACAAATGAATCTGAAGATTCACTAGCTAAATGAACTTTTGCTTCAATTATCTAGTGAATATCTTCTGGGATGCCCTTGTGCATTAACAGTCTCATTCTTTCACACTTAGCTTTGTAGATTTTTGTTAGAGCATTTAGAGGAAAAGAAGGGAAATGCTTTCTTAGATTTGAGAGAATGACATCCATTTTGAAGGAGAAGGAATCAGTTATTATGGGAAACTGAAAAATAAACTGACTTGAGAGTCACGAAGTACCGTTATCCGCCACTTAACCGGGGGCACAAAGAACTCAAAAACTTGGTTTTTTAGAAATGGTTTGAGTCTTTGTCCATTGACCTTAAATACACTATCATTCTTAGGGTTCTCAATGTCCATGGCCCCATAAGGATACACTTGTTTGACAATAAAAGGGTCACACCACCTAGATCTCAATTTTTCAGGGAATAGGTGAATGCGAGAATTATAAAGCAGAACTTTTTGACCAATTTCAAAAGTTTTTCTCAAAATTGATTTATCATGAAAAGTTTTTGCTCTAACTTTATAAATCTTTATGTTTTCATATGCATCATTTCTCAATTCCTCAACAATCAAAAATTTCAATGACAATGATAAGGTTCAGAGGCATCCTATTTCACTTAGAAATAGAACCCTATTTTGGATAGTTTCCACCAATTTTTCAAAATGTATAGCTATCTCTAAATAAAGTGGACTAATAAAATCCATACTGCAAGATTTTTGCAGTTGTTTTCTTTGAAGAAAAGTAACCTCCACATGCTTTTGAGTGACAAAATTTAATGACATTACCTTCCTCACTGTTGGGCACACATCTCTGAATGATTTGATCAACATAATTAAGGCAGGATCTTTCATGTTGCAAGAAAATTGATTATGTTAGCAAACCAAGGCTTGGAATTAATAGAAAATAAAAATTCATTGGAAAAAGAATCATTGATAGGTGTGATATCAAAATGTGAGCCTATTGTAAGTATGGATAAAAAGTGATTCAAAATAATTAAAGACACAAAATTATATATAAAAAAAAACAAAAACATACTAAAATGCACGAAATTAAGAGGGAAAAGAGAGAACAAAGCACATGAATGTCAAACACATTAAGGATGTAAACACATGAAATTAAAACACTAGGGATCTGACTTCACTTGATTCAATAATCTATCATAGACAATAGAGTAGCTTTGGGACCTTCATTTTAATTAATTTCTAATCATTCAATTGATGGGGAGAATCCAGTAATTAATTAAAACTCAATTCCTTGGTCTAAACCTTAACTCTTAAGGCATGACCTTTACTCTATGGATTCTTATGGAATATACCACAATTCTCCCACACAACCTATAACCTCCATTCCTAGATGATTATAAATCATGACACTTATTATTTATGGTCTAGGTCATATGCAAACCTTCTGATTCTACACATACCTCACTAGATCAATTTATGAGTGGCCAATTCATAAAAGTATTAAGAATCATAATAAGCATTCAAATTGAATAAAAAAATTGATTAAAATTTTAATCTTAATACATGTCGATTGAATCAAGTTACATTTTCACCCTAGAAACACACAAATTTAACTACACATGACAAAAGAGAAGAATCAATAGGAAGAATAAAATAAAACTATATACAGAACTCAATATTTCATAAAAAAAATATTAACAAGTAGGCAGTAAACCTGGCATGATAAAAAATAATAATAATATTAACAAGTAGGTGGTAAAATTACCATTAAATATTAATAAGGATGTGGTATAAACTAGTCACCAAATAAATATTACAAGGGTGTGGTATAAACCAATCACCAAATATATATTAACATGTAGTAAATAAATATTAACAAGGGTGTGGTATAAACCAACCACCAAATATATATATTAACAAGGGTGTGGTATAAACCAACCACCAAATAAGTTAATAAACTAATAAATTTAAAAGTTAGTAAGCATGTAAATTAAAATGTTAGAAGTAGATAAATTAAAAAGTTAAAAGCAGCTAAATTAAAAAGTTAGAAAGTTAGTAAGAGAGTTAGATAGTTAGTAAGTTAGTAAGCAAGAAAATTAAAAAGGTTAGTAAGTTAGTAAGCAAGAAAATTAAAAGGCTAGTAGGTTAGTAAGTTAGAAAGTAAGAAATAAAATACAGAAAATAAAGTACAAAAAATAAAGTACAAAAAATAAATTTAAAATATGAAAACTGGAGAGAGGCAGAGCCCCACCAAAGCCGGCGAAGGAGAAAGAAGAGAAGAGTCAAGATTGAGATATTATTAGAATATAAAGTAAAAATCAAAGAACCAACAAGCCGATTTTTTTTCAGTGAGAAAGAAGAGAAGAAGAAAGATTATTTAATTAATAATTAAAGATTACAGAGGGAGAATGGAGAGTTTCTATTAAAAAGTTAGTACATTAGTATGTACAAAAAAAAAAATTAAAAGAGTAGAATATATATATATATATATATACAAGATCCAGAAAAAATATAAATATATATATATACAAAATATTTACATAATAAATTTGTTATTCAAATCAAGTTCTTGACAACGACGCTAAAAACTTGATGCAGATTAAAAGTTACAAACCCAAGTACAGGTTGTTTCAAGTAATAAATTCTCGAGAGTCCGAGGTCGATCCACAGGGAATTGATAAAGAAAAATTCTTTGACGTAAAGTAAATATTTTGTCACAATAATAAAAGTGATAAAACTTAGTCACAAATAAAAAAACTTACTTGGGTTAGGAGATCCACTCTTGGTAAATAAATTAAGGACAAGATTAATTCTTTTTATAACTCAATTAGAATCTACACATAATGGAGATTCTAATCGAAAAATACAACATTTAAAGTTTATTAAAAATTATATATGTAATTATATTATGATTTCTTTAATCATCTAATAACACCACCACTTATAAATGGGCTCAAGCATTCATTGTGCCTATATCTTATTTACTACAAATCAAGATCACCATTTTACAAGGAGAGTTTCTAAATTGATTGGAAACAAAATACAACACATATAATGACCACTTAAAAATATATCATTTAAGCACAAGAAAGAAATGAATCTAACCTTATTTCATTACCAAGAGCTTTACCCTTTTACCTAAATAAAATAAAACTTAGTTACACATAGACAAGAAGAAAAGAAGAAAGAAGAAGAAGAAGAACATAACTTCAATTTAGAACAAAAGAAAACTATAACAAGATAAACAAACAACACAATAGCATGATCTTGGCCTCTAAGACCAAGACTCCTAAATGATCAGCCAAGGCTCTCTTTTATAGAGGATTAGGGATACAAAATGACAAGAGGCATGAGTGGGTGGATGAGTGGAAAATGCCAAATGACTTTTGATGAGTGGAAAATTATAGAGATTATTTATCTCTGAAATAATTTAGTTTTGAAGTCATTGCATTTGTCATTTTGTCACCAAGTGGTCTTCATAAAAGTTGTAGGCCTGGATCTTAGATTTCAAATGCCACTAGAATCACCTCAAGAGCCACCTACAGCCCGAGATATGGCCTAATTACTACACAGTATTCAAGCCTAATTACAGCTTCTCTGTTCTGATTTCCAAGCCCAATATGACCTCCAAGGAGTCCAAATTGAGTCTTATGTTCTAATGAAAGTTGTAGATATAGATCTTAACTTTCAGATACCAAAATTTTAGTCCAATCCAGATCTTACAGCCCGAGTTATGTTCTGATTACTGTACATTATTCAGATTTCAATCACAAATCTCATATTCTAACTTCCAAGCCCAATTAGTTCCATTAGATGTCTGACTTTGACCTAGAGCTCTCATGAAAGTTGTAGAGATCTCTCTTATCTTTCCAACAAGGTAAAATGCATAATTGTTAGACATCTAGAACTTAAGATATGACTAAAATACAGAAATAGTGTAAGGCATAAATCATGCTGGAAAAATCAATTAAGTTCAATTTGAGTCCAAATTTATAGAACATAACCAAACTTAATCAATTAAGTACATGAAGAGTGTAAATGACTAAAAATGAGAGTTTATTAATGTATAAAATATGTGATTATCAATGGTTAAAGTAGATTGTTAGGATATGTTGTTAATCATAACTAGACAAAATAAAGTATTTTTTAGGAGTTGTCATATTGGAAGGATAACATGATAAGGCACAACTTGGATGTTATGCATATTGAGAAAAATTTCTTTGACAACATGTTTAATACTGTAATGGATATCAAGGGCAAAACAAAAGATAATGAGAAAGTGCAAATGGATGTGAAAGAGTATTACAAACATCCTGAACTAGAACTTATTGATATGAGAAATGGTAAATTATTGAAACTAAAGGCATATTATGTGCTTAACAAGGAGTATAGGACAATGATCTTTGAAGGGGTTAAGGAGTTGAAAATGCCTAATGGTTATTCTTCTGATTTGGCTAGATGCATGGATATGAATCAGTTGTGTTTTCTTGGGTTAAGAAGCCATGATTGTCATATGTTTATGGAGTCTTTATGCCAATTACATTTTACTTGCTTCTTCAACATGTTTGGAAGCCCCTGACGGAAATAAGTTTATTCTTCAAAGACTTGTATTCCCATACTTTAAGAAGAGAAGACTTATTGGAAATGGAAAAAAACATTCATATCATTTATGCAAATTGGAGCGAATATTCCTACTTGGTTTTTTTATATTCTATAGAGCATTTATCGATTCATTTGCCTTATGAAGCGAGGATAGATGGGCCAGTTCAATATAGATAGATGTATCATTTGAAAGGAACATGAACAAGTTCAAAAGAACAGTCAAGAATAAATTACATGTAGAAAGTGCAATATACAATTGTTACGCCATAGACGAGACTTCATATTTTTTTTTTGTTTTACTTTAGGCCTAATGTTAATTGTATGAGAACAAGAGTGGGCCGTAATGATGATGGATGTCAAAATGATGTCTCACAACCATCTGTATCATTATTCAATCAACCTGGCCAGTCAGTTAGAGCATTTACTACTAAATAGTTGAATGATGTTGAGTTCAAGTCTATTGCACTTCACGTCCTGATTAACTGTGAAGAGGTCCAGTCATTTATAAAGTTAGTACCTCTACTTGATTTTTAAATTTCATCACGTCTACATTTTTAAGAACATAATCTAACATTTGTTCATTTATGGACCATGGTTAGTATGTTCGTGGAACATTTCAATATTCCACAAGAACATTCACACCAAAGAATTGAGGCTGATTTTATGGCATGGTTCTAATACTATGTATATATTCTGCACTTGATATTAACTATTTATTTCATGAATATCTGGATAGACAATGTTGGTGCCTAATAAGAAATCATGATGTGTAGGTTCACGAACCTCAGCATGTGGTAACTAATCATGACCTACGTGATCTTACTCGTGGCTCAAGTAGATAAGTGGAATGTTATTCATAGTATTTTATTAACGGGTATAGATTTCACACTTCTGCATGGTCGCAATGAAGAAAGACGATTAATAGTGGGGTTTCTGTTAAGGGATCAAGTGATGGTGAAGAAGACAATTATAGGGGAACTAGGGTGCATAAGGATTATAAAATTATGGAGGTGCAACACACAAGAAGATATGAGAGATATGATCTTTTTATCATTGCTCAATAAGTAAGATAAGTGTGTATTATGCTCCCTGGTCAGGAAGGGTTAAGGATAAGATTGCTTGGTGGGTAGTTATTAAGGCTAAGGCCATGAATTATGTGGAACTTGAGGGTGCAATAGAAACTTCCTTCTAAAATGGTTATGTCTCGGTTTTCTCTAAGCATTGATAAGGTCAATGATGAAACTTTGCGAGATAATGATGGTGAGCTTGAAGTAGTTGATGCAACTCTGGTGGGCACTGGAACAAAAAATGCTAATAAAGAAATTGATGTGGAAGTGGATGATAACGAGGTACAATATGACGAAGACGAGCACTCCCAACATGAGATGAGAAAGAAGAATATTATGAATACTTAGATTGATAATCTAACCATAAATTATCAGCTATAGGGCTTAAGTTATGTTTGCATTAATATTAGTGCTTATTGTTCCATTTAATGTATATGTCTTTATTATATTGAACATTCATTTATTTCATTAATTAGTGCTTAATATTCATTTCATACACATGTTATGATCGTTATCTATGTTTAATTTTAAGTTAACAGAGATTTGCTTATGACATATTATAACATGATCCTTACTTATGCAGACGATGTCATCACATCAGGACAAAGGTAAGGGGAAAGTGAAGGCAAGTAAGAGATCACCTCGATGGCGACCTCTGAGTTTTGGGATCTCTATTGTGGACCCTCGGCTAGCTAGGCATAGTGCAACTTATTCAGAACTAGGGATTGTGATTATGCCGACCCCTGGATTTACTTCCAACTCTAGATCTCCATCACCATTAGCTCCTCCACAAATTATAAGACAACGTCGTTTACCTTTCATTCTTTCTCCCTCATCACCATCTGCATTGTAGTAGCCATCCCTTGCACACACACTTGAGTCCAGCCATCTATCCGACCACTTGTCCCCCTATGGGCACCATTTTCTGCTGGTACTCTTACTACCTTTCACCACGCTGCCTCAGATCCTGGTCCATCCACCAAGCTGCCTCAGATGGTACTTGTCCAACTTCGACTACTGGCTCCACCCATGGTCAACCCGTCAAGCTCATCAAGGTCGATGGAAACTTTCAGTAAGGAATTTTTTTTTCTAATTCATATAGTTTATAACAAGTATATATCTAGATATTATGATTTTGTTATTAATTTGTTTGCCAAATGGTTATAAAGTTTTTTGCGTTCGAAATTGGCTATGACCACTTTGACTATACTTATCTGGAGCAAGTACCACCATCCCTAGAAATCTTGGCATGAGATTCCGAATAACCTGAGGCAGAATTAGTTTTATACGCTTATGGTATTTGAAATTTAATAATACTACTACATTTTTTACTAGATTATTATTTTGATTTTATGGTGTTAATCATCCTTTGTCTTATGTACAGGGACCTTCATTTGGACCCTGCTTTTTCTACTAAAAAAAATTATAAGGTTTTCAATGCACATGGAACAAAGTAGTTAAGTGATATGTTGAGGGATGCTAAGGGATTGGGATAAAGGCCTCCCTGGATAGGAGAGTCGTCGTGGGAGGATCTCCGGTAGTACTAGGAAAGTGAGAAATTTAAGGATAAGCAAGAGAAGGCTAATGTATTTAATAATGGCGCACTTACACACAGGGGCTTCCATCTCCCATGGGACCCACCGAGAAAGAATTATTATTTTTCTTAACTTTACGTAATTGTATTTAATTTCCTTTGTTTATCTTAGTAGTTGACACGTTGTGAGGTTATGATTTTATTTATATACATCGATTTTTCACAAGCAGAGGAGTTGGGCGCATTGCCAAAAGATGTTGACCTGTTTCAACACTTGCACTTTAGGCCAACGGTTGATAGATAGGTCAAGACTAGGGCTTGTGTCATTATTGTATGTAAATGTCATTTATTATTTTCTAGTTTTAAGAACATTCTATTTTCGTATACATTTTATTTAAGATAATTATGTATTATTTTTGTAGGAATCTTATAATGAAAAGGAACAGTGGGTGACCTAGAATTCTGAAGGGATGCAATTATCTGAAAGGGAACTTAGACAACCATGGATTAACAAATTGGGAGAAAGAAAAAAGGCAACAGTTATTTCCTTACATCCCAAGCAACTGAGGAGTCATCATGTAGTGCTCATAGTTAGTCATCAGTCTACACTACTGAGTTAAATGAGCACATCATAGCATAGATAAGGGAGGAGATGGAGCAAAGCATTTCTGACATTCATTCACGGACAAGGTAGGAGATCATGCAGGAGATGGGGCAGGACATGATGCAGACATTACAATAGATTTGAGGCCAAATTGCTATGCAGCAAGCATTGATGGGTACACAAGGAGGCATTGGGATGGGGTTGCAAAACCCCATGTGGATGGGCACAGGTATGGGCATTGACATATAGTCCATGCCAATGTCTTTTCACATGACAATGCCCTCCCAGCCATTGCATCACATGTCTCAGACACAGCAGCACCTGTCTCCTCAGTCGATTATCCATGGCCAGCCACTCCAACAGCTATCTCCTCAACTGCCTCTGCAAATGCACCGATACTCATCTCCTCAGTCTTAACAATACTCGTCTCCTCATCAGCCACCTTTATAGCTGATCCAGCTGACTCCTTAACTGATTCAGCAACCGGTCCAATACCCGCCTCCATAGCAACAGTCGCTCTAGCACCCTCCTCATGAAGAACAAGTCTAAAACCCATCTCAGCTGCCTATGCAACACCTTTACCAATCACTCCATTACCAACACTATCCCCAATTTTCAACAACAGCTATAATAGCCTGCCCAGGATCCAACTCACATTCTATAGGAAGATGATGATCATGATGATGGCATGTAGGAGGATTACACATTTTTTTATTCATGTATTGAACATTTTATGATTTTTATATTTTTATATTTTTATATGGGGATTTGAATAATTTTTTTCAAATTTCATAATGCATTTTTATTCGATATTTCATAATATTGTTGGTTTTTATGTGTTGTTATATTTAATTCTTAAATTTATATAAATTAAATAATATTAATTGATATATATTATTTTTACTAATTTTTAATTAAAATAATTACATCATTAATTTTTACAAAAATCAACCTTTTTTTTTCTCAATGATGGTTATCATAGCAAATTTCCAACAGAGATATTTGTTGTAAAATTACTAGTAGATATTACATCGGTATTTATCTGTCAAAATTTTTTGGCATATTTTCTGTCAAAAAAGTTTCCTACAAGGTTTTTACCAACCGACCAAAATCTTTCTTGGTAGATATGATTACCGATATCTTGAATTTCTTAGAGTGAGAAAATTATTAAATAATTGAAAATAAATTTGTAACGTATATTTTTATATTTAAGTTATGAAAATTAGGTAGAAAAAAAAAGTTATTTATATTTAATATGATATAAATTAGATTTTTATGATTAAAAAGGATTAGATAAAATTAATATTTAGATAATTAGAAGTTAATTAACCATTAAGGTAATTAAATTAAGTGAATAATTATTTAAAGAAAATATAATATTTGAAAATAATAATTGAGGGTCAATAGCAACATTAGATTAAATAATGGTTAATTAGATATAAAATAATAAATAATAGAAAATGATGATTATAAATTGACCAATGAGATTTCATGTAAGTTTAGGAAGCACCAAACTTGATTCATGGAGGCTTATGGATTTCTGAGTGATAATAATTATGTTTAGGGTTGATTTGACTCTAACCTTATCAAATTGCATGCAATAGGAAGAGCATAGTGCTCTATAGTGCAATTTTAATAGTTAAGGTGAGTGCACAAGGGTTATAGGATTTGCATGAGATTTTTAGAGAATCCTAACATGATCTAGGGTATGCATGGGTCCTAATAACATACCCTAGGGTACCTAAACTTGTCCCCAACAATGGTAACTTCTCGCCTAAGCTACCTAAGCTTCCTCGCATTGCCACTCACCCACACGGTGACGCACACACTCCCACCTCACTTCACCGCCTCACTCTCACTTCACTTAACACAAAACCACTTCCCTTCTCACTTGTAACACACAAGCACACAGTTTATTAGAGAGAAATAGAAAGAGTGAAAAATAGAGAGAAGGGGGGAGAGACGAGATAGAGATAGAAAGAAAGGGAGGAACAACCACCGTGTCTTTAGAGCCGTGCATGGTGGAGCTGCCATCGGTATCAAGGTCAGACCCTCATAATCAACTACTTTTCCCCCTAACTTGCACTACCAACCACCCTCAACCACCACTCATTGCCATGAGCTTGGAGGATAGGTAGGGTTTCTTATCCTTCCTCTTTCTTGTTCCTTAGTTATCTTTAATTGTTTTGTGGTTGATTGAGTTGATGATGGAAGTTGGAGACTATGGTTGTGACCTTTGTGGCCATGGGTTAATGGTCTTGGCTGTGATCTAGGGAGCCTTGACCATGAGTTTTAGGACTCCACCATGCAGTGGAGGTAAAGTTGGATAGAGAATTTAAGGATTGGTGATCATTGTCTCCACCTTGGGTAGCCATCTATGGGGGAATAAGGTGGTGGTGGGCTATAGGTGGCAATCACCCATGCTAGGAAGTTTATTGGAGTTAAGGGTTTGATAGTGGTATTGAGTGTTTTGGGGTTTGGAGGTGTTAGCCACCAAAGGTGGAACCTAACCATGGTGTTATGTGGAGGTGGTGGTCGTGGATGGCCACCACAAGATGTAAAGTCTTAGGGTTTTGATGGTGGAGAGTCGTGGCCATGGATGGTGGCTGTGGGTTCCTTACAAATTGGTGGCCACCATCTTGGTGGTCAAGTTAGTGGTGATGGTTGTGGATGGCCACCACAAGGATTAGGCACCTAGGGTTTGCTGGGTGGTGGTTACCTCTACCATGGTGGCCCTTGGTTGTGGGTTGGCCAGGTGGAAGGGTGACCCAAGTTGCATCTAATTACCTTAGTTAGCCATAACCCTAGGATGAGGAAATAAGGACCTGAATTGTCAATTGGGGCCTTACTTACTAATTGCATGATTAAAAAGTTATTTACTGACTATTGAATCTAAGATTATGAAGAAATGGATGTTGAATTGATCTCTGAGGTTATGACCTCATATAGGTTAAATGAGATTGATAATAAGACTCTGATGAGCATACAGTTGATAATACTAGGTTACTTGGTTGCTAAGTTAACTCAGTAAGTGTTTGAATAAATGCATGAAGTTGTATATTAGTAACTATAGTTGTTGAATGCCTATGCATACCCTATGCTAGCTATTATATTGATACTATAAATTTAGAACTATTGATAATACTAAATGAGGCTCTGAGTAGCTAATATTGTTTATGAACTGTAAATTGATGGTAATATACAACTGTTCATGTAAAGTATGCTTTCTGATAGCTATCGAGATTATTAAATTAAATCAATTAATAAATTGACTTACTAAAATACTTGTAATATAAGGCACAATCGGGTCGATCCCTAGGATCACTCTAATCAAGAAATCAAATTAAGAGATTAACAAGGGGAAAAATGTTGCAAAACTAATTAATATAAAGTAATTAAAAATTATAAACATAATTAAGTAAACAATTAATCTAAGGAAATCAACTAATCTTGAATTTAATCTATCATTGATCACTAGGTATTCATTCAATTGCTAATCAAATTCTTAGTCTTAGATCACATTAAGAAGCCTTAAGATGATCTATGAATTCTCTACTAGACAAGCATCCAGAATTTAATTAATCAAGGTTAAACGAATTAAGTGTAATATCCCAATACCAGTATCCTATTATAATTGAAATATACATGAATAAGCAGTATTAACCACGCTACTTTTAACTTATACTTCAACTAATCCATAATATTTAAACAAATAATTATAGAGAGACATATCTAAAAGTAATACATATATACAACTTTTACATCCTCAAAGCAAATATAAATTATTACATAAGTTTGAACTAAAAAAACATTAAAACTAAACTCTTCTAGTTCTTTTATTTTCTTCATCTTCTTACCCTCTTCTAGGGCCTTTACCTAGATTTACATTAAAATACAGCAGAGTGAAAAATCATAATTCTTAGTATGAGTAACCAATACAAGCATTTAAACATTTATACTGAATAAATGAATTCTGAAACATCTTTGGTCTAGTTATTCATTAACTTGATATAAGTACTATACAAATATCAGCTCATAATGAATAACACTACTAGCATTGGATTAACAGTTGCAATAAACAAATGAGACTATACTCACTACCACTAGAACATTCACATTCTGACTCTATGTAAACATTCATCTAGTAACCTTATAATCCAACACTAAACTCATACATAGCCTAGCATAGGACTTAACTTATCACAACTCCACCATTAACAAAGTGCTTGACTTACTACTTTGTAAGGTCAATGGGCTTATCTCGCTCCCTTAGTTAGGAATTGTGGTGTACTATGGTTCAACTTTATAACTAAATGAACTAACTCTTGCTAGCTCTATGGATCAACCTTATTATATAAGGGTTTCACCTCTATGGATTAACCTCATTACATTAGGGTTCCATCTCTATGGTTCAACCTCATTGCATAAGGGTTTCATTTCTATAGATCAACCTTATTACATAAGGGTTCCATCTCTATGAATTAACCTCATTGCATAAGGGTTCCATCTCTATGGATCAACCTTATTACATAATAGTTCCAACTTTTGCTATGGTTCAACTTTGATAAACAAAGGAACCATCACTTGTTATGGTTCAACTTTGATAAAAAAGAGAACCACACTTGCTATGGTTCAACTTTATTGCATAAGGGAACCAACTCTTGCTATGGTTCAATCTTATTGCATAAAGAAACCAACTCTTGCTAGGTGATAATTTCCCTTTTGGAATATCCTCATTAGCATCTTAACATACTCCAAAAAACCATGTATAAAGGGTCCCATCTAGTAGGGAATTCTATTTAATCGAGATAAAAATCTTGAGAAAATAACCACTAGGTGCCTAGGTGCTATCTCTTTAGCACCTGAGCGCTCGTTGCACACTTGGGCGTTCTATACTAAGTGCCTAAACGCTGGTCTGGCAGAGGCCTGATTTACTGTGTTCTGCAACTGGCGCTCAACAGGCAGTGCTTGGGCACTGGTCGCGCAGAACTTGAAGTTGAGCTACTGGGCAATGGGCACCTAGGCGCCCAATACACAGTGCTTGGGTGCTGGTCGCCCAAACTGGATTCTGCAGAATCCAAGATTTGTTCCTTTGGAATAAATCTCACTTCCACTCATTCCTAATCAGTTTCCTTGTGATTTCTAACACTAGTCTAGGCCCCTAAACTTGTTGTAACTTTTATACAACCTATTGATTCACTTAGGCCTAGATCCAAAAAATCAGATTATTTCCAACCATTTTCCAAGTTCCTCATCTATGAACCAAAAATGGTTTGACATGATCCATAAATGGCCATCTAGTACTCACTAAGCTAAAGACTTCCTAACTTAGTTCTTAGAATCAAGAACCAAGTCAAGAACATGGATTTGGCTATCTAAACCCCTTTTTCTATTCATAAAAACCCTTGAACATTCAAGATGAACAAAGAGGAAAAAGATGAATAGAAATCCCCTACCTCTTGTGGTGTGGTTAAAGATCTTTAAGTTTGAGCCTTGATCTTCCCTTCTTTTTCTTCTTCTTCTCCTTCTTTCTTTCTTCCCCTTTCTCTCTTTTCTTCCTTCATTTCTTCTTTCTCTGTTTCTGCTGAGGGCTCATGAGAAAGGAGAGAAATAAGAAGAAAAAGCCAAACTTGGTAACATAAGTTTTTGTACTGAAACTTATATTTGCTAAGGACACCTGGATTATACTAATTCAAGTTTCCTAACTTCCAATAACTTTAGAATAAATGCTAGGATTCATTTAAATTATTGTTTAACCTTATTTTTAATTTTTCATAACTATTACTAGTCAATTCGGTATTAAAGCACACTTTCAGTATGCTTAAAAATACCAAATACCAAACTAATTCTTATTGTCCTTAAATTTTAACTGCATCTTACTTAGCTAATTTGTGACTTAGAAACAAGTTATTCATACCTATTTCCCTCAACTTAGCCTTTAAAGCCACTTTCTAAGTTATTTTAGGCTACTTTTCACCTTCTGTGTTGCAGCAAAGTGCCTAAACTAACTCAGTTTGTCACAAAACTATACTAACATGTCAAGCAAGTATTAGGCTACCTTAGTAACCATTTACAAGCCTAACATGTTATTGAGGGTGTTAAATTAAGCACTCATCTAATCCTAAATTAATCTAAAATCCAGAATTCAACTAAGCTTAATAAACAACATCCAAGAAGCCTTTGATGTATTGTTTAGTCTCTGTAATCCTCATTAAACACGTGATAATTATGCAATTATCAAATCAACATCCAAATCAAATTTAGTATTTTAATTCAAATTTAAAAAAATCAAGGAGGAACTTGATTAACAAGTAAAAGATAAACTTGATCAATAAGTAAAAGAGAAACTTGATTAGTAATTAAATGTAAAACAATCAAAACAAGATCTCAAAATTAAACATCAAGATTGTCAATCCCTAAGATTTATTTAAAAGGGTCTAGCCCTCCATGGAAGGAAGGGAAAAAACATAAAATAATGAAAACTAGAGAGAAAGGAGAAGAAGAAAGATGAAGAGAGGAAGTGCAAACAAGAGTGTCTAGGAGAAAATTAGGGTTGTATTTCGTGGTTATTGTTGCTACTTAAATAACTATCTGTAAAATTAAAAATTCAAGTTTGCCCTTAGCTTAGAGTTAATCCTATTCTTCTTAGCTTTAATTAGACACCTAATTTGCATAATTGGGGTTTAAGATGATAGAGTTGTGCCTAAAACATTCTTAACAGCTCTCTGAACCCATCAGCGAACTTCAAAGGATGAAAACACCATCAAAACATCATATTTTTTATAAGTAGTCTCATAAGAATTGAATATATGTATCTCAGCTTTCAAATGACATCGATTTTAGCTCCAAATTACACCTACAGCTCAAATTATGGCCTAATCTTTGCACATAATCTAAGTTATAGTGACATAATCTCTTTTCTAACTTCGTGGCCCAATCTGACCCACTAGACATCCGATTCAATCTTCAAGCTTTTCATCAAAGTTGTAGAGCTTTATCTCAGCTTTCCTACAAGGTAAAATTCATAATTTTTAAATATCTATAACTCAGGTTATGCCTAAAATACAGAAATAGTATAGAATTTCTAATAATGCTAAAAAATACAATTAAGCCCAATTTGAACCCAAACTTATAAAATGTAGTCAAAACTAATTAATTAAGCATATAAGAGGTATAAGAGACTAAATATGAGTGTTAACTAATATATAAAAATTCTGTTTATCATTTTCCCAATATAAGTTTAATGTTTACCTTACAGTATAGAGCAAGGAAGGAATTCACCTTGCTAGGGATAGATTCTATGTAGCATGTACGACTACTGAGAGTGCGCTAGCTCATGTTTGACAAGCAGACTATCTTTTGGAGGTAGTTCATTACCCCTCAATGATTATGGAGGACAAAGAATTACCTTAAAAGAAAGGAAAAGTCAAAAGTAGAAAAAGTTGTTTGAATGTCTAGACTTATGAGCATTGCATTTCTTACTACATAAACACTATTTTATTATTGATATTATGTAAGTTTTGATGTTGTGGATAAAACCAGATAAAAATGAACTTCTACCTCATTATAAGTAATTATATGTTTTCAACATATATCTGTTAATTGATTTTAAGGTCCAAGGCAGCTAGAACTATCATGATAACACTATAGAAATAGTTTACTGAGAATTTCAATAATTCTCACTCCTATTTCTTTCCATGGTATTCCATACCCCGACCATCATGCCATTGCTTGGATTTTACTTTAAGATAGTAGATGGAGGCTGGATATACTCCCAAGAGACAAACACTTACTCATTCTACAAAGTTGTGTTCGGTTATCGGCAAGTGTACCGAATAGCACAAGTTATAAAGTGGTAAGACCAAGTGTAACGCCCCTTTTTGGAGGGAACGTCACATTACCATTTACAATACGAAAAATAAAAACATAAGTTAAGGCCCAGTTCCATTTATAATTATAAATATACTTGGTTATAATCGTATAATTAAATTAGCGAGTATTTTTTTTGTTATAATTAATAAAATATAATGATGGGACATAATTGTGACGAAGAGTAAAATAGAAATAAAGCATCCATCAGATCAACATACATGAACAGTGATATATCATTATATTAAATTTGTTTGATTACAACGCCTGAATACACAAAAAGCAAAATTATACATATATACCCCAAGAGATTATAAATATACAGCCCACCAAAAATAATGACATATCAGGCCCCCAAAATAACACTGATAGCCATCAGTGGCTATCAATAGCATCAATCCCTAAGAGGAGAATGAACTGTGTCAGGATCCTCCTCGGATTCCTCCTCGGGGTCTTCCTCTTCCGAGAAAACCTCCATAGGAGCCACCGAGTTATGGGTCGGGGCTCGAGCAGTGGAAACAAAAGAATCCTCTTGTGGGGTGTAATGATTATCACCCTATATCTCCCTGATGGGCAAGTAAAACTCCAGACGTAAGATGACACTGCAAGTGAAGATAGGCATATCATGACACCTCCAAGCCAGTGAAATCGACATGTCTCCCTCGTAGATGAAATGCTCAGAATTTAGGTTGATGTACCAGCAGTCTGGCCCTCCGTGGAAGGTCAAACGCACATAACCTAAAAATTCGCATGGGCCTGCCTCCATGATCCCAAAACAGGTACTAGTCGCGATCGGGCCAGAAGCCGAGAAATTCGGGAACTTCACCTCCGTCGTCGACGTCTTCGATGGAACAAAAATACAAACAAAAATAATAGCAATAAAGGAAAGAGGTAAGACATCCTACCATCATTACCAATTATGGCAGTAGAGAAACATAACGGCGCGAAGCGCCCATATAGCATTTCAACAACAATAATAATAAGCATTAAATAGCAGTAGTAAACAATTAAGCAGTTCCAGATAGTTATACATCAGTAATATAACAGTTCCAATTATAATAAGGATTAAATGCTAGATAATATATGGACTCACTATACACATGCGTACAATGTCAAAATCCTACTCCATGGAGTTAGACACAAACAGTCAGAGAGAAAGATCAGGAGACATGTCTGCAACTCGGCTGCCGCAACCAAAGTGCTATAATTCATCAGTCTATCCATGTGCACATCAAGGCATTGTACAGACATTCTACACTAGATCACGATATAGGATAACATCTCAGTCCGGATCATCGATGCGTTTGCATCGGTTCACCTCACGGACAGAAGAGCTACTAACTGTCTGTAGCGAGGTTCCCATACCCCGATGCCCCCAAGATCAATAGTATGACCTACACTAGTCAACTTGCACCGGTACAAAGGTGTGTTCAATCTCTTAGGCAACATGGCCTTAACAGCAGTCCAACGGACTTTTACAATGCATGAAGACTCAATACATAAATATATACAATGTGTATTCAGCAAAATATGCTTTTCATAACATGCCATATTTCGGCTAAGATAAGCATCAACATATTCTGGGTCAACTCATGGACCCGCAATCCATATAATTTAAACGCTTGAATAGTACATTACGTTTTTAGGATATATTATGGAATTATTTAACATTCTTACTCACACTCTCTTGCTCTTTCTTTAATTAAAATTACTCTAAGTTTTATGGTAAAATTCCATTCTTGGTTCTTCCCAACTTATGAAATCCTAAGTTAATTTCTAATTGCCCAAATTAATTAAGTTTCACTTAAAGAATTATTTCTAAGTCTTACCAAGTCTCACACATCCTTATTTGTTCTTAAAGTTCAAAGAGTTCTATTTGATTACCTAATTAATTTCCTTCCCTCACATGATCCACTTGCTTAATCACTTGATTAATTAGAGGTCATGGTTGTACAAAGTCACATAATTAGGCCATTATGAGCCATAGAGGTCGTGAGCCTCTCCAAGTCTTAGGATTCCAATTTTCCATTCCATTAATTACATATTGTACACTTGATTAGCTATGTCTTCCACTTGTTATGATTGTTCATCAAGAATCCTAATTTTTGGGCCCAAAAATCGTTAGCCTCCTAGAGAGGAATCTAGGTCATTTCTTCCATTTTAAGTTTTTCAATCCATTCAAATATATCAATATACATAACAAATCAATCAAATGACTTAAACAAATGAAAAACAACATGTAATCATACCAATCATGCAAACAAAGAATAACTCTCAATAGGATTTTCTCACAATCAATCACAAAACAAGGTTCCTTACTACCAATAGAGGTTGAGGAGGAGTATCTTCCTCTTACCAAAGAGAAGAAAACAAGAGAACCCCTTGAAGCTCCTTGCAATTTTCGGATTCACACCCAACCAAACCTTAGAAATTTCAATCTCATCAAGATAACACCAATGCTTGAAAAATAAGGTATAAATGGTCACAAAGGAGACCATAAAAACAAAAATGGGGAAAAGAGAGTGAAGAATCAAGAACCTTACCCAAAAACCCTAAGCTTGAAGCTTGAAGAAAGTGGTGAAGATGAAAACTTTTCAAGAAACCACTAACTAGAGAAGTGTTTAGATGATGAAGGTGATTAAGAAAATGGGGTTAGTTGAAATTTTTGTGAAGGTGGAGGGCTTGGAGGTATGGTGGCTGTGAGGTGTGGCTAGAGAGAAGGAGGAGAGAAAGTTTGAGAAAGATGAAGGTAGAGAGAAAAGTGAATAGAAAAATGAAATATGCTTTTAGGGTTTTCTTTTTGAAATTTGAATAGGTTAATTAATTAAATTGAAGTACAAATTTTGGCTCCCAAATTTGTATAGCAGCCGTGTGAGTGTGGAGAGGAGGAAAGAGAAATGGTTAGCTTCCTTGAGAAGCTTGGGTGCATTTTCAATAAAGAAGATGTGATTAGACATAAAGTAGATTACATTAGGATAGGATAATGTGTTTTAATAGTTAAAATAATATGAAATTAGGATTTTACTACAAGCTATTACTTAATGGATAATTGTTGCAGTGCACAAAGCCAGTATTAATTATCCAATGGATAATAGAGCGTATCGCAAAATTTTAAATCAATGGTACGTACAGAGATTTTATTTATCAGATAAAACCTCAAAAAATGCAAATCTCGCAAAACTATGCTTGACCTCGGGTTTAGTAAGATCCCCCATCGACAGGTCAATAGTTCAAGGTTTACCAGCCTCAGAAAAAACATTTCGTTATCCTGGCTCCGCTCAGCGTACGTAAAACGAAGAATATACTAAAATATTTGATGTTTTCAGAAAAATCCACAAAAATTCTCAAAAATAATAAATATTAGAAAATGGTTGCTCATCATGAAACAAACAATTTTCTGGGGCATTTCACTGACTCTACTCAGTGTGCACGTAAAATGAGAAATATATTAAAATATTCAACATTTCTGAAAAAATTTCAGAAAAATTCCTAAAAATCATAAATATTATAAAATGATTATCTATGATGAAATAAATAATTTTTGGAGTGTTACAACGCTCTCCTTCTAAAAAAAAATTTCATCCTCGAAATTTTCATACCTTAGAATAGTTATGGGTATTGCTCATTCACCATGTCTTCCAGCTCCCATGTTGTATCTCCAGTCGTTTCGTTCCACATTACCTTTACTAATGAGATCTCCTTGCCTCTTAGTTGCTTTATCCTTCTATCCTCAATTCTTACAGGAGGTGCCTCATAGGTTAAGTTCTCTTTTAATTATACTGTATCTGGTGCTATAACATGACCTGGGTCAGGAATGTATTTTCGCAGTTGTGACATATGGAAGACATTGTGAATGTTTGAGAGGAAAGGGGGTAAGGCTATTTGATGGGCTACTGGACCTACTCGACGAATAATCTGGTATGGTCCAAGAAATTTTGGAGTAAGTTTTCTAGATTTCAAGGCCCGGTCTACCCCAGTCGTAGGTGTGACTTTCAAAAATATATGCTCGCCTTCCTCAAACTCAAGAGGCTTTCTTCTTTCATCTACATAACTCTTTTGTCAGCTCTGAGCCATCCTCATCTTCTCTTGAATCATCTTAACTTTTTCAGTTATTTGCTGTATAATATCTGGTCTAATAGTGAGGTGCTCGCCATCTTGGTACCAACATAGAGGTGTCCGACACCGCCATCCATACAGAGCCTCATCGAGTGTCATCCTTATGCTTAAGTGATAACTATTGTTGTACGTGAATTCTATCAACGGTAAAATGTCAGCCCAACTTCCAGTCAGTTCTATGGTGCAAGCTCTAAGCAAATCTTTCAATGATTAGATCGTTCTCTCCGATTGGCCGTCGATTTGTGGGTGATAAGCAAAAATTAGACGTAACTTTATCCCCAATGCTTCTTGTAGACTCTGCCAGAACTTTGAAGAGAATCTTGGATCCCTATCCGAAACAATACTCGTAGGCACACCGTGTAGTCTAACAATTTCTCCAATATACAATTGGGCCAGTTTCTCCAGGTTGTACCTTATGTTGATTAGGAGGAAATGCGCTGATTTCGTGAGTCGGTCCACAATTACCCAAATAAGGTCATGTCCTTTTCTTGTCCTTGGCAAACCTGCTACAAAATTCATAGCAATGATGTCGCACTTCCATTCAGGAATAGATAATGGTTGCAGCAATCCTACGGGTCTTTGGTGTTCTACTTTAGCTTTCTGACAAACTAGATAAGTCGATACACATCTAGTGACGTCGCTCTTCATTCTATGCCACCAAAACAACTTCTTCAAGTCTTGATACATTTTTGTTGTGCCTGGGTGCATATTCAACTGGCTGGTATGAGTATGTTCAAGAATATACTTCTTTAGCTCTTAATCATGGGGAATACAAACTCTACCTCAGAATCTCAGAATTCCATCTGTTCCTTTCGCAAATGCTGTTTTGTTGCCTTGCTTCATTAGCTCTTTTATTTCTTGCAAGAACTTGTCGACCTTCTGCTTTTCCTGTATGTCCTCCATTAGCTCACTTGAGATGGTGACCATGTTCATGCAGATCTTTCCTGGTTCTAATTCCACAAAAGACCACACATCTCTAAACTGCTTTATTAGATCCTTTTCCTTGATCATCAGGGCAGAGACACTGAACATCTTCCTACTCAAGGCGTCTGCCACAACATTTGCCTAGCCGGGGTGATGCAGAAGTTAGAAATCATAGTCTTTCAGGAACTCCAGCCACCTCCGCTGCCTCATGTTCAACTCTTTCTGATCATACAAATATTTCAAACTTTTGTGATCACTAAAAATGTTGAACGTCACTCCATAGCGAAAATGTCTCCATATCTTCAATGCAATAACCACAGCCGCTAATTCCAAGTCGTGTGTCGGGTAATTCTTCTCATGCACTCTCAATTACCTTGAAGCATAAGTCACTACTCTTCTATGTTGCATAAGCACAGATCCTAGTCCTTGGTATGAAGCGTCATAGTACACTTTGAACTGTTCATTCGGATCGGGTAGGACCAACACTGGCGAGGTAGTTAACTATCTCTTCAATTCCTGGAATCCTTCTTCGCAAGCATCAGTCCATTCAAAAGCTTGGTTCTTTCTTGTGATTGGGGTGAGAGGTCCTACAATCTTGGAGAATCCCTCAATGAACCTTCGGTAATATCCGGCCAATCCCACGAAGCTACAAATCTCCGTCACTGACTTAGGCCTTTCCCATTGTAGCACTGCCTCCACTTTTGATGGATCCACCGCAATCCCATACTTTGAGATTACATGACCCAAAAATTTAGCTTCTTCCAGCCAAAATTCATATTTTGATAGTTTGGCATACAATTCTTTCTCCTTCAAAATCTGGAGAACTATACTGAGATGTTTGGCATGATCCTCCTGATTTTGAGAGTGTATCAGGATGTCATCGATAAAGACAACAACAAACCTGTCCAAGTAAGGATGAAAGATCCTGTTCATGTAGTCCATGAAGATAGTAGGCGCATTCGTTACACCAAACAGCATCACAAGATACTCGCAATGGCCGTATCAAGTACGAAAAGCAGTCTTGGGTATATCCTCCATCTTCACTCGTATTTGATGATACCCAGATCACAGATTGATTTTAGAAAATACCACTGCTCCCTTCAGTTGATCCATTAAGTCATCAATTCTTGGGAGTAGATATTTATTCTTGATTATCACTTTGTTTAGCTGCCGGTAGTCCACGCACAACCTTGATGAACCGTCCTTCTTTCGAACTAACAGCACTGGTGCTCCCCAAGGTGACACACTTGGCCTAACAAATTGCTTTTCCAAAAGCTCCTCCAGCTGCTTCTTAAGTTCAGCTAATTCTGTTGGTGACATCCTATAAGGTGCTATAGACACGGGACTAGCTCCCGGTACAAGGTCAATAGCAAATTCTATTTCTCGTGCCAGTGGTAAACCAGGTACATCCTCAGGAAAGACTTCGAGAAATTCATTCACCACTGGAATTGTGTTCACATCAACCTCACTCTCGACTTTCAAAGAAGACAGTAGCATGTATCCATGAGCTCCTTATTTCAAGAAAGCCTGAACTTGGTTGGCCATCAAGTATCTAGAATCCTCATCCACAGGGAAAACTATGATTTTTCTTGAACAATCTAATAGAACATGGTTGGAGGACAACCAGTCCATCCCTAAAATTATATCTAGCTGAGAAAGAGGTAAACAGATCAAATCGACAGAAAAGATTCGACCTTCAATAATCAAGGGACAATTTAAATAGACTTTGGTAGTAACTAACGGTTTATCAGTGGGGTTAGAAATAGTCAAATCAAAAGGTAAGGTAGACACTGGTAAACCAAATCGTAGCACAGAGTCATAAGATATGAAAGAATGGGTTGCCCCAGAGTCATATAGTACAGTTAAAAGGTTACCTTCTATAGTGCCTTCTCCTTTAATCAAGTCTTCTGACTCGGAGGCTTCGGTTCTGCTCATGGTATAGACCTGTCCTCCTGCTTTCGGTTTGTTGGCCCTTGCAGCATTGACTGAAGGTTCAGCCTTCGCTTGGTTACAGTCTTGGGATACGTGGCCAGGCTTGCCACATCTAAAATAGATAATCCCCTTTATAGTGCAATCCCTCGTGAGATGATCCTTCCCACACTTCAGGCATCTTAAGGGATACGCCACATTTTAGCCGGTCTAGTTCCTGGTAGAACCTCCACCAGAACTTCCACCATCCGTCTGTTGCTGGGTTCCCGTTGGTCGGGAATAAGGCTTCTTTTGGAAGCAGTTAGAACTGTTGCCACCACCTCTTTGGAACCTTGTAGGTCCAAAGTTCCTGCTCCTTGTATCTCTAGCTTGCTCCAAAGCTTCCACTTCGCAGCACGTATCTAGCAGCTCTGAGAACTTGTTCATTTTTAGTGTGATAACAGCTTTCTTCACTTCATATCCCAGTCCTTCTGTAAACTTCTGACACTTCCAGGCTTCGTTCGGTTGGTGCTGAAAGTACATTGAAAACTTTGACAAGTTTTCAAATCTCGCTGCATACTCACTAATGATCATGTCCCCCTTGCCTTAGGTTAAGAAACTCCATCTCCTTCGCGTGCCTCACGTTCACGGGGAAGTACTTATCCAAGAATTTATCCTTGAATAAATCCCAAGTGATCTCGCGATTTTCAACCTCGAGCGTTCTTTGCACCCCGTACCACTAGTCCTCAGCATTGCCAACCAACATAAAGGTAGCCTAGGTCACCTACTTATTCTCGGTATAATTCATGCCCCGGAAGACTTTCTCTAACTCTTTGATCCATAGACTGGCCTTCTCCGGATCGAACTCTCCTTTGAATTAGGGAAGATTGTGGCGACGAAACTCTGCCAAATTTTGAGCGTCAATAGTAGTTTCGAGCTGTTGAGTAGCCCTCTCTTATTACTGAGCAACTCTCTCTTGTTATTGAGTAGCTCGTTCAGTCTGTTGTGCGATGACCTCAGCCATCCTTTGCATTGCTTCTATAGCAACTGCCATGTCTCCACCTCGTGCCATCTTGCTTTCTTAATTCAAATTAGCTGAAAAACACAAGGAAAGTCAGTTGTATCCACTAGGAATACCAAACACAGAGATTCACATAGCACAAACAAGATAGACTCAATCATAAGACCCAAAGAAACATAAACCGGGGCTCTGATACCAACTTAATGTAACGCCCCTTTTTGGGAGGGAACGTCACATTGCCATTTACGATGTGAAAAATAAAAACATAAGTTAAGGCCCGGTTCCTTTTATAATTATAAATTTACTTGGTTATAATCGTGTAATTAAATTAGCGAGTATTATTATTATTATTTTTTGTTATAATTAATAAAATATAATGATGGGACATAATTGCGACGAAGAGTAAAATAGAAATAAAGCATCCATCAGATCAACATACAAGAACAGTGATATATCATTATATTAAATTTGTTGGATTACAGTGCCTAAATATACAAAAAGTAAAATTATGCATATATGCCCCAAGAGATTATAAATATACAGCCTACCAAAAATAATGACACATCAGGCTCCCAAAATAACACTGATAGCCATCAGTGGCTATCAATAGCATCAATTCCTAAGAGGAGAAGGAACCATGTCAGGATCCTCCTCGGGTTCTTCCTCGGGGTCTTCCTCTTCCGAGGAAACCTCCATAGAAGCCACCGAGTTACCGGCCAGGGCTCAAGCAGTGGAAACAAAAGAATCCTCCTGTGGGGTGTAATGACGATCACCCCACATCTCCCTGATAGGCAAGTAAAACTTCAGACATAAGATGACGCTGCAAGTGAAGATAGGCAGATCATGACACCCCAAAGCCAATGAAATCGACATGTCTCCCTCATAGATGAAACGCTCAAAATCTAGGTTGATGTACCAGCGGTTTGGACCTCCATGGAAGGCCAAACGCACAAAACCTAAAAATTCGCGTGGGCGTGCCTCCATGATCCCAAAGCAGGTACTAGTCGCGATCGGGCCAGAAGCCGGGAAATTCAGAAACTTCACCTCCGTCGCCGACATCTTCGATGGAACAAAAAAATACAAACAAAAATAATAGCAATATAAGAAAGAAGTAAGACATCCTACCATCATTACCAATTATAGCAGTAGAGAAACATAACAGCGCGAAGCACCCACATAGCATTTCAACAACAATAATAATAAGCATTAAATAGCATTAGTAAACAATTAAGCAGTTTCAGGTAGTTATACATCAGTAAAACAACAGTTTCAATTATAATAAGGATTAAATGCCAGATGATATATGGACTCACTACGCACATGCATACAATGTCAAAATCCTACTCCATGGAGCTAGACACAAACAGTCAGAGAGAAAGATCAGGAGACATGTTTACAACTCGGCTACCGCGACCAAAGTGCTATAACTCATCAGTTTATCCATGTGCACATCAAGGCATTGTATAGACATTCTACACTAGATCACGATATAGGACAGCGTCTCGGTCTGGATCGTCGGTGCATTTGCATCGATTTGCCTCACAGACAGAAGAGCTACCAACTGTCCATAGCGAGGTACCCGTACCCCGATGCTCCCAAGGTCAACAGTATGACCTATACTAGTCTACTCGTACCCGCACAAAGGTGTGTTCAATCTCCTAGGCAACATGGCCTTAACAGCAGTCCAACGGACTTTCATAATGCATGATAACTCAATGCATATTTATATACAACATGTATTTAGCAAAATATGCTTTTCATTACATGCCATATTTCGGCTAAGATTAGCATCAACATATTCTGGGTCAACTCATAGACCTGCAATCCACATAATTTAAACCCTTGAATAGTACATTACGTTTTTAGGATATATTACGGAATTATTTAACATTCTTACTCACACTCTCTTTAATTAAAATTACTCTAAGTTTTATGGTAAATTTCCATTCTTGGTTTTTCCAAACTTATGAAATCCTAAGTTAATTTCTAATTGCCCAAATTAATTAAGTTTCACTTAAAGAATTATTTCTAAGTCTTACCAAGTATCACACATCCTTATTTGTTCTTAAAGTTCAAAGAGTTCTATTTGATTACCTAATTAATTTCCTTCCCTCACATGATCCACTTGCTTAATCACTTGATTAATTAGAGGTCATGGTTGTACAAAGTCACATGATTAGGCCATTATTAGCCATAGAGGCCGTGAGCCTCTCCAAGTCTTAGGATTCCAATTTTCTATTCCATTAATTACATATTGTACACTTGATTAGCTATGTCTTCCACTTGTTATGATTGTTCATCAAGAATCCTAATTTTTGGGCCCCAAAATCGTGAGCCTCCTAGAGAGGAATCTAGGTCATTTCTTCTATTTTAAGTTTTCCAATCCATTCAAATACATTAATATACATAACAAATCAATCAAATGACTTAAACAAATGAAAAACAACATGTAATCATACCAATCATGTAAACAAAGAATAACCCTCAATAAGGTTTTCTCACAATCAATCACAAAACAAGGTTCCTTACTACCAATAGAGGTTGAGGAGGAGTATCTTCCTCTTACCAAAGAGAAGAAAACAAGCAAACCCCTTGAAGCTCCTTGCAAATTTTGGATTCACACCCAACCAAACCCTAGAAATTTTAATCTCATGAAGATAACACCAATGCTTGAAAAATAAGGTATAGATGGTCACAAAGGAGACCTTAAAAACAAAAATGGGGAAAAGAGAGTGAAGAATCAAGAACCTTACCCAGAAACCCTAAGCTTGAAGCTTGAAGAAAGTGGTGAAGATGAAAGTTTTTCAAGAAACCACTAACTAGAGAAGTGTCTAGATGATGAAGGTAATTAAGAAAATGGGGTTGGTTGAAATTTTTGTGAAGGTAGAGGGCTTAGAGGTGTGGTGGCCGTGAGGTGTGGCTAGAGAAAAGGGGGAGAAAAAGTTTGAGAGAGAATAAGGTAGAGAGAGAAGTGAATAGAAAAATGAAAGATGCTTTCAGGGTTTTCTTTTTGAAATTTGAATAGGTTAATTAATTAAATTGAAGCACAAATTTTGGCTCCTAAATTTATGCAACAGTCGTGTGAGTGTGGAGAGGAGGAAAGAGAAATGGTTAGCTTCCTTGAGAAGTTGGGTGCATTTGCAATAAAAAAGATGTGATTAGACATAAAGTAGATTACATTAGGATAGAATAATGTGATTTAATAGTTAAAATAATATGGAAATTAGGATTTTACTACAAGCTATTACCTAATGAATAATTATTACAGTGCACAAAGCCAGTATTAATTATCCAAAAGATAATAGAGCGTATCGCAACATTTTAAATCAATGGTACGTACAAAGATTTTATTTATCAGATAAAACCTCGAAAAACACAAACCTCACAAACTGTGCTGACCTCGAATTTAGTAAGATCCTCCGTCGATAGGTCGACAGTTCAAGATTTACCAGCCTCAAGGAAAATATTTCGTTATCCCGGCTCCGCTCAGCGCACACGTAAAATAAGAAATATACTAAAATATTTGATATTTTCAGAAAAATTCACAAAAATTCTCAAAAATCATAAATATTAGAAAATGGTTGTTCGTCATGAAACAAATAATTTTTCGGGGCGTTTCACTGACTCTGCTCAGTGTGCATGAAAAATGAAAGATATATTAAAATATTCAGCATTTCTAAAAAATTCCAGAAAAATTCCTAAAAATCATAAATATTATAAAATGATTATCTATGATGAAATAAATAATTTTTGGGGTTTTACAACTTTCCCCTTCTAAAAAGAAATTTCATCCTCGAAATTTTCATACTTTAGAATAGTTGTGGTTATTGTTCCTTCACCATGTCTTCCAGCTCCCATGTTGCATCTCCAGTCGTTTTGTTCCATATTACCTTTACTAATGAGATCTCCTTGCCTCTTAGTTGCTTTATCCTTCTATCCTCAATTCTTACAGGAGGTGCCTCATAGGTTAAGTTCTCTTTTAATTGTACTGTATCTAGTGTTATGACATGACTTGGGTCAAGAATGTATTTTCGCAGTTGTGACACATGGAAGACATTGTGAATGTTTAAGAGGAAAGGGGGTAAAGGTATTTGATAGGCTACTGGACCTACTTAGTGAATAATCTGGTATGGTCCAAGAAATTTTGGAGTAAGTTTTCTAGATTTCAAGGCCCAACCCACCCCAGTCGTAGGTGTGACTTTCAAAAATATATGCTCGCCTTCCTCAAACTCAAGAGGCTTTCTTCTTTTGTCTGCATAACTCTTTTGTCAGCTCTGAGCCATCCTCATCTTCTCCTGAATCATTTTAACATTTTTAGTTATCTACTGTATAATATCTGGTTCAATAGTGAGGCGCTCGCCATCGTGGTACCAACTTAGAGGTGTCCGACACCGCCATCCATACAGAGCCTCATAGGGTGCCATCCCTATGCTTGAGTGATAACTGTTGTTGTAGGTGAATTCTATCGATGGTAGAACATCATCCCAACTTCCAATCTATTCTATGGTGCAAGCTCTAAGCAAATCTTCTAATGATTGAATCGTTCTCTCCGATTGGCCATCAGTTTATACTTAGATGTAACTTTGTCCCCAATGCTTCTTGTAGACTCTGCCAGAACTTTGAAGTAAATCTTAGATCCCTATCTGAAATAATACTCGTAGGCACACCGTGCAGTCTAACAATTTCTCCAATATACAATTGGGTAAGTTTCTCCAGGTTATACCTTCTGTTGATCAGGAGGAAATATGTTGATTTCGTGAGTCGGTTCACAATTATCCAAATAGGGTCATGTCCTTTTCTTGTCCATGGCAAACCTACTACAAAATTTATTGTAATGCTGTCCCACTTTCATTCAGGAATAGATAATGGCTATAGCAATCCTGCGGGTCTTTGGTGTTCTACTTTAGCTTTCTGACAAACTAGATAAGTCGTTACACATCTAGTGACGTTGCTCTTCATTCCATGCCACCAAAACAACTTCTTCAAATCTTGATACATTGTTGTTATGCCTGGGTGTTTATTCAATTGGCTGGTATAAGCATGTTCAAGAATATACTTCCTTAGCTCTTGATCACAGGGAATACAGACTCTACCTTGAAATCTCAGAACTTCGTTTATTCCTTCTGCAAATGTTGTTTCGTTGCCTTGCTTCATTAGCTCTCTCACTTCTTGCAAGATCTTGTCGACCTTCTGCTTTTCCTGTATGTCCTCCATTAGCTCACTTGAGATGGTGACCATGTTCATGCAGATCTTTCCTGGTTCTAATTCCACAAAAAACCACACATCTCTAAACTGCTCTATTAGATCCTTTTCCTTGATCATCAGGGCAGAGACACTAATCATCTTCCTACTCAAGGCGTCTGCCATGACGTTTGCCTTGCCGGGGTGATACAGAAGTTAGAAATCATAGTCTTTCAGGAACTCTAGCTACCTCCGCTGCCTCATGTTCAACTCCTTCTGATCATACAAATATTTCAAACTTTTGTGATCACTAAAGATGTTGAACGTCGCTCCATAGAGAAAATATCTCCATATCTTCAATGCAAAAACCACAGCCGCTAATTCAAAGTCATGCGTCGGGGAATTCTTCTCATGCACTCGCAATTGCCTTGAAGCATAAGCCACTACTCTTCCATGTTGCATAAGCACAAATCCTAGTCCTTGGTATGAAGCGTCACAGTATACTTCGAGCTGTTCATTCGGATCGAGTAGGACCAACACTGGCGAGGTAGTTAACCGTCTCTTCAATTCCTGGAATCTTTCTTCGCAAGCATCAGTCCATTCAAAAGCTTAGTTCTTTCTTGTAAGTTGGGTGAAAGGTCCTGCAATCTTAGAGAATCCCTCAATGAACCTCCGGTAATATCTGGCCAATCCCACGAAGCTATTAATCTCCGTCACTGACTTAGGCATTTCCCATTGTAGCACTACCTCCACTTTTGACGGATCCACCGCAATCCCATCCTTCGAGATTACATGACCCCAAATTTTAACTTCTTCTAGCCAAAATTCACATTTTGACAGTTTGGCATACAGTTCTTTCTCCTTCAGAATCTAGAGAACTATACTGAGATATTCAGCATGATCCTCCTGATTTTGAGAGTATATTAGGATATCGTCGATAAAGACAACAACAAACCTGTCCAAGTAAGGACGAAAGATCCTATTCATGTAGTCCATGAAGATAGCAGGCGCATTCGTTACACCAAACGACATCACAAGATACTTGTAATGGCCGTATCGGGTACAAAAAGCAATCTTGGGTATATCCTCTGTCTTCACTCGTATCTGATGATACCCAGATCGCAGATCAATTTTAGAAAATGCCACTGCTCCCTTCAGTTGATCCATTAAGTCATCAATTCTTGGGAGTGGATATTTATTCTTGATTATCACTTTGTTTAGCTGCCGGTAGTCCATGCACAACCTTGATGAACCGTCCTTCTTTCAAACTAACAGCACTGGTGCTCCCCAAGGTGACACACTTGGCCTAACAAATTGCTTTTCCAAAAGCTCCTCCAGCTGCTTCTTAAGTTCAGCTAATTCTGTTGGTGACATCTTATAAGTTGCTATAGACACGGGACTAGCTCCCAATACAAGGTCAATAGCAAATTCTATTTCTCGTGTCGGTGGTAAACCAGGTACATCCTCAGGAAAGACTTCAGGAAATTCATTCACCATTGGAATTGTGTTCACATTAACCTCACTCTCGACTTTCAAAGAAGACAGTAGCTGTGTTTGGATGCATACCTTTGAAGACTTGTTTTGATGATAACAAACGCGAAGTATAAATGAAGATGATAAATAGACCAAGTCCAAGTTTATATTTGATTAGCATTAGGACTTAGGATCTATTGTACGGAGCTCACATTGATATCTCTTTATTTTTTAAAGAAAAGAAAAAAACTTGGTTTTAAACTCAGTATCTTTGAAAACATCTTTTTCAAAACCCTTTTTGAACTGAGTTATTCGAATAAAGCTTTGCTTATTCGAATAAACATCCTCACGTGGTTTGTTCTCTAAAAGGTGTTATTTGAATAACTACCCTGTTATTCGAATAACTAAGGCTTTCCAGACAATTATTTTGTAAGTGGCTATTCAAATAAACCTTCCCTTATTCGAATAAATGAGGTTTTTCAGAACTATGCTTAAGTGAGTTATTCGAATAACTCATACGTTATTCGAATAAATCCTTTCTATCTGAACTTCTTTTAAATACGTTATTCGAATAGATAAGCTATCATTCGAATAAACGTTCATTTTCACAACTCTGGTTTTAACAGTGTTATTCGAATAACGGGTTGGTTATTCGAATAACCCATTTCAGATGAGTTTTTCAGAAACAGTGTTATTCGAATAAGTGTTTGCTTTATTCGAATAAACACGGAACTTGTGCTTACGTAAATGGAAACAAACAAGATTTTCAATCTGTGTTAATTGCTATTAATTATACCCAACGACTAATTCATCTGGTTTTCCCTATAAATAGCAAGTCTGGGTCACGTTTTTCAGTGCCCATAATTCTGAACTATTTTCTGATTACTCTGTTTTTGTGAAAATTGTTTTCTATGCTCTTATTGTTTAGAAACTTTGAGATATTTCTATGAGAGCTCCATTAGCACTTCAATTTGTACTACTTACTCTGAGTGAGAGTTTCTCTTCATCTCTATTTTCTGATATTCTGTATCGAGGGTGAGGTATCCCTCAAGGTTTGTATAAGGGTGAGGTATCCCTGCAGGCTGAGACTTTAGCACAAGGGTAGAGTGTCCCTGTGTGTGAAAAGTGCTCTATTTTGTAACGGTAGCAAGCACCTATTGAAGCTTGTATACTTAGTGAAAAATCTCGACTTTCGAGGACTGGACGTAGACCACAAGTGGGTTAGTGGTCGAACTAGGATAAATACTGTGCCTGCTTCTCTTTTCCCTAATCTCTTTATTTTATGCAATTTAATTTACTGCACATTTATTTTTCGTTGTTCTTTATTGTTTCCTTTCTTCTTCTCATTCTTTCTGTGCATTTATTTATTAAGCTTTTGATATTCATATTAATTAAAAAGAGGTTTTGCGAAAAAGTTTTATACTCAATTCACCCCCCTCTTGAGTACTGGAAGCCACTTTGTAACAAGTGGTATCAGAGCTAGACTCTTGTATAAAGAGCTTAGCAGCTTCAAGAGTATATGGCTTCTTCAAATGGTTTTTCAGAAGGATCTTCCATAAACCGACCACCCTTTTTCAATGGGGATGGTTACGCATATTGGAAGGAAAGAATGAAAATCTTCATCGAAGCTATTGATCTAGATGTTTGGGATGCTGTCAAAAACGGCGCTTTTATACCCACACATGAGGTCGATGGTGTAAAGACCGAAACACCACGAAATAAATGGTCTGATGAAGACAAAAGAAAAGTTCAATTTAATTTAAAAGCCAAAAATATTATTACTACTGCTTTGGGATATGACAATTTTTTTAGAATTTCAAATTGTAATACTGCTAAAGAAATGTGGGATACTTTGCAAGTTACCCATGAGGGTACTAGTGAAGTTAAGAGATCGAGAATAAATTCTCTAACTCGTGAATATGAATTATTCAGAATGAACCAAGGAGAAAGCATTCAGGAAATGCAAAAGAGGTTCACCCACATAGTTAATCATCTTGCATCTTTAGGCAAAAGCTTTTCTAATGAAGATTTGATTAATAAAGTTTTGAGATGTCTTAGCAGGATTTGGCAACCCAAAGTGACAGCAATATCCAAATCAAGGGATTTGTCCACAATGACTTTAGCTACCCTCTTTGGAAAACTTCATGAGCACGAGTTGGAGTTGAGCAGATTAAGCCAAAGTGAAGAGAACGATAAAAAGAAAAAGGGGATAGTGCTCAAAGCCACTTCATCAACATTCGACAATGATGATGAAGAAAATGAAGAAAGTTCAGAAAACATAGAGGTAAGTGAAGAAAATCTGAGTTTGTTGGTTAAAAGATTTGGTAAATTTCTCAGGAAAAAGGGAACGCAAAGAAGACCTCCCTTCCCTCCAAAAAGGACTCACTTCAAAGACGAAGGAACTTCATCGACCCCAACTTGCTATGAATGTGGCAAACCTGGTCACATGAAAATGGAGTGTCCTGTTTACCAAAAGAAGAAAGAGAAATTTGAAAAGAAATCCTTCAAGGAAAAGAAAGGAAGAAAAGCCTATATAGCGTGGGATAAAAACGACATAGACTCAACTGACAGCTCAGATAGCGAAGAGGCTTAACTGTGTCTCATGGCAAAAGGAGATGAAGAAGAAAGCAAAAACGAGGTAAGTTCTAATACTACTTTATTGCCCTCTTACGATGAGTTACAAGATGCTTTTGAAGAACTACATGAAGAATCTTTAAAACTAACAAAAATTATTTCTTCATCTAAGAAAACAATTTCTTCTTTAGAAAATCAAATTCTTGTTTTAAATAAAGAAATAGAAGAATTGAAAATTGAAAACGAAACTTTAGGAATCATTGATGCATGCACAAATCATTCTTCACATGCTTCTACTTCTCCATCTTGTTCTTCATGTCATATACTTGAAAAAGAAAATGAAGATCTAAAGAACACTCTTTCTAAATTCACCTTTAGAAGGGATAACTTAAATATTTTATTAGGAAGACAAAGAGTGATTTTTCAAAAAGCCGGGATAGGTTATAACCCGAAAAATCAACAAAAACTCTATAAAAATTTCTTTGTGCATTCTAATGTTTCAAGTAGTCCTTTTATTAAATGTTTTTACTGTGGAAGAAAAGGACATAGTGCTTCAACCTGTAATGCAAGAAAAAATATAAATACAAAAGTTGGAACAAAAATGGTTTGGGTTACCAAGGGTACTATACCCAAAACTGACATACAAGGACCCAAGAAAGTTTGGGTACCAAAATTTAAAAACTAAACTTGTGTTGTAGGTGTGCTTGAAAGCCAGGAGTTCAAATTGGTATCTTGATATAGCATTTGCTCCAAGCACATGACCGGGGACGACTCAAAATTCACCATGCTTATTCCCAAGAATCATGGACACGTCACTTATGGCGATAACAACAAGGGTAAAATTCTTGGAATCGACAAAGTCGGTAAGAACCCCAACTCCTCTATTGAAAATGTGCTGGTTGTTGAGGGTTTGAAACATAACTTGCTTAGTATTAGCCAATTATGTGAAAAGGGAAATAAAGTTATATTTGTTTCAAACTATTGCATAATTAAAGAGAAAAATGACAAGCATGTTAAATTCATTGGTCATAGAGTAAACAACATCTATATGATTAGTCTTGATGATATATCTTCAAATGATGCGAAATACCTTTTAAGTAAGAATGATGATTCATGGCTATGGCATAGGAGAATTACACACATTCACATGGATCACTTAAAGAAGTTGGTCTCTAAAGAGCTAGTAATTGGACTACCCAAGCTTAATTTTATAAAAGATAAATTATGTGATGCATGTCAAAAGGGTAAACAAATAAAGGTCTCTTTTAAAGCAAAAAATATAGTTTCAACTTCTAGACCTTTACAACTTTTGCACATGGATCTGTTTGGACCTTCTAGAACTATGAGCTTTGGTGGGAATTACTATGCTTTAGTGATTGTGGATGATTTTTCTAGGTTTACATGGACTTTATTTCTTGCAAATAAAAATGATGCATTTCTAGCTTTTAAAAGACTTGCCAAAGTTATTCAAAATGAAAAATGTTTTCAAATCTCTTCTATAAGAAGTGATCACGGTGGCGAATTTGAAAATAATATTTTTGAAAATTACTGTGATGAACATGGCATTAATCATAATTTCTCTGCCCCTAGAACTCCGTAACAAAATAGAGTTGTAGAAAGGAAAAACCGTTCTTTAGAAGAAATGACAAGAACTATACTTAATGAGGCTCTTCCTAAATACTTTTGGGCGGATGCTATAAGTACAGCTTGCTATGTAATGAACCGGGCTCTTATAAGGCCTATTTTAAAGAAAACCCCAAATGAATTGTATAAGGGAAGAAAGCCAAATGTCTCACACTTTCTTATTTTTGGTTGCAAATGTTTTGTTTTAAACAATGGAAAAGATAATTTAGGCAAGTTTGATGCTAAGTTTGATGAAGGTATATTTCTTGGCTATTCAAATCATAGTAAAGCTTTTTGCATTTACAATAAAAGAACTATGACTATTGAAGAATCTATACATGTTGCATTTGATGAAACTGGCCTAAGTGGATCGAGAAAGGAACTTGTTGATGATGTTGCAGAAATCTTGGCGGAAACACATTTAGACAATAAAGAAAAGGAAATCAAGGAGAAAGAGAATGAACAAAGATAAGAAAATTCGCAAGCTTTGGAACTTCCCAAAGAATAGCGAACTTCAAAATATCACTCCCTTGATCAAATTATCGGTAATGTATCTAAAGGTTGAAGTACTCGTAACTCCCTTAGAAATACTTGTAATCACTTAGCTTTTGTTTCTCAAATTGAACCTAAGGATTTAATTGAAGCTTTTGATGATGAACATTGGATCTTAGCTATGCATGAGGAATTAAATCAGTTTGAAAGAAATCAAGTTTGGGAATTAGTTGCTAGACCTAATAATCACCCTATAATTGGAACTAAATGGGTTTTTAGAAACAAACTTGATGAAAATGGGTTAATAACTAGAAATAAAGCTAGATTGGTTGCTAAAGGGTATAATCAAGAAGAAGGAATAGATTAGGAAGAAACCTATGCACCTATAGCTAGATTAAAAGCTATTAGAATGTTACTTGCTTATGCTTGCATCATGGATTTCAAATTATATCAAATGGATGTCAAGAGTGCTTTTCTGAATGGTTTTATTCAAGAGGAGGTATATGTTGAACAACCTCCAAGTTTTGAAAATCATGAACTGCTCAACTATGTTTTTAAACTTAAAAAGGCTTTATATGGTTTAAAGTAAGCTCCTAGAGCTTGGTATGAAAGGTTGAGTAAGTTTCTTTTGGAAAATGATTTTTCAAGAGGAAAAGTCGATACTACTCTTTTTATTAAAAATAAAAAGCATGACATTCTTCTTGTGCAAGTATATGTGGATGATATTATCTTCGGTGCTACTAATGAATCCCTTTGCAAAGATTTTGCTAAGTCAATGCAGAATGAATTTGAAATGTCAATGATGGGAGAATTGAACTTCTTCCTCGGACTTCAAATCAAACAAACGAACGAAGGGACTTTCATAAGTCAAACAAAATACTGCAAGGAATTGCTCAAGAGATTCGAAATGGAAAACGCTAAACACATGGCCACTCCGATGGGCACGTCTTGCTACTTGGACAAAGATGAATGAGGTAAATCAGTAGAAATAATGAAATATAGAGGTATGATCGGATCTCTCCTTTATCAAACTGCTAGTAGGCCAGATATTATGTTTAGTGTATGCATGTGTGCTAGATATCAGGCAAACCCTAAGGAATCTCACTTAAGTGCTGTTAAACAGATAATGAAATACCTAGTAGGCACTTCATAAATGGGCTTGTGGTACCCTAAGGGTGCCTCTTGTAGCCTAATAGGCTATTCTGACTCTGATTTTGCTGGGTGCAAATTGGACAGAAAAAGTACTAGTAGGACATGCCACTTGCTTGGTAGTTCTTTAGTTTCTTGGCATAGTAAGAAACAAAATAATGTGGATTTGCCTACCGCGAAATTTGAATATGTTGCGGTAGGGAGTTGTCGCGCTCAAATCCTTTGGATGAAGCAACAACTCTTAGACTACGGTCTTCAGCTTGATCACATCCCGATAAGATGTGATAACACTAGTGCAATAAATATCTCTAAGAATCCCATATTGCATTCTAGAACAAAGCATATAGAGATAAGACATCACTTTATCGAGATCATGTACAAAAAGGGAATTGCATTCTTAAGTTTGTTGAAACATCTAAGCAACTTGCAGATATCTTTACTAAACCCTTAGCAAAAGAAGCATTCTTTTATATTCGAGGAGAATTGGGCATAATTGATCAATCAAATATTTGAATTGCTTATTTGCTTATTTATTGCTGATTATTTTCATGGTTATATGCTTTCAATCTCATAAACGTATGCCTTTTCCATGCTTCTGTGTTAGTTTTATTCGAATAAGCAAGGCTTTATTCGAATAAACTCCTTTTACTTCTTGTTAAATTTATGTTGGATATTAGTTTTATTCGAATAAAACATAGTTTATTCAAATAAACTGGCCCCTGAGTTATAAACTGCTTGTTTTCCATCTCTGTCTATTCGAATAAGTCCCTCTTTATTCGAATAACCAGAGTCCCTCTTCTATCAGGATCTGTTCTTAGTCTCTGTTTATTCGAATAACCCCCTCTCTATTCGAATAACCAGAAACCTTCGTTTATCAGTGTTTCCTTTTGTCCTCTGCTTATTCGAATAATCCCCAGGTTATTCGAATAACCTGAACCTGTTTCTATCAGTGTTGACTGATTGGCCTTAGTCTATTCGAATAACTCCCATAGTTATTCGAATAAACCCTGTCCGCTAGCCAAAACGTTTGGCTTTCCTAGTTGTTTTATTCGAATAGAACCTTTCCTATTCGAATAAACCCTAGCCATTTTCACCTGTTCAGGTTCCTGCACGCCTGTCTGTTCAGCTTTCTAGCAAAGTTTATTCGAATAAACACAGGTTTCCTTTAAATAAACCCTGCGCGCCCAAAAAAATTTTCACCCTCCATCCTCTCTACTCTTCTCTACTCCTTTGCTCCTGCCTCTCATACACTCTTTCACCCCTACGTCTTTCACTCTCTCTCACTCTCCTCCATGACCTCCTCCTCCAACAAACGTCCTCGCACGAAGAATGCTCCAGGCACCAACCCTCTTGATCTGAGAAGGCTCTCCTTCAATGAAAAGCATCGTGCACGATTCATCTCGCACTTCTGGGAGCGCAACTTAGTTCAACCCAAGTACTTGGATCTCTCTTTCTTCCAGCAGCACCGCGGCTTCGACTTCTTGACCCTACTGCAAAACCAGGGAGTTCTTCAGCTCTGCTCTCACCGGGCCACCATCTATCTAGCTTTGGTGAAGATGTTCTTCTACAATCTGGCTTTCGATGGCCAGAATCTTCTTTCCGAGGTATGTGATCAGAACATCGTGATCACACCGCTGGACTAGTCGACTTCGTTCGGGCTGCAGTTCTCTGGCGCCCTTGTTGAAGATGGTGACACGCCCTTTCTTGAAGACTTCAACAAACTTCAAGCAGTTGAGGACCTGCTGAAACCTGGTATAGCCCTGCCTGATAAAGGTCTCAAGGGTGGAATGCTGAAGAGCCAAGATAGGCTTCTGCATTACGCCTATGCTCATATCCTGGCTCCTCGCGGTGGTAACTACGCCTATCTCAGCGAGGAAGATGTTTTCATGCTATGGTTTCTGAAGAATGGCCATCAGGTCAACTGGCCTGTGATCATCATGAGGCACATGATGAGGGCCAAGGGCAAGGAGAAATCTGACTTGGCTTATGGCATTCTTGTCACAACCTTGCTGAACAAGTATCCTCAGGTCTTGGAGACTGAGCGGGCCATTGCTCTGACGCACCACAACATCTTTGGAGCTCACACCTTATGGAAGATGAAGATGATCCAAACCGATGAAGGCTGGGTGTACCCAGATGAGGTTGCTGAGGACGAGCTCGACCCTGCTGATGCCCCTGCTGCTCCTGCTGACATACCTGCTGCTGCTCCTGCTCCTGTCACTTTGGAATAGATCATGGCCACCTTGTAAGACAACCGAGCTTACATGGAACATACCTTCTCTATTCTGTTTGATAGAATAGAAGACGTTAAACGTGAGGTTGCGGCACTTCGATCTGCTTCACTTGCTCCTGCACCAGCTTCTTCACCACCACCTCCGGATGCTTACTTTTAGGATCTTCTGTTCTTAGGCTATTTGCTTTTGACTTTATGTTGTTTTATTTTCTGGCTTATGTATTTGACTCTTTTTATTAATGAATAAATAATATTTCCTGTTGATCTTTTGATATGAGTATGTCTTCTGTTATGCACTATGATATCTGATGAGACTTACCCCACCTTTTTGCTCATGACAAAAGGGGGAGAAATATTTGATCATTTGACTTTAATTGAGAAAAGGCAGGTAAATTTAACATGGGATTGGATTCAAATCGAAAGGGGGAGCTGCGCACATATCTGATATACATTACCTCTTATAATTAAAGAAGGGGAGTAAGCTTTTATACCTTTTTGTGAATTCCAATTATATGCACTAACGCTTTTCTCATTGATAGTCTCATTGATAGTTTGTCATCATCAAAAAGGGGGAGAATGTGTTTGGATGCATACCTTTGAAGACTTGTTTTGATGATAACAAATGCGAAGTATAAATGAAGATGATAAATAGACCAAGTCCAAGTTTATATTTGATTAGCATTAGGACTTAGGATCTATTATACGAAGCTCACATTGATATCTCTTTGTTTTTGAAAGAAAAGAAAAAAACTTGGTTTTAAACTCAGTATCTTTGAAAACATCTTTTTCAAAACCCTTTTTGAACTGAGTTATTCGAATAAACATCCTCACGTGGTTTGTTTTCTAAAAGGTGTTATTCGAATAACTACCCTGTTATTCGAATAACCAAGGCCTTCCCTTATTCGAATAAATGAGGTTTTTCAGAACTATGCTTTAAGTGAGTTATTTGAATAACTCATACGTTATTCGAATAAATCATTTCTATCTGAACTTCTTTTAAATAAGTTATTCGAATAAATAAGCTATCATTCGAATAAACGTTCGTTTTCACAACTCTGGTTTTAACAGAGTTATTCGAATAACGGGTTGGTTATTCGAATAACCCATTTCAGATGAGTTTTTCAGAAACAGTGTTATTCGAATAAGTGTTTGCTTTATTCGAATAAACACGGAACTTGTGCTTACGTAAATGGAAACAGACAAGATTTTCAATCTGTGTTAATTGCTATTAATTATACCCAATGGCTAATTCATCTGGTTTTCCCTATAAATAGCAAGTCTGGGTCACGTTTTTCAGTGCCCATAATTCTGAACTATTTTCTGATTACTCTATTTTTGTGAAAACTGTTTTCTATGCTCTTTTTATTTAGAAACTTTGAGATATTTCTGTAAGAGCTCCATTAGCACTTCAATTTGTACTACTTACTCTGAGTGAGAGTTTCTCTTCATCTCTATTTTCTGATATTCTGTATCGAGGGTGAGGTATCCCTCAAGGTTTGTATAAGGGTGAGGTATCCCTGCAGGCTGAGACTTTAGCACAAGGGTAGAGTGTCTTTGTGTGTGAAAAGTGCTCTATTTTGTAACAGTAGCAAGCACCTATTGAAGCTTGTATACTTAGTGAAAAATCTTGGCTTTCGAGGACTGGACGTAGACCACAAGTGGGTTAGTGGTCGAACCAGGATAAATACTGTGCCTGCTTATTTTTTCCCTAATCTCTTTATTTTATGCAATTTAATTTACTGCACATTTATTTTTCGTTGTTCTTTATTGTTTCCTTTCTTCTTCTCATTCTTTCTGTGCATTTATTTATTAAGCTTTTGATATTCATATTAATTAAAAAGAGGTTTTACGAAAAAGTTTTACACTCAATTCACCCCCCCTCTTGAGTACTGGAAGCCACTTGGTAACAGTAGCATGTATCCGTGAGCTCTTTCTTTCAAGAGAGCCTGAACTTGGTTGGCCGTCAAGTATCTAGAATCCTCATCCACAGGGAAAACTATGATTTTTCTTGAACAATCTAATAGAACATGGTTGGAGGACAACCCGTCCATCCCTAAAATTATATCTAGCTGAGAAAGGGGTAAATAGATCAAATTGACAGAAAAGATTCGACCTTCAACAATCAAGGGACAATTTAAACAGACTTTGGTAGTAACTACCGGTTTATCAGTGGGGCTAGAAACAGTCAGATCAAAAGGTAAGGTAGACACTGGTAAACTAATTCGTAGCACACAGTCATAAGATATGAAAGAATAGGTTACCCCAGAGTCATACAATACAGTTAAAAGGTTACCTTCTATGGTGCCTTCTCCTTGAATCAGGTCTTCTGACTCGGAGGCTTCGACTCTGCTCATGGTATAGACCCGTCCTCCTGCTTTCAGTTTGTTGGCCTTTGTAGCATTGACTGAATGTTCAGCCTTTGCTTGGTTGCAATCTCAGGATATATGGCCAGGCTTGCCACATCTGAAATAGATAATCCTCTTTATAGTGCAATCCCTCGTGAGATGATCCTTCCCACACTTCAAGCATCTTGAGGGATACACCACATTTTGGCTGGTCCAGTTCTTGGTAGAACCTCCACCAAAACTTCCACCTGCCGTCTGTTACTGGGTTCCCGTTGGTCGGGAATAGGGCTTCTTTTGGAAGCGGTTAGAACTGTTGCCACCGCCCCTTTGGAACCTTGTAGGTCCAAAGTTCCTGCTCCTTGTATCTCTAGCTTGCTCTAAAGCTTCCACTTCACAGCACGTATCTAGCAGCTCCGAGAACTCGTTGATTTTTAGTATGATAATAGCTTTCTTCACTTCATATCTCAGTCCTTCTGTAAACTTCTGACACTTCCAGGCTTCGTTCAGTTGGTGCTGAAAGTACATTGAAAACTTTGACAAGTTTTCAAATCTCGCTGCATACTCACTAATGGTCATATTCCCCCTGCCTTAGGTTAAGAAACTTCATCTCCTTCGCGTGCCTCGCACTCGCGGGGAAGTACTTATCCAAGAATTTATCCTTGAATAAATCCCAAGTGATCTCGCGATTTTCAACCTCGAGCGTTCTTTGCACCCCGTACCACCAGTCCTCAACATTGCCAACCAACATAAAGGTAGCATAGGTCACCTTCTTATTCTCGGTGCAATTCATGCCCCGGAAGACTTTCTCTATCTCTTTGATCCATTGACTGGCCTTCTCCGGATCGAACTCTCCTTTGAATTGGGGAAGATTGTGGCAATGAAACTCCACCAAATTTTGAGCGTCAGCAGTAGCTTCGAGCTGTTGAGCAGCCCTCTCATGTTGCTGAGCAACTCTCTCTTATTGTTGAGTAGCTCGTTCAGTCTGTTGTTCAGTCTGTTGTGCGATGACCTCAGCCATCCTTTGCATCGCTTCTATAGCAACTGCCATGTCTCCACCTTGTGCCATCTTACTTTCTCAATTCAAATTAGCTGAAAAACATAAGGAAAGTCAGTTGTATCCACTAAGAATACCAAACACAGAGATTCACACAACACAAACAAGATAGACTCAATCGCAAGACCCAAAGAAACATAAATCAGGGCTCTGATACTAACTTGATGTAACGCCCCTTTTTGGGAAGGAACATCACATTGCCATTTACGATGTGGAAAATAAAAACATAAGTTAAGGCCCAATTCCTTTTATAATTATAAATTTACTTGGTTATAATGTGTAATTAAATTAGCGAGTGTTATTATTATTATTTTTGTTATAATTAATAAAATATAATGATGGGACATAATTGCAACGAAGAGTAAAATAGAAATAAAGCATCCATTAGATCAACATACATGAATAGCGATATATCATTATATTAAATTTGTTAGATTATTGGGCCTGAATATACAAAAAGTAAAATTATGCATATATGCCCCAAGAGATTATAAATATACAGCCCACAAAAAATAATGACACATCAAGCCCCCAAAATAACACTGATAGCCATCAGTGGCTATCAATAGCATCAATCCCTAAGAGGAGAATGAATTGTGTCAGGATCCTCCTCGGGTTCCTCCTCGGGGTCTTCCTCTTCCGAGGAAACCTCCATAGGAGCCACCGAGTTATGGGCCAAGGCTCGAGCAGTGGAAACAAAAGAATCCTCCTATGGGGTGTAATGACGATCACCCTACATCTCCCTGATGGGCAAGTAAAACTCCAGACGTAAGATGACACTGCAAGTGAAGATAGGCAGATCATGACACCTCCAAGCCAGTGAAATCGACATGTCTCCCTCGTAGATGAAATGCTTAGAATTTAGGTTGATGTACCAGTAGTCTGGCCCTCCATGGAAGGTCAAACGCACGTAACCTAAAAATCTGTGTGGGCCTGCCTCCATGATCCCAAAGCAGGTACTAGTCGCGATCGAGCCAGAAGTCAGTAAATTCGGGAACTTCACCTCCGTCACCGACGTCTTCGATGGAACATAAATACAAACAAAAATAATAGCAATACAAGAAAGAGGTAAGACATCCTACCAACATTACCAATTATGGCAGTAGAGAAACATAATAGCGCAAAGTGCCCACATAGCATTTCAATAGCAATATTAATAAACATTAAATAGCAGTAGTAAACAATTAAGCAGTTCTAGACAGTTATACATTAGTAATACAACAGTTCCAATTATAATAAGGATTAAATGCCAGACAATATATGGACTCACTATACACATGCGTACAATGTCAAAATCCTACTCCATGGAGCTAGACACAAACAGTCAGAGAAAAAGATCAGGAGACATGTCTGCAACTCGGCTGTCACAACCAAAGTGCTATAATTCATCAGTTTATCCATGTGCACATCAAGGCATTGTACAGACATTCTACACTAGATCACGATATAGGACAGCGTCTTGGTCCGGATCATCGGTGCGTTTGCATCGGTTTACCTCATGGACAGAAGAGCTAACAACTGTCCATAGCGAGGTACCCACACCCTGACGCCCCTAAGGTCAACAGTATGACCTACACTAGTCTACTCGCACTCGCACAAAGGTGTGTTCAATCTCCTAGGTAACATGGCCTTAACAACAGTCCAACGGACTTTCAAAATGCATGATGACTCAATGCATATATATATACAACGTGTATTTAGTAAAATATGCTTTTCATAACATGCCATATTTTGGCAAAGATAAGCATCAACATATTCTGGGTCAACTCATGGACCCGCAATCTATATAATTTAAACCCTTGAATAGTACATTACATTTTTAGGATATATTATGGAATTATTTAACATTCTTACTCACACTCTCTTGTTCTTTCTTTAATTACAATTACTCTAAGTTTTATGGTAAAATTCCATTCTTGGTTCTTCCCAACTTATGAAATACTAAGTTAATTTCTAATTGCCCAAATTAATTAAGTTTCACTTAAAGAATTATTTCTAAGTCTTACCAAGTCTCACATATCCTCATTTGTTCTTAAAGTTCAAAGAGTTCTATTTGATTACCTAATTAATTTCCTTCCCTCACATGATCCACTTGCTTAATCACTTGATTAATTAGAGGTCATGGTTGTACAAAGTCACATGATTAGGCCATTATTAGCCATAGAGGCCATGAGCCTCTCCAAGTCTTAGGATTCCAATTTTTCATTCCATTAATTATATATTGTACACTTGATTAGCTATGTCTTCCACTTGTTATGATTGTGCATCAAGAATCCTAATTTTTAAGCCTAAAAACCATGAGCCTCCTTGAGAGGAATCTAGGTTATTTCTTCTATTTTAAGTTTTCCAATCCATTCAAATATATCAATATACATAACAAATCAATCAAATGACTTAAACAAATGAAAAACAACATGTAATCATATCAATCATGCAAACAAAGAATAACCCTCAATAGGGTTTTCTCACAATCAATCACAAAACAAGGTTCCTTACTACTAATAGAAATTGAGGAGGAGTATTTTCCTCTTACCAAAGAGAAGAAAACAAGAGAACCCCTTGAAGCTCCTTGTAATTTTCAGATTCATACCCAACCAAACCCTAGAAATTTCAATCTCATCAAGATAACACCAATGCTTGAAAAATCAGGTATAAATGGTCACAAAGGAGACCATAAAAATGAAAATGGGGAAAAGAGAGTAAAGAATCAAGAACCTTATCCAAAAACCCTAAGCTTAAAGCTTGAAGAAAGTGGTGAAGATGAAAACTTTTCAAGAAACCACTAATTAGAGAAGTGTTTAGATGATGAAGGTGATTAAGAAAATGGGGTTGGTTAAAATTTTTGTGAAGGTGGAGGGCTTGGAGGTGTGGTGGTCGTGAGGTGTGACTAGAGAGAAGGAGGAGAGAAAGTTTGAGAAAGATGAAGGTAGAGAGAGAAGTGAATAGAAAAATGAAAGATACTTTTAGGGTTTTCTTTTTGAAATTTGAAGAGGTTAAATTAATTAAATTGAAGCATAAATTTTGGCTCCCAAATTTGTGCAGCAGCCGTGTGAGTGTGGAGAGGAGGAGAGAGAAATGGTTAGCTTCCTTGAGAAGCTTGGGTGTATTTTCAATAAAGAATATATGATTAGACATAAAGTAGATTACATTAGGATAGGATAATGTGATTTAATAGTTAAAATAATATGAAAATTAGGATTTTACTACAAGCTATTACCTAATGGATAATTGTTACAGTGCACAAAGTCAGTATTAATTATCCAATGGATAATAGAGCGTATTACAAAATTTTAAATCAACGGTACGTACAGAGATTTTATTTATCAAATAAAACCTCAAAAAATATAAATCTCGTAAACTGTGTCCAACCTCAGGTTTAGTAAGATCCTCTATCGACAGGTCGATAGTTCAAGGTTTACCAGCCTCAGGGAAAACATTTCGTTATCCCGGCTCTGCTCAGCGCACACGCAAAACAAGGAATATACTAAAATATTCGACATTTTTAGAAAAATTCACAAAAATTCTCAAAAATCATAAATATTAGAAAATGGTTGTTCATCACAAAACAAACAATTTTTCGGGGCATTTCACTGACTCTGCTAAGTGTGCACGTAAAATAAAAAATATATTAAAATATTCAGCATTTTCTGAAAATTTCAGAAAAATTCTTAAAAATCATAAATATTATAAAATAATTATCTTTGATGAAATAAAGAATTTTCGGGGTGTTACACCAAGAATCATTTTCCCAAGGGTTCAAGAAGTTGCCAAGTACTAATTTCCCTTATCAAATACTATCTAGGCAAATTAAATGAGTTTGAGAGGAGTAAAATGGCTTAAAAATAGAGAATTAAGAGGAGTTATGCTTTTAAAAGTTTCTATAGTGAGGAAATGGATGATGAAGGTGTTAGGGAGTTGATTTCACTTAACCCGTCACTTGATTTCATTAGATTCATGTTCAATCTAGTTCAATTCATTAATTGATGGCAATAATTCACTTAGTTTGTTAAAACCTAATTCCTTGGTGAATTTACCCTCTTTTAATTGCTTAAATAACCAATTTCTTAGTAATTCAAGCAATCAAAAGGATCAAGCACAAGATTCTCAAACAAACCAAAAAATCCACAATATCTATTCTTAGATCATTTCAAGATCATGGCAATTATCTCAAGAAGTGAACAATATCTAGGAATTTGCTAATTCTCAAGATATCCAACAAATCATTCAATGAGTGGTCAATTCAAAGAAAACATTAATCATAAAAATAAAAGCTCAATTAGATGAAAATAAACATAGATTAGGCATAGAATCTAACTACATCAAGATCTAAGTAAGCTCCATCACCCTTTAGCAAGGAAGGATTTATCTACTCATGGGGAAAAAATTAAAGAAAATGAGAAAGGGAAGAAAGAACCAATAGAATCCATGGAGAAGATGAGGAAGATCAACTTGTCTTCTTGCCCTCCCCTTTGAAACCTAAGGGTTAGGAACCCTCAATCCCTCTCAAAACATGTGAGAAAAGAAACAAAGGTGAAAAAAATGGAAAATAAAAAAAGTCCTAAAAAACTCATAAAAATCAATTTTATAATGAAGTTTTGTGTAACATGATAAAATCATGCCTAGGCATTGTAGTTCCACGCCTAGGTGTGGGTCCATATGGTCTTCTCTGGCCAGAAATGTGTTTTTAGTCGAGAGTACCACACATAGGCATGAATCCTAATATTTTTGCATTGCTTCCATGCTTCTTTTGACCCTTCAAACCTCATAACTAAATTTCAGGCTCTTCATCAAAGTTGTAGGACTTTGTCTTAGCTTTCAATGCTATTAGAAGCATCCAAAAACAAGGTCTCTAACTCTAGTTATGATCAAAATACTACCTTATGGTCAAGATGTCGGTTCACCAGTTCAGCCCTAACTTCCATCAAACTTTAAATACTCAACCTCATGGAATCAAGGAAAGTGAAGTTGTAGATATTTCTATTAACTTACTAATTACTCCAATCTTGTTCCATTTGGAGGTCTACATCTTCAAATCCACTTCGTTTAGTCCAAAAAGGTCGGTATAACACCAAACTTGACTTCCACATCTTTTTAGCTTGGCTTGATTCATTTTATTCTTGGCATACTTTTTGGGTATTGAGCCTATATCCAAGATCAAAATATACCCCAATAAGACTCCAATCAAGAGTGGTACATGACTAAGCCAATTTAACTCCAAATCAAGCCTAATCAACACTAAAGTATATGGAATTCAAGATATTCAAATATGCTCACAAACTTTGCCATTTTCTAAAGAAATCAAGGACTTAGTATACATTTAAGTACAAAATTAGGATATAATAACTTTATTTCACAGAGTTATCAATTTATCAAAGTGCACATCATGTACACCCCTAGTGTAACTAGAGATGGTACCAGAGGCTTTGTGATGCAGAGTAAGACTGCATGATAGGCATCTAGTAGACCTCTTTTGATTGTATATAGTTTTTCTATACTTGTATTGTTGTATTTAGGTATAGATACCTATCTCTTTTTGGACATGTATATATTTCTCTAATTGATGCTTACTGACCAAGATAGACTGTTGAAAGACTATATGCATAGGCTTATGCATATGCTTATGCTTTGTTTCGTCAGTTTCTGCATGCATGACCATGACATGATGATGTATGGGTGAAAGTCTAGAGGGCTATTATGTCTTATTCTTATTATATGTATATATGTTGTTGCCAGAGTTAGAGTTCTATCTATAAGAACTCACTTTGAGATAGTAATTATGCTCATAAACTGATTTCCATTGCATGCTTATCGAGGGCTTTCGGCACAACTTACCGTGAGAGCTGAAGAACCATAACCATGTAAAGGATTAAATGAAGCTGAAATAAAATATGGTTAAAGCAAGTGAGGAACATAAGTAAATCGGTAAATAGAACTAGAAAAAGGTACTTGTGGTGAACTCTATCCTATCTGGTTTACCTTGTTGAGCGTAGGGTGGACTATATAGGATAAAGGGCGTCATAAGTGGTCTGTGCAATCATACAGGTATTGGGCTAGTTAGATAATAAAGTGAACAACAATTGTAGTGAAATAATATCATCCATAATCCTATAAAATAATTAAGCCATAAAATGTTAAGCCTGATGGCCTAGGCTTGTTTTACGCCATCCAACACCTCTTATACTTTTACCGTGGAAGTTGTTATTTTCTCAAGATTTTTTTAAAACCCTTTTATCCATTAGCCTTAGTTGTCTCTTAATAAAACCCTTTATCCATGCTTGTTTTATGCCATCCAACATCTAGAATTAAACATAAAAAGTAAAAGTCTCTTTGAAACCCTATGTCTTTCTAACGGCACTAGGTTCTCCATGGAAGTTTGGGTTTCACACATGTGAGATGGTCCTCTTCATCATCCTTGATCAGTAAAAGATAGTTCTTTTGGTTTTTGTTTTCTATGTCACGGGTGTCTAGAAGTATTGTTCTTGGAGTATTGTAGAGGAGTTGGTTTCAAAATGCAAAAAATTATCACTTTCTAATAATGAGGCTATCACAATCGCATACAATCAATTGGGAGAGGGTTCCTTATTAGATCAGACTCAGTTTTTGCTTATGGCTAGCCTAATCTCGGTGATACCTTTCAACCTAATAACACTGTGTAAAACCTTGTAGAAAGTGTGGCACCTTATCAAAGGATTGGAGTTCAGGAAAATGGGTGAGAATATGGCAATTTTTGAGTTGTTTAGCAAGAAATATTACAATCGTGTTCTCCAAGGAAGACCTTGGTCCTTTGAGAAGCATTTGTTGGTTATAAAAGGAATATGATGGGGTGTTAAGACCTTCTGATCTGAAGTTTACTTATGAAATGTTTTGGATAAGAGTGCAGAACCTTCCTATAATAATCATGAGTAGTAGCATGGGCAAGCAGATAGGAAGCATAGTTAGCAATTACATGGATGTTGACGTGACAGTAAAGGGAAGGATCAAGGAGATTTCCTTTGTATTAGGGTTCTAGTAGATATCATAAAACCTCTGCGACTAGGAATAATGCTCCAATTGAAACCCAATACAGATTTATAATGGTTTCCTATTCAATATGAGCGGCTACAGAACTTCTATTACTATTGTGGGATCATAGGCCATGGGATTGATGATTGTGATAGAGAGGAGGGAGACAAACAAGATGATTTTTAGTTTGGAGAATGGATGAGAGCAAACTTTGATAAGAAACCACCATGGGAACTAGAAGCTGTGAAGGATAATAAGGTAGTCCTACAAATTCAGACGATACCTAGGATTGAAAAGAGTTAGGAGGAGGTATGGGCAAAGTAAATACTGGAAAAAAGTGGAATAAAAGGGTGTGGTAGATAGTGGTAAACAAGGACAATTCTCATGAAAATAAGAATTCTAAGAGGAACCTGGACAACTACTAGATGGGATAGATATGGATATTGACCAGTTTCCTACTATTCAAAAGTTAAGGACCAAAGAGAAGATGGAGAAAAGGATTGATAACAATGTTATATTGGCAGTGGTTGCTATGCAACCTGATGCAAATTAAAAGTTGTAAACCAAATCTACAAACTTGATGCGGGATTAATTGTTGCTTTGCGAACCCAAGTGCAGGTTGTCTTAAGTAATAATTTTTTTGGGAGTCCGAGGTCGATCCACAGGGAATTGTTGAAGATTAATTAAGGTGAAGTAAATATTTTATTACTACGGTAAAAATTATTTACTTGGGTTAAAAGATCCACTCTTGGTAAATAAAGTAAATGTAAGATTAATTTCTTTTATAACTCAATTAGAATCCTCGCAACATGGAGATTCCAATCAAAAAATACAATGTTAAAAGTCCAATTAAAATAATATACGTAATTATATTATGTTTCCAAAAAATATTACCACCACTTATAAATGGGTTAAAGCATTCATTGTGCTAATATTTTGTCTACAATAAATCAATAATTCCACTTTATAAGGAGAGTTTCTAACACCATCACTTGTAAATGGGTTAAAGCATTCATTGTGTCAATCTCTTGTCTACAACAAATCAAGAACTCCACTTTACAAGGAGGGTTGCTAAATTGATTGGAAATAAAATGCAATACGTATAATGACCACTTGAAAATATATCATTTAAGCATAAGAGAGAAATTAATATAACCTTATTTCATTACTAAGAGCTTCACTCTTTCACCCAAGCAAAATGAAACTTAGTTACTCATAGATAAGAAGAAAGAAAGAGAGAAGAAGAAGAAGAAGAAGAAGAACATGACTTTAATTTAGAACAAAGGAAAATTACTACAAGAAAACTTAGTAGCAAACTAGCATCATTTTGGTACCTAACACCCAACACCTTCAATGATCTACCAAGGCCCCCTTTTATAAAGGATTAGAGAGACAAAATGACAAAGGGGCTGAGTCATTAATGAGTGGATGAGTGGAAAATGAGTGGAAAATGCCAAATGACTTTTGGTGAGTGAAAAATTATGGAGATTCCTTATTTCTGAAATCATTTAGCTCTAAAGTCATTGAATGCGTCAGAATGAGCAAATATAATCTTCATCAAAGTTGTAGGCCTGGATCTTAGATTTCAAATGGATTTGCCTTGAGTCCAATATCATTTCTATAACTCTAGAGACGTTCAAATTACTATACATTGCTCAGACTCAGTCATAGCTCCTCTGTTCTGACTTGCAAGCCCAATATCACTCATTATGCCTCAGATTCTAGAAAAGTGTTCAACATGAAAGTTGTAGATATAGGTCTCAATTCAGCATCAAAATTTCAGCCTATTTGACAACCTCTAGCCCAAAAAATGGCGTGAATATTACACATAGGTCAAGCTGTTAGGAATAGTACTCTAGTTCTTGCTTCAACCCCAATTTGAGTTATCTACTCGTGTGATTGGGCCTTTGAGGTCTTCATGAAGGTTATAGAGCTCTCTCGTATCTTTAAAATGCCATCAGATTCACCTCATTTGACCACCTACATCCCAAGATATAGCCTAAATACAGAAATAACATAAGATGTAAATTATGCTAAAAAATTCAATTAAGTCTAATTTGAGTCCAAACTTACAAAACATAATCAAACTTAATCAATTACGTACATTAAGAGTGTAAATGACTAAAAATGAAGGTTTATTAATGTATCAAATATGTGATCATCAAATTCTCCCACACTTAGCTTTTTGTACTCCTGGGCAAAACACACAAGACCAAAACTAAAAAAAACAAACGAGACAGACTCAAAAGTTAAATACTCTAAAAGACTTAATTTCTAATAATATTTAAAAATGAAAAGCAACCAATCATTCAAGTAATCAAAACATTCATGAGGTAATATATCTTCACATTTTAAACCAACAAGTAAGGAAACTTCAATTAAACAGCATGAGTCAAGAATGATAGATCTTCACAAGCTTCACTCTCAATCCCTCAAGTGTTTAAAAGGTAGGTATTTCACTCAATTCAACCCATAAAAATTGCACTATCATAAGCTTGCTTATCTTCTACTTCTCCGCTACTCAGAACATATGCACACAGAAATCATAAGGACTTTATTCAACGTTGTAATAGGGTCAAGGTAAAGGAGAAGGTAATATGGATATGACAAGTTAAATACCAAAGAGAATAAAAGAGCATGAAAGCTGAGTTCATGAAAGTTCATCCCAACTCCACCTAATACAAATTCCCTTTACATATTCTTTTCCTTTCCTTTATTACCTTGTTGACCCTTTTTTTTTACAATTTTTTTTATTTTTGATTTTTTTAATTTTTTTTTATTTTTTCATTTATTTTTTTTATTTTACAAAAAGAACATCATATATACATTTTTTTAACCATTCCGCACACACACACCCACACTTGTTTAAGAACTCATCCAATGACAAAGCTAATGTTCTCTTATTCCCTAAGGCTAAGTAAGAACATGTTTTTTTTTTCATTTAAGGCACAAAATGAGTTCGAAACAAAGAATGGTCAAATAAGTTCAAAGGGGTTAAGCAAGGGGAAATAGGCCATTTCCAATGCTTTGCATTAGCAGGAATAAGAGAATTTCCAAGAAGTCATAAGAGTGCTTGATATCATATTAAGACAATATGCTATTAAGCAAGGCTGACTATTTGATTAAAGTAGCTATTTCAAGAAAAATGCCTCAATCATATTTATGTATGGATATGAAAATGTAGTTTAAAAAAGAATCAAAGCAATTCTAGAGTAACAATTCCATGAGTAAAATTCACACAAGGAAGAAGAGAATGGTACAAATGTTCAATTCATTCATCAATAGGCTCAAAATCTCACAAGGCATAATTCTATCATTCTCAGTTCACCAATTCAATATCCATAACTAAGCATGTAATTTTTAAGAAAGAAGACAATTAACTCAATCATGCAAATTTCCCTGAATTTGAATTGCTACTTCCACACAAACTAGTTGTCTACCCCAACTAAGATGTGTCTCAAGAGTAAAATTTACTCCTTACTCTGCCATCCTTAACTAGTTTAGTAAGTTACTGACAAACATATAAACACAACAAACATATTAATACACACACTTCCTAATTTTTTTTTTGTTTTTTTGATTTTTTTTTACACAACTATCATTCCCCCCAACCAGATCACAACATTGTCCTCAATGTCAAAGATAGATAGGTAAAGGATAGAAGATAGTACCTATTGTTGCAATTACTGAAAATAGAAACCTCACACAAATTTAAACAGAAACAAAGTACAATAAATAAAACCAAAGCTTGTAATTATTTAAATAGTTGGAGTGTCTTGGCTGGCTTTCTTTTCATTCTATTTTCCTCACCACTTCCTTCAAACCAATCTATCTGAGCTGTTACTGGATCAGGTTCATAAACAAAAGCTTCTAATTTATCAATCAACTTATCAACAGTAGAAGCAGAGATAAGGAGTCGTCTTGCAGAAGGTGTAACAAATTTCTATTCCACAGTATGGTCAACAAAAGATAACAAATTATCAAAGAAATTATTAACATTCAACAAACCTATGGGTTTATGGTGGATGTTCAGTTAGGTCTAAAAGACAATTTGAAAGACTTCTTCCAAAGTACTAAAACCACCAGGTAAGGCAATGAATGCATCAGAGTTTTCAAGCATTGCCTTCATTCGTCCATACATAGATGATACTTGAATTTCCAGTCTAATTGTCTTTCTAATGATGTTCCTTTGAGTTAAAGGTTCAGGAATGACACCTAAAACTTGACCACCTCTTACAAATGCAGAAAGTGATACAGCCCTCATTAACCCAAGGCAACCTCCCCCATATACTACACGAATGTTCCTTGCAGCAAGTGTTCTACCAACAGTGCTTGCTGCGTTTACAAACTCTAAACTCTTCCCATAACTTATCCCACAAAATACACAGATACTGGAAAATCTACGAACAGAAGAAAAAGTTCCCTCCATTTCTATACTCACACTTTCTTTGAATGATTATGAGTTACAGGAAAATGAAGAAAATAGAGTGTTTAAATAGGGAAGAGAATAGAAAAAGTAATAATAGCTCCTATATGGGTAGGTTGGCTGTTGTCAGAAAACTTTGAAATTAAGAAACACAATTTTTTTTTGGTTTTTTTTTTGTACTTCAAGAAAACTATCAGGGTAAAGAAGTCTAGAAACCCCTGAAGGATCCCGTCCAAAGGATCGTCTATCCAAAACCAAAATACAACAAATTTATACAAAGATAAAATAATAATAACAAATGATGACATACCTTTATGTACAGGATTCATGGCGTATCTTTATACTGCTCGTCATGAATGCAGTAATACCAAGATGGCTCAGCTAATCTTGGAATTATTCTCCCTCCCACTTGTTTGAAGAAAAGAGAATAAAGAAACCATCGTGGGTTTCCATCCTGGGTCTAGAACCTGGAGAGCTCACACTTGGGTTCGTAACATCAACAAAGATGCTAAAATCTGAAACCCGCAATGTCCAAGATCCAGAACGCTCCATCCTAGGGCGCTGAGAGCCCCTTCTAATAAAAGAGAGGATCAAGCTCAGATGCCTCATACGCTTTGGCAGCCGCGGGTTGCTTCTCACTAATAACCAAAGTGGGACGCTTCTACCTGTCCATCAACTCCATAGTGCCTAGATGGTGAACATTGGGTTGTGGAGTGCGGCTCTCTACAAAGCATGGCACACGAACCTTATTTACGGACCGGCGTGCGATGGTCCACCCGAGTCAATGACAGGGCTGCCGCTGGCAGGGGCTCCTAATCTAATTAAAGACCAAGTACAACTGAAGTTTTGCCTTTTTTTATTTCTTTTTTTTTCTTTTATTTCTTCTTCTTTTTCTTTTTTTTGAAAATGTACAAGATAATATATACATGTTGTTGTGATTGTGGCTCACATCTTCCTCTGGTTTCACGTCCAGAAACGGCTTAAACGCCTTGTATGAGTCGAGGATAAGCTTCCCATCCAATTTTCTTATAAATTGGTAAACAGAGTCTTTTTGAGTCAGATTCCCAAGATTATAACGTTCTTGCTCGTTCTTAAAGAGATTCCACAAACTAAGAAGTTCACGCTGCACAACTCCACAAGAATGCGTCTCAAGAGTCAATAAGATATTATCTAATGACTCCTTACTCAGTCCATTCTTAATGAAGAATATTTTATCTTCTCGATTTACGAAAACTATTCCCAAAGAATGACATCGCATGTTACAATTCCATCGTGCACACTTGTAACAAACTTGCATTCTTTTTGCTCTTCTCCTTTTTGAAAATGAACTTTTACCGAGACCAGGCATGTATGGGACAAATGAATCTGAAGATTCACCAACTAAATGAACCTTTGCTTTGATTATCCAGCATATATCTTCTGGGATGCCCTTGTACATTAATAGTCTCAGTCTTTCACACCTAGCTTTGTAGATTTTGGTTAGAGCCTTTTTAGGAACAAAAGGGAAATGTTTTCTTAGATTTGAGAGAATGACATCCATTTTGAAGGAGAAGGAATCAGTTATTATGGGAAACTGAAAAACAAGCCAACTTAAGAGTCACGGAGTACCGTTATCCACCACTTAACCGGGAACATAAAGAACTGCAAAAAGAAAGAAACAAACTTAAAATAAATTTTACTCATAACAAGGATTAGAAAGGGAGAGGAATTCTACCTTAGCAACTTGATGTTCCAGAAATGGTTTGAGTCTTTGTCCATTGACCTTTAAAATATTATCATTGCTAGGATTCTCAATATCTATGACCCCATAAGGATACACATGTTTGACAATAAAGGGACCAATCCACCTATATCTCAATTTTCTAGGGAATAGGTGAAGACAAGAATTATAAAGCAGAACTTTTTGACCAATTTCAAAAGTTTTTCTCAAAATTGATTTATCATGAAAAGCTTTTGTTCTGACTTTATAAATCTTTGAGTTTTCATATGCATCATTTCTCAATTCCTCAAGTTCATTCAATTGTAATTTGCGTAACTTGGAAGCATCATCAAGACTTAAGTTGAAAGCTTTAATGGCTCAAAATGCTTTATGCTCCAATTCTACAGGCAAGTGACAAGGTTTTCCATAGACTAGCCGATAGGGTGACATGCCTAAAGACGTTTTGAAAGCAGTACGATAAGCCCAAAGTGCATCATTTAGTCTTAAAGACCAATTTTTACAATTTGGGTTAACCATTTTTTTCAAAATTTGTTTAATCTCCCTATTTCTATTTGCTAATTCAACTTGTCCACTTGTCTGAGGGTGATAAGGGGTAGCGATTTTGTGTGTGATGCCATATTTCTTCATTAGAAATTCAAATAGTTTATTACAAAAATATTTTCTCCCATCACTGATGATAGCTCGAGGGATTCCAAATCGACTCAAAATATTTTCTTTTAAAAATTTCAAAATAGTTTTGTGATCATTGTGTCGACATGGAATTGCCTCAATCCATTTTGAGACATAATCAACTGCAACCAAAATATATACAAATCCAAATGATGATGGAAATGGACCCATGAAATCAATTCCCCAACAATCAAAAATTTCAATGACAATGATAGGATTCAAAGGCATCATATTTCTTTTAGAAATAGACCCCAATTTTTGACAATTTTCATAACTTTTACAAAAAGTATAACTGTCCTTGAATAAAGTGGGCCAATAAAATTCACACTGCAAGATTTTTGTAGCTGTTTTCTTTGAAGAAAAATGACCTCCACATGCTTCTAAATGACAAATTTTAATAACACTACTTACCTCATTGTCAGGACACATCTCCGGAAGATTTGATCAGGACAATATTTAAACAAATATGGGTCATCCTAATAGAAAATTTTCACCTCAATCAAAAACTTTTTTCTGTCTTGGTGCGTCCATTGAGCTGGCATCTTACCTGTTACAAGAAAATTGACAATGTTAGCAAACCAAGGCATGGAATTAACAGAAAATAAAAATTTATCAGGAAAAGAATCATTTATAAGTGTGCTATCAAAAGATGAGCTTGTTGTAAGCCTGGACAAATGATCTGCAACAACATTTTTGGCTCCTTTCTTATCTTTTATTGTGATGTTAAATTCTTGAAGCAACAAGATCCACCGTATCAACCTAGGTTTGGCATCCTGCTTAGACATTAAATATCTAATAGCAACATGATCAGTAAAAGCAATAGTGGAAGAACTAATTAAATAAGCTCAAAATTTGTCCAATGCAAAATTACAGTAAGTAGTTCTTTTTTAGTAGTGGTGTAATTCATTTGTGCATTATTCAAAGTTTGACTTGCGTAATAAATTACATGAGGCTTACTTTCCTTTCTCTGTCCTAAAACAGCACCAATAGCAAAATCACTAGCATCACACATCAACTCAAAAGGCAAAGATCAGTCAGGAGATTGCATGATAGGAGTAGAAGTCAAAAGACTAATTAATTTTTTAAAAGATTTCTGACAATCTTGGGTCCAATCAAATGGTGCATCTTTTGTTAGAAGATTACATAATAGTCTATATATGGCACTAAAGTCCTTTACGAATCTTCTGTAAAATCCTGCATGTTCTAAAAAAGAACGAACTTCTCTGAATATTTTTGGAGAAGGCAAATGAGCAATTAATTCAACTTTAGCCTTATCAACTTTAATTCCTTTAGAAGATATCACATGACCTAACACTATTCCCGAGGTAACCATGTAATGACATTTTTCTCAATTTAACACAAATCATTTTTCTTCACATCTTTTAAGAACTTTTTCCAAATTATTAAGATAATTTTCAAAAGAATTTCCAAAAATTGTCAGATCATCCATGAAAACCTCTAAATAATGCTCAATTATGTCACTGAAAATACTTAGCATGCATCTTTAAAAAGTTGCTGGAGCATTACAAAGACCAAAAGGCATTCTTCTATATGCAAAAGTGCCAAAGGGATAAGTAAAAGTGGTCTTTTCTTGATCCTCTAATGCAATTGGTATTTGATTATACCCTGAATAACCATCAAGAAAACAATAGTAGGGATATCCTGCTACTCTTTCCAGAATCTGATCAAGAAATGGCAAAGGGAAATGATTTTTCCTAGTGGCTACATTCAATTTTCTGAAATCAATACACATACGCCAACTAGATGAGACTCGGGTAGGTATTAATTCTCCTTTTTCATTTTCAACCACTGTTGTTCCAGATTTCTTAGGCACAACTTGTGTAGGGCTTACCACTGACTATCAGAGATAGGATAGATAATTCCAACATCAAGTAATTTAAGAACTTCAACTCTAACTACCTCTTTCATGTGTGGATTTAATCTTTTTTTAGGTTGTTGAGATGTTTTAGCATTATCCTCTAAATATATTCTATGTGTACAAATTAATGGATTAATGCCTTTTATGTCCTTTAATGTCCATCCAATTACACTTTTATGCCTTTTAAGTACTTCTATCAACATACCTTCTTGCTCTTTGGTCAGGGATAAGGAAATTACCACTGGAAAGCTTTGTTCTTCTCCCAAAAATGTGTACTTCAACCCAGCAGGTAATGGCTTTAGTTCCAGTGTGGGTACTTCTTCATGGGTATCATCATTCATGGGTTTTAGCTCTTCAAATCTTGGCTTCCTTCCTTTGTATTCCATTTCCTGTGTACAGTCAAGCAAAGAGCATATTTCAGAAACATCATCATCTAATTGTGTAGCTGAATCAAATGAATTAATTAAACAAATTTCTAATGGGTCAGAAGAACTCCTGGTTTGAAGATGATCATCTATAATGGCCTCAATCCCTTCAATCTCTTCATTGTCATCATAAACTTCATGTGGTTGCTTGTATATGTTGAAAATATTAAGCTCCAGTGTCATATTTCTAAATGTTAGATTCACCTCTCCATTTCTACAATTTATGAATGTAACACCCCAAAATTTTCTATCTCTTAAACAGTAATTTTGACAGTTAACAGAATTTTACTATTTAGTAATTTCTAGATACTGTAAAATTATTTCGATTATTCCATTAGCGTATTTGATCGTTTTGAGTAATTTACTCTGAGTCAGGAAAATAAAAATTTTCGGGCCAGGGAAAACTTTACGTAATTTAATTTTTATCGTTAGGTTTTAATTATTTTACATGATCTGATTTGATATTTGTGTGTTTTTTAATATTTGTGATTTTTGTAGATGATTATGAATTTTACTGTACGTGGGCCCAGGTGGGTCCCGCAAAGTGAAAAAAAATTTTACGAATAGAAAAATTTGTACTGTTTAGATAGAGACAGGGGATCTTACTAAACCTGAATCTGAAAACAGTTTTTATAATTTTTCTTTACTGTGTTTTATACTGTATTTATTTATCAGGTGATAAAAATACAATAAAAATATTATTTGTAGGGTTATAGCAGATAAAAATAATAAAAATTATACTGCGTAGTCAACAAAGAGGGCTTGACTTGATTTGTACCCTTGGATGATAATACTTAGTTTGAATATTAACCATTGATTTAATCAATGGTTAAGAAACAAACTTAATAAAGAAGCATTGGATAATCACCATTGATTTAATCAATGGTGTGAGAATAAACTTAGTTAGGAAGGCTTTGATATCAACCGTCGATTTAATCAATGGTGTAGAATTAGTCTTGAAAAGTGATAGAGACCATTTATAACCATTGGATTTAGATTTAATCTACGGTGGAGATTTAGTCTTATAAAGTAACAAGGATCATTTATGACCATTGGATTTGGATTTAATCAATGGTGGATATTTGGTCTTCTAAAAAGGTTATGACTAATTATAACCCTTGGATTAAAAGTAAGAAGGAGTAATCTTAACCCTTTATTTTGGAGACACATCTAATGGCTAGGATTTAAAGGAGAAAGATTCAATGGCCTAGATTTAGTCTTCTAAAAATCAAAAGTCTACCTAAATCCTAACCATTGAATTAATCAATGGTTAGGAATGCTTCAAATAATGGCTTGAAAAAGATGACAATATTATTGCATGCATAATGCAAGGAGGGGACGATCTTTGTAGTATTTTGGAGCTAAAGGTGATTTGATGACCATTTTTACTTGTCATGGCCAATATTACATCATTCTTGACCATTATTGATTTGTTTGCATCCTTAGGAGAGTGTTTGGAGGGGGGCATAGTTTTTGGTGCCTTAAAAGGATGGCAAAGTGGAAGACCATCATTATTACTCATTCTTGGTCTTTCTTTGTCAATTTCAAGAAGTTAGATAAATATTTAATTATCTAGAAATATGACATGACCATAAGAATGTAATTAAATAATTAAAATATAGTTATAAAAATCCTAACTAAACTAATTTAAGAGAAACTAAATAAATAAATTATTTAATTAAGGAGTAATTAAGAATTGAAAAAGAATTAAAACTTAGTTAATTGCCCCTTGAACTCCACGGTTGCATAGTATTTTCTAGGAGATTCATGACTTTTCTAATAACCAAAGAATGATTATTTAATGACTTTAAGCATGTAAGTCCATGTGCTTATGTTTCTATCTTGCAAAATGAGCTTTGCACTTTTCTATCCAAGTGACTACACGGCCATGCATAGAAGGAATAGTTTTTTTTTATTTCATTCTATTACTTTGTGAGACAATAAACTATCTCACCTTTTTCCAAAAGACCACACGGTCAACTTGGCTTTCTAGCCAATTATTGAACCATCTAAATGACCAAGTGATGGCCATTATGTGACATTGGACATGTGGGAGCCATGTGAACATCATGTAATATTTAATTTCCTTGAATAAACAATTCTATTTCTCCTACACACCCATTCACATGGCTGCCCACTTCAATTCAGCCATTTAATTTCATTTTTTATCACATTTTATAACACTTAATTCATTCTCTCTCTTCTCTCTCTTCCAATTTGTCAAGAACACCAAGAACAACACCATGAACTTCACCTTCTTCCTTTCTTGAGTTATTCGGTCACCACCCATAGAACCACTTCCAATCTTTCATAATTTTATCGAGCTACATATCTTGAATTCTCTCATCAATCCAAAATACTTTCATGTTAGGAACTTCTCAAAATTCTATCATCTACAACCTTGTCCTTCAAGTTAAAGATCAAAAAGCTTATATTTTCCTTCTTGTGAGGAATTCGGTCAACCACCCTAAGACCACCCTTCAAGTTTGTTTAATTTAATCCAACCATAGATCTTGAATCTACATGATATTCTAAGCAACTTTCATGTTGGAGACTTTCTCTAAATCATTCATCTTCATGGACTTTCTTCAAGATCAAAGTTATTGGGTTTTTGAGGTGAAGTATAAGAAAACTTCATTTCTTCTCTCTTTTTCATGTTCTAACCATGTTTGATCCATGGTTCCTCTTAATCAAGCTTAGTATACTAATTTCTATGTATTTTGTTTTGTATTTGAGAAGCCTTTGGTGGTGAAGGACTTGGAAAAAGAAGCAAATCAAGAAGCTTTTGAGGATCTTCAAGAGGTAAGAGGGAGATCTATCTCACTAACCAAGTATGGTGGTGAAAGATGGTCTTATATTTGATAGATGGTGAATCCATGTGAGGATTCCAATCCATGGTCATGTAATAATTTATGTGTGTTTATGAGCTTTGATTTATTTGCTTATGCTTGATATGCCTTGTATGATTTTATGGCTTTGATGATATACTTATATTATGCATGATAAGTGTATGGCATGCTTATAGTATTTATGATGAAATATATATATGTGTATGTCATGATGTGATGATGAAAAGGAATTCAATTTTTTGCTCAAATAGCCAAAGGAGAGGGTTCGATTTTTGATGCCTTTGATTAGGGTTCATGTTGAAAATTTTCAAGAACAAGGGAATTGATTTATGGGTTCCTAGAATAATGAGAATTTCATCCAATACACCTCAAAATAGGTGTTCACAAATTAATATTTTCATGAAAAATGAAAATGGATGATTTAAAGAGTATGGAAAATAAACAAAGGGTTTGTTTTTTTTCAAGAAAACAAGAATCCGGTCTTTGAGAAATTTTTATTGATTTATTTTGTGTAAAATGATCCTAAGTGTTTTTCTAAATATGAGTTTTGAATGAAACGGGCAAACAATGATTTTAAGGATTTGTAAAGAAAGTGAACAAGGATTTGCAAAGAAAGTGAAAAAGGATTTGTAAGGAAAGTGAAAAGGGATTTGAACAAATGGATTTGGTTTTTATAACCATCGGTATTTCAGTTTTGAAAATAAAATTTTAATGGTTTTGTTTGTGTAAAACCATATCAATTTAGAAGGAAAAATGTTTTGATAATTTTTAATAGTCATGTCCACGTTTTCTAAGGCTTGTAATGCATTGATTTTGATGAAACAAAGTGATTTTCCAAGTGGAAATATAATTAATTTAATACAAAGAATTTGTAAAGGGAATCAGAGTATTTTAGTACTTGAGAAATGAATTTTTATGTAAATGAAAAGGAGAAGTTACAAGTGACCCTCAATTTGTTTTAAAAAGAATTTATTTTTGTTAAAATTGATTAAAAAAAATGAAGAATACAACAGTGATTTGGTATTTTCTAACGTGTAACTCATCCGTTAGATTTTGGAAAGCGTTAGTAATTTTTAAAGTTAGAAACATTGATTTAATTCAATGGAATTGTGAATTTGTGGAATATACTGTGAAAAAAGGATTTTCTTGAGTAAGAAGATATATTAAATGAAGTAGAAAGTTATATTATTTTGAGGAAGGTTAATTTGGAAAAGATTTGGAAAAAATAGAGAATATAATGGTATTTTGAAAATATACTAACATATAACTTATTTTTGAGTTTTGAAGTACGTTAGAAAATGTTAAGTTTTGAAACGTTGATTTATATCAATGGAAAAGTGATTTTGTGAATTATATTTTGGAAAAGGATTTCTTGAGTAAAGAAATGTGGAAAAAGATTTTCTTGTGTAAAGAAAATGTGTTAAATAAAGTATAAAGTCATATTATTTTGAGAAAAGTGGAAATGGAATTTTTGAAGAAATGAGTAATATTTTCGTAATGGAATTATGGTGAAAAAATTTATTTACGTATCTTAAAAAAGTAATTTTTAAAGTATGTGGTTTGAAATATAGTAAAATATTTCTAAGTGTTTGAAAATATAGTAAAATATTTTTATGCGATTTGAAATATAATAAAATATTACTACGCGATTGGAGATGCGTTGAAACATTTTAAGTGATTTGAATTACGTTTAAATATTTTACGTAATTTGAACTACTGTTGAAAAATCACTATATGATTCAAAAGTGATAGAATATTTTTACGTGATTGTGAAAATGATGGAAAATCGTTATGTGATATGAAATGTGTTTTAAATATTTTGAGAACGATGGAAAATGTTTTATGCGACTTAAAAGAATGATTTTTAAGTTAATATATTTTGAAAATGAGGGAAAATCATTACGCAAATTGAGAAACGTATATTTTTATGCGATTGAGAAAAATGTTAAAAAATTTAATACGTGGTTTAAATGGGCAACAGAAGAGTTGCAGTATTGTGAAAACGTAACAGAAACATTTTGGAATTGTGAAAATGAAATGGAAATGTTGCGCAATTTTGTGAAAACACGACAAAAGAGTTTTATAACTATGAAAAAGTGATAATATGATTTTTTTGTTGAAAATATAGTATAAATACTGTAGAACCAGTATATGGATGCTGTGTGAGAAAATGCCATGTTTTGCCTGTGATTGGCATTTGGTGCATTATACATGCATTGGAAAAATATGCGTTGAAGCATATGATTACATTGAATAAAAGAAATTGAAAAGATTTGGCCCTTTGGGGTTGGACTTGCATTGATATATTCGTGCATTGTATAAAATATAGCTAATAGCTATTATGGCCCTTGTGGTTGAAGAGGGAATGAGAATTGATAGTGAGGTCTATGATGGATCTTGGGAGCGTCGAGGCACGGCGGTTGACCAGTGGACAGTTGGTGAGTACCCTATGCCACTTGGCGATACAGTCCGTTGCAATGCATTGACGATACCCGACAAGAACACGATTCTTTTCAACGACTGGGAGATTGTCTTTGGGCTAAGGCTGACAATTAACTGTGAGCATTCTTCTCGAAATTGTGAAAACCTCCATGGAGTTATTTTTGATAAACTGAGTCTTTGTGCATATGCATAAATCTGAGCATTTATATCTGTATGATATATTAATTGAGGAATATTGACTATGACAATTGTTTTGAGTACTTGGATGATGATTGAATTGATAAATAATTAGATGATGATAGTTTATTAATGCTGATAGCATGATTATGGTATGATTTATTTGTATGATATTGCTGTTTGTGTTATCTCTGTGCTGCCATGTTGGTATTGGTATAGGTAATCTCACCTCTTTGTTATATTATTTTGCTTTGTCTGTATTGTTAAAATTATACGGTAGAAGGAATGAGTTGTCTTAGACATAATAAGTGGTAGATACTCAGAGATTGATGGAACCATTGAAAAGTGGCTATCTCAAGTTCGAAGATGTGCCGGGTAGACAATGAGTAAAGTTCTGATGCATCAAGTTAATACAAGAGAAGGAACGAGTATGTTAAGATTTAATGTTAATGTTGTACCGTGCTATTAAGTAGGACCCGTCATGGGGTTTTCTACTATTATAAAAAAAATAAGTCTGTTAATTTTATATTTCTCTTTAAATTGTGATATTAATTGGTGTCAATATTGCATAATGAATAGTTGAAATATGATTTTCAATATTACCTAATATTTTCAGTAAATTTACGTTTCAGTAAAGAAGAAATTTTGAAACCCATCTTTTATAACTCAAACTTTGTGTGAACTTCTTTTCAGATTATGAGTCGGGAGTCAGAAATGTGATGCCCTAAGGAGGGTGTTACATTAGTTGGTATCAGAGCACGGTTTGAGTCTTTTGGGGTTTGTGGTTAGGTCTATTTTGCTTGTATTGTGTTCTCTGTGTTTGTTTTCTGAAAGGAAATAATGTTGTTTATAATGGATATTAGATCCATTGTATTTCGATCCACACGCCTCAAAAAAAAATGGGGAATGACTCGGGATAGTTATACTTATGTGGAAGTGGAACATGTTACTAGTTATACAGTTGCAGCTACAGGAGCAACAGGAGCAATATGGAAAGACGACTGCACGAATAAAGGACCGCTATTTAATGGGAACTGGAATTTGAAGTTCAAAATTTGATGGAAGAGAATCAGTCTTGGAATATAAGATTTCGTAATTTTGGAACCTGAAATTTCTTTTTAGGATATTGAGAAAGTAATTGATTTCGACGTAAGATGTATTTATAACCATTGAGGAAACCAAAAACAATAAGGGATGTGAAAGAAAGTACTTAAATGAAGGAATATACGTCAAGAAAACAAATTGCAAAAAAGTTGGACACATTTTCCTAGAGATTATGTTCTTTGAAAATAAAGTTTTCTATTAGTAAAATTTTAGATAGTAAGGGAAGTTGTTACTCTGAATGGAACAGGAGTGTTCTAAGCGAAAGATTTAATCAATGGAGATTGCGTCATTGAAGCTAATCCTATAAACCATACTGAATATTTCTGTGAGTGACCTATTATTTATAACGTATAATTGAGTAGACCAATTATATGTTAGAGTTATTCGTTATCCTCTGATTTGTTTACTTCTGTTTCTATTCTTAGCTGATCGAGCTATTCAAGTTATTCAAATTATTGTTGCGGATCAAATCTTTGTATTAGTTTGATCCGTTGTTCAAAATTTTTGTGTTAGTTTGATCTATTTCATAAACAGATGTGGTCTTTGAAAATGGATTGGTTATTTTCCAACCATATCCAATGAGATTATTTCAACAGAATGTGAGTAATCCAGAGAAAATTCATTTTTGAAAATCGGGTTACATCTAATTCTTTGCTGGATATGTTCGATAACAGGTTCGATTCGTTTTGTTATCTTCCATGATGTTTTCTTTCATCTCCTGCAATTGAAGGAATATCTTGCAAGAAAGGATATTTCTATATTTGTATCCGTGTTAACGTATCTGAGTAACGCAGCAGAAGCGTGGTGAATTCTACAAAAGAGTGGAATAATTTTTCTACGAAAAATTTAAGATGGTAATGGAAAACCATAGAAAAAAATTTATGGAAGTATCTGGTATCGTGCTGTGGAAAGGAGAATTCAATTAGTGAGACATTTCCTATTAAAAGCAAAAGCTGGAATATGTAGTGATATAAAAATAAGAAAATTTTAAGTAATACATTACATTAGTTGGAAGTTATCTGAGAAAAATTATTCTAGGCATGAATAAAGATTGGTTGTCGTTATGTTGGTATCAGAGATATGAAAATTCTTTCTTTCTGAAGTAACATTCAACATCTTCAGTAATTATAAGAGTCTAAGATATCTGTTTGATCAGGAGAAGTTGAACATCAGCAAAGAGATTTTGTTGGTTAGAATAGTATAGCAAGATGTAAGAGAGGAAACTTCATGAGAATTAGAAAATAAGATAAAAGAGTAATGTTCATATTTATTTTGAGAGTGTGAAATCATGGTTATTTAATTTTGAGGACGAAATTTCTTTTTAGAGAGGGAGTAATGTAACACCCCAAAATTTTCTATCTCTTAAATAGTAATTTTGACAATTAACAGAATTTTACTATTTAGTAATTTCTGGATACTGTAAAATTATTTTGATTATTCCATCAGTGTATTTGATCGTTTTGAGTGATTTACTCCAAGTCAGGAAAATAAAAATTTTCAGGCCGGGGAAAACTTTATGTAATTTAATTTTTACCATTATGTTTTAATTATTTTACGTGATCTGATTTGATATTTGTATGTTTTCTAATATTTGTGATTTTTATAGATGATTATAAATTTTTTTACTGTATGTGGGCGCAGGTGGCCATACGTGGGCCCAGGTGGGTCTGACAAAGTGAAAAAATTTTCTACGGATAGAAAAATTTGTATTGTTTAGACGGAGACAGGGGATCTTACTAAACCTGAATCTGGAAACAATTTTTATAATTTTTCTTTACTGCATTTTGTACTGTATTTATTTATCAGGTGATAAAAATACAATAAAAATATTATTTGTAGGGTTATAGCAGATAAAAATAATAAAAATTATACTGCGTAGTCAACAAAGAGGGCTTCACTTGATTTGTACCCTTGGATGAGAATACTTAGTTTGAATATTAACCATTGATTTAATCAACAGTTAAGAAACAAACTTAATAAAGAAGCATTGGATAATCACCATTGATTTAATCAATGGTGTGAGAATAAACTTAGTTAGGAAGACTTTGATTTCAACCGTAGATTTAATCAACGGTGTAGAATTGGTCTTGAAAAGTGATGGAGACCATTTATAACCATTGGATTTAGATTTAATCTACGATGGAGATTTAGTCTTATAAAGTAACAAGAACCATTTATGACCATTAGATTTGGATTTAATCAATGGTGGAGATTTGGTCTTCTAAAAAGGCTATGACTAATTATAACCCTTGGATTAAAAGTAAGAAGGACTAATCTTGACCCTTTATTTTGGAGACACATCTAATGGCTAGGATTTAAAAGAGAAAGATTCAATGGCCTAGATTTAGTCTTCTAAAAATCAAAAGTCTACCTAAATCCTAACCATTGAATTAATCAATGGTTAGGAATGCTTCAAATAATGGCTTGAAAAAGATGATAATATTATTGCATGCATAATGTAAGGAGGGGATGGTTTTTGTAGTATTTTGGAACTAAAGGTCATTTGATGACCATTATTACTTGTCATGGTCAATATTACATCATTCTTGACCATTATTGATTTGTTTGCATCCTTAGGAGAGTGTTTGGAGGGGGGCACGGTTTTTGGTGCCTTAAGAGGATGGCAAAGTGGAAGACCATCATTATTACTCATTCTTGGTCTTTCTTTGTCAATTTCAAGAAGCTAGATAAATATTCAATTATCTAGAAATATGACATGACCATAAGAATGTAATTAAATAATTAAAATATAGTTATAAAAATCCTAACTAAACTAATTTAAGTGAAACTAAATAAATAAATTATTTAATTAAGGAGTAATTAAGAATTGAAATAGAATTAAAACTTGGTTAATTGCCCCTTGAACTCCACGGTTGCATAGTATTTTCTAGGAGATTCATGACTTTTCTAATAACCAAAGAATGATTATTTAATGACTTTAAGCATGCGAGTCCATGTGCTTATGTTTCTATCTTGCAAAATGAGCTTTGCACTTTTCTATCCAAGTGAGTACATGGCCATGCATAGAAGGAATAGTTTTTTTTTTTTATTTCATTCTATTACTTTGTGAGACAATAAACTATCTCACATTTTTCCAAAAGACCACACGGTCAACTTGGCTTTCTAGCCAATTATTGAACCATCTAAATGACTAAGTGATGGCCATTATGTGACATTGGACATGTGGGAGCCATGTGAACATCATGTAATATTTAATTTCCTTGAATAAACAATTCTATTTCTCCTACACACCCATTCACACGGCTGCCCACTTCAATTCAGCCATTTAATTTCATTTTTTATCACATTATATAACACTTAATTCATTCTCTCTCTTCTCTCTCTTCCAATTTGTCAAGAACACCAAGAACAGCACCATGAACTTCACCTTCTTCCTTTCTTGAGTTATTCGATCACCACCCATAGAACCACTTCTAATCTTTCATAACTTTATCTAGCTACATATCTTGAATCCTCTCATCAATCCAAAACATTTTCATGTTAGGAACTTCTCAAAATTCTATCATCTACAACCTTGTCCTTCAAGTTAAAGATCAAAAAGCTTATGTTTTCCTTCTTGTGAGGAATTCGGTCAACCACCCTAAGACCACCCTTCAAGTTTGTTTAATTTAATCCAACCATAGATCTTGAATCTACATGATATTCTAAGCAACTTTCATGTTGGAGACTTTCTCTAAATCATTCATCTTCATGGACTTTCTTCAAGATCAAAGTTATTGGGTTTTTGAGGTGAAGTGTAAGAAAACTTCATTTCTTCTCTCTTTTTCATATTCTAAACCATGTTTGATCCATGGTTCCTCTTAATCAAGCTTAGTATTCTAGTTTTTATGTATTTTGTTTTGTATTTGAGAAGCCTTTGGTGGTGAAGGACTTGGAAAAAGAAGCAAATCAAGAAGCTTTTGAGGATCTTCAAGAGGTAAGAGGGAGATCCATCTCACTAACCAAGTATGGTGGTGAGAGATGGTCTTATATTTGATGGATGATGAATCCATGTAAGGATTCCAATCCATGGTTATGTAATAATTTATGTGTTTATGAGCTTTGACTTATTTGCTTATGCTTGATATGCTTTGTATGATTTTATGTCTTTGATGATATACTTATATTATGCATGATAAGTATATGACATGCTTATAGTATTTATGATGAAATATATATATGTGTATGTCATGATGTGATGATGAAAAGGAATTTAATTTTTAGCTCCAATAGCCAAAGGAGATGGTTCGATTTTTGATGCCCTTGATTAGGGATCATGTTGAAATTTTTCAAGAACAAGGGAATTGATTTTTGGGTTCCTAGAACAATGAGAATTTCTGCCAAGACACCTCAAAATAAGTGTTCACAAATTAATATTTTCATGAAAAATGAAAATGGATGATTTGAAGAGTATGAAAAATAAACAAAGGGTTTATTTTTTTTTCAAGAAAACAAGAATCTGGTCTTTGAAGAATTTTTATTAATTTATTTTGTGTAAAAAGATCCTAAGTGTTTTTCTAAATATGAGTTTTGAATGAAATGGGCAAACATTGATTTTAAGGATTTGGAAAGAAAGTGAACAAGGATTTGCAAAGAAAGTGAAAAAGGATTTGTAAAGAAAGTGAAAAAGGATTTGAACAAATGGGTTTAGTTTTTATAACCATCGGTATTTTGGTTTTGAAAATAAAATTTTAATGGTTTTGTTTGTGTAAAACCATATCAATTTAGAAGGAAACATGTTTTGATAATTTTCAATTGTCATGTACACATTTTCTAAGGCTTGTAATGCATTGATTTTGATGAAACAAAGTGATTTTTCAAGTGAAAATATAATTAATTTAATACAAGGAATTTGAAAAGGGAATCAGAGTATTTTAGCACTTGAGAAATGAATTTTTATGTAAATAGAAAAGAGAGGTTGCAAGTGAGCCTCAATTTGTTTTAAAAAGAATTTATTTTTGTTAAAATTGATTTAAAAAAATGAAGAATACAATAGTGATTTGGTATTTAGTAACGTATAACTCATCCGTTGGATTTTAAAAAGCGTTGGTAATTTTTAAAGTTAGAAACATTAATTTAATTCAATGGAATTGTGAATTTGTGGAATATACTGTGAAAAAGGATTTTCTTGAGTAAGAAGATATATTAAATGAAGTAGAAAGTTATAGTATTTTGAGAAAGGTTGATTTGGAAATGATTTGAAAAAAATGGAGAATATAATGGTATTTTCAAAATATACTAACGTATAACTTATTTTCAAATTTTGAAGTACGTTAGAAAATGTTAAGTTTTGAAACGTTGATTTATATCAATGAAAAAGTGATTTTGTGAATTATATTTTGGAAAAGGATTTCTTGAGTAAAGAAATGTGGAAAAAGATTTTCTTGAGTAAAGAAAATGTGTTAAATAAAATATAAAGTCATATTATTTTGAGAAAAGTGGAAATGAAATTTTTGAAGAAATGAGAAATATTTTCTCGTAATGAAATTATGGTGAAAAATTTATTTACATATCTTAAAAATGTAATTTTTAAAGTATATGATTTGAAATACAAGAAACATTTCTAAGTGTTTGGAAATATAGTAAAATATTTTTACGCAATTTGAAATATGATAAAATATTACTACGCGATTGGAGATGCGTTGAAACATTTTAAGTGATTTGAATTACATTTAAATATTTTACGTAATTTGAACTACTGTTAAAAAATCACTATGTGATTTAAAAGTGATAGAATATTTTTACGTGATTGTGAAAATGATGGAAAATCATTATGTGATGTGGAATGTGTTTTAAATATTTTGAGAATAATAGAAAATGTTTTATGCGACTTAAAAGAATGATATTTAAGTTACACAATTTTGAAAATGAGGGAAAATCATTACACGAATTGAGAAATGTATATTTTTATACGATTGAGAAAAATGTTAAAAAATTTAATACGTGATTTAAAGGGGCAACAGAATAGTTGTAGTATTGTGAAAACATAACAGAAATGTTTTGGAATTGTGAAAATGAAATGGAAATGTTGCACAATTTTGTGAAAACACGACGAAAGAGTTTTATAACTATGAAAATGTGATAATATGATTTTCCTGTTGAAAATACAGCATAAATACTTTAGAACCAGTATATGGATGCTGTGTGAGAAAATGCCATGTTTTGCCTGTGATTGGCATTTGGTACATTATACGTACATTGGAAAAATATGCGTTGAAGCATATGATTACATTTAACAAAGAAATTGAAAAGATTTGGCCCTTTGGGGTTGGACTTGCACTAATATATTCGTGCATTGTATAAAATATAGCTAATAGCTATTATGGCCCTTGTGGTTGAAGAGGGAATGAGAATTGATAGTGAGGTCTATGATGGATCTTGGGCGCGCCGAGGCGCGCAGGGCGGCCGTCGACCGACGTGGGACGGTTAGCAAGTACCTGTGCCACTTGGCAATGCAGTCTGTTGCAACGCATTGACGATACCCGACAAGAACACGATTATTTTCAATGACTGGGAGATTATCTTTGGGCTAAGGCTGACAATTAACCAGAGCATTCTTCTTGAAATTGTGAAAACCTCCATGGAGTTGTTTTTGATAAACTGAGTCTTTGTGCATATGCATAAATCTGAGCATTTATATCGTATGATATATTAATTGAGGAATGTTGGCTATGATAATTGTTTTGAGTACTTGGATGATGATTGAACTGATAAATAATTAGATGATGATAGTTGATTAATGCCGATAGCATGATTATGGTATGATCTATCTGTATGTTATTGCTGTTTGTGTTATCTTTGTGCTGCCATGTTGGTATTGGTGTAGGTGATCTCACCTCTTTGTTATATTGTTTTGCTTTGTCTGTATTGTTAAAATTATATAGTAGAAGGAATGAGTTGTCTTAGACATAACGAGTGATAGATACTCAGAGATTGATGGAAACATTGAAAAGTGGCTGCCTCAAGTTCAAAGATGTGCCGGGTAGACAAGGAGTAAAGTTCTAATGCATCAAGTTGATACAAGAGAAGGAACGAGTATTTTAATATTTAATGTTAGTGTTGTACCGTGCTATTGAGTAGGACTCGTCATGGGATTTACTACTATTATAAAAAAAATAAGTCTATTAATTTTATATTTCTTTTTAAATTGTGATATTAATTGGTGTCAATATTGCATAATGAATAGTTAAAATATGATTTTCAATATTACCTAATATTTTCAGTAAATTTACGTTTCAGTAAAGAAGAAATTTTGAAACCCATCTTTTATAACTCAAACTTTGTGCAAATTTCTTTTCAGATTATGAGTCGGGAGTCAGAAATGTGATGCCCTAAGGAGGGTGTTACATTAATTGGTATCAGAGCACGGTTTGAGTCTTTTGGAGTTTGTGGTTAGGTCTATTTTGCTTGTGTTGTGTTCTCTATGTTGTTTTTCGAAAGGAAATAATATTGTTTATAATGGATATTAGATCCATTGTATTTCGATCCACACGCCTCAAAAAAAAATGGAGAATGACTCGGGATAGTTATACTTGTGTGGAAGTGGAACATGTTACTAGTTATGCAGTTGCAGCTACGGGAGCAACAGGAGCAATGTGGAAAGACGACTGCACGAACAAAGGACCGCTATTTAGTGGGAACTGGAATTTGAAGTTCAGAATCTGATGGAAGAGAATCAGTCTTGGAATATAAGATTTCATAATTTTGGAACCTGAAATTTCTTTTTAGGATATTGAGAAAGTAATTGATTTCGACGTAAGATGTATTTATAACCATTGAGGAAACCAAAAACAGTAAGGGATGTGAAAGAAAGTACTTAAATGAAGGAATGTACGTCAAGGAAAAAAATTGCGGAAAAGTTAGACACATTTTCTCAAAGATTATGTTCTTTGAAAACAGAGTTTTCTATTAGTAAAATTTTAGATAGTAAGGGAAGTTGTTACTCTGAATGGAACGGGAGTGTTCTGAGCGGAAGATTTAATCAATGGAGATTGCGTCATTGAAGTTAATCCTATAAACCATACTGAATATTTCTGTGTGTAACACCCCAACTTTTGGGATAATTAAAATATAGTCCCAAAATGTACTATTTTGTGAATTCTGTGAGCAGTAAATTAAATTTGACTATTCCGTGAGTGTACTTGACTATTGTATGTGATTTGCACCGAGCTAGGGAAATAATAATTTTCTGGCCAAAAAAATCTTATTTTAATTAATTGGAGCTAGGGGATCTTACTAAACCCAATTCTAATAGATATATATATTAATTTCGTAATTTTTAGGATTTAATCGTGTAATAAAATAATTTTATATTATTATAATATTATTTTATATTACAAGACCTATTGTCTCAAAAATAGTAGAAATCTGCTTTGATTTGATCATGGATCTTTAAAAGTACTATGGGACCCGCGTTTAGAAAAAACAGTCAACTGTGCTGACTGGACAAATTCTAGCCAATGAGAGTAAGTCAACGAAAGTGGCTTGACTTTTTAAACCAATAAGAATGGGTCAACAAAAGGAGCGTAGACTTTAATTAGGACCGTTGGATGAAGACTTAGTTAGGAAGCCTTTGATTTCAACCGTTGATCAAATCAATGGTGAGATTAGAATTCAAGATTTATGACTAATCAATATCTACCTTAGATCTAATCAATGGATAGGAATTAAAGATGAAATCAATGGATAGAATTAAGTCAAATATAGTGGCTTGAAATTGATTAGTAGCTAATTAATCCTAATTTGATAAACCTAATTACCTAATTAGCACACTAAGTGAACTAGTTTAGTTCTTAATTAATTATAATCTAAATACTAATTAGATATCCTAATATTGATTAAAGGTTATAATATATGCTAATATATATTAAACTAATTAGTTATATGATTAGAACATTAATTAAGATTGGTTAGGATATTTAACCTAACTAATTACCTAATTAGTTAGCATGTAATTAGGTGTAAATTGGAAACAATTAAGCTCCTAAATTCCTAAAGGGCCACACAGTTTTGGGCAGCAGCTTGGGAGGCTTGGATGGCTTGGTTCTACTTGGTTCTTGAACTCTCCAACATAACATAAGCCATGTGCACCTCCATGTGAACACACTAGGATATTTACCATGCAAAATCAATCACTCAACCTCACCCAAAACTCACTCACGGCAGCAGCCCCTCAAAATACACATTCAATATTTATTTTTCACTTATCTTAAATCAAACTCATCTATTCTCTCCAAAAATAGCAAGAAAACCAAGCACACTTTTTCTTCTATTTCTTTTCCTCTCTATTCGCCATACACTCTACCCACACCACCAAACCTCTATAATTTTATGTCTTTATGTTTTCTAAACCCAAATCCTACTCTAAACACTTTTCATTCACAAAGTTTTGCCAAAAAACTACTCTATCTTGTCCAAAATCCAACCTTTTGCTTACTTTCTTAAGGGTAAGTCTTGATTCTATGGTTCAAAATTTGATTTCTAATTTTTCTAACCATGATTGTTCCATGGTTTTTCAATATTAAACCTTGTATGTGATTTTATTAATTGTTTAAGAATTTTAGGAATTTGTTTGGGAGATTGCATGAAATTTCAAGAAAGAAGGAAACTAACCGATTAATTGTCTTCAAGAGGTAAGAGGGAGATTTAATCTCATCAACCCTAAGTGGTGATGGGAAAATGGATTTGTATGTGTGTGAAGAATCCATAAAGATTCATTTGTGTGTATGTTTTATTGTTTTTAATATTTTTTGTGATTGTTTAAATGCTTTCCTAATTGTGATTGATTTAATTGCCATGCATGTTTATAGTATTTATTATTGATTTTAATTGTTATGCATATTTATAGCTTTAAAATATATTGTATGTGATTATATAATTGCATGTGTTTCTAATTATATAATTATTAAAGTAGGATGTGAATAACATGTAATGATTTGCATGAGTGTTCCAAAGAACACAATGAGGCTCACGGCCTTCTCATGAAAACAGAGAACCAAAATGTTCTCAACAATTTTCTAAATCAATGATTTAAAAAATTTAGGTAAAATAATAAATTTAAGAATGATTTTGATTTAATTATGGCTAACATGCCATTTAGTGTATAATTGAATGCCATTTTATTCTCAATTTTGGCCAACATACCATTTTATTTTCTAAGATAGGTTAGGTAATTGATTTACAAAATAAATTGATTCCAATGAATCTTTGAGAAAACAAAAGAAATAAATTCAGTCTTAGAATTCTAATTTAGCATAATTCAGTTTAAGTAAGAAATAAAGCAAATGCTTGAAAAATACTAACGTAAAGCTCATTTTATGAATTTTGAAGCGCGTTAGCGAGTTTCAAAGCGTAATTATTGGGTAAAAATAAAATGAACTATATTTAGTGAAAAACATCAAAAATACCTTATACTGATTTTATAGGCAAAATGTTGCCAAAATTTACTAAAATCAGGAGAATAAAATGAAAAGATTCTATACAATATTTAGAACACAAGGAAAATACTCTACATATTTTAAAAGTACTATATATAGTTTTACACATATTTAAAATGATGATTTTAAGCTATTCGGTTAAGAAAATGAATTAAAAATCTTACGCGATTGAGAAAATGATTTAAAAACATTTTGCGATATTTAAAAATGTCAAAATATGTTTACGCGATTTAAAAACATTTGTGAAAATGATGAGATTGTGAAAATGCGATAAAACTCCTACGCGATTGAATGATAAAGTGAGTTTTGTTGTCGGGCCAAAGTGGTGGACCCGGACATGTTGTGGTGTAGCACTGTCAGGTGGGACGTACTATACTTTGGTATTTTGTGATTAAGGGCATTTTGGTAATTTTTTGTAATTATTGTAAAATTTGGATAATAAGGGTATTTTTGTAATTTTAGGTCATGCTTAGAGTGTTGTACCAATTTGGTTTATAATTGATGATTGATTAATGAGGCGAATTACACCGTGTTTTGGTGTGATAAGCGTAGTGTGATTCATTTATGAACTTGGAGGCATTAGTGTGCGGAGAATCCTATATGTGGATAGTGGTAGCACCTCTGGGCCGTGGTAACAGGTAACACACTAATGATCTTGACAAGCACTATTCTTAATCGGGATCTTGAGGAGACTACTAAGTACTATGCCTATAGTGCAGTTGAATTTGATGTACTACTACACGATGTTTGGACTGTGGACTATAGACACAAAGATTGGACAGTGCAATAGTTTGGTTGGGCAGCGATAAAGTATTATTAGTTTCTATTTGGATCATTCTCTCAGATATCCGTGTTTAGCTCCATGGAGTAGGAACGAGTCAGTGTGTGTTTATGCATTATCTACATTTTACTATTTACGATAATCTGTGATAAAATATATGATTTATTGCTCTCTAATATTGCATGTGTTATTTTACTATGTATTGCTTGATATTTTATGCATGATATGTTAGTATATACTGTTGTGATAATTGTTTTATACTATCGTTTTCTTTATTGTCATACTGGTAGTGATGTAGATTGTCTCACCTCTCTATATGTTTTCTCGATATTATTATATTATTTCCGTAAAGAGTTTGAGGAAGAAGAGGACCAACCTCTTGAGATGCAGTATCTAGATGAGCGACAGCCGGGCGAGCTATACGAGGAGGAGGAGGAGCCGGCAGATCATCCTTATCATCAAGACGGATCTTGAGATCATGACGTTGCCAGGATTTTTCGGGTTTGTGAGACTTGAGTTTCACGGAGGTTCTGAAGCTTGGCGTATGCGAGTGGATAGAGGGACAGTTGCATACGTGGGACGTTTGACTGTGTCCCTATGTAGAGAGTATGACGGAGATGTCATATTCACTACTATGTTGTATTTACATCTAGAGTTGCCGCTGACTCTTAGGCGTTACTGGCAAGGAATACTCCATGCGCCTAGTGAGCTCAGTAGCGAGTCAACAGCTCGGACTCGTGTTCGTAGAACTATGGGACCTCCAGGAGCTCTGACTTTCGAGGATCTTTCTGAGGATGATCCATCAGAGGGTTAGAGAGCTTTGAGGTGCACTTGGGCAATACTATGTCTTAATTTTGTGTTAACTCTTTACTGTTTTGATAAATACTTGTGGTTGTAAATTATGTGTGTACTAATGGAGAATTATATGTATATTATGGTGTGATTATACTTTGTTTAATTTTGTGTTCCGTGTTATTTTGTTTAAAGTTATAATTATAAAAGGAAAAAAAATTTACCACAAATATTATTTAATTATCAAATGTTTTACAACTTGGGTAAGAGTTTTATTTTATTTTATTTTATTGCATTCATAAATGTGACATCCCCACAAGGGTGTTACATTAGTTAGTATCAGAGCCCAAGTTAGAGTCTTTTGGGTTTGTGGGTAGGTTTGTCTTATCTGTGCTGTGTGAATCTCTGATGTTGAATACAGAGATATGTTTCGGTTTCCGAAAGGAAACGATTTTGTGCGAAATCGCTACATTTAGTTCGTTGTGTGTTGATTTTGTTTATCTTTGAAGAAAGATAATGAGAAGTTACGAACATGAGCGTGTGGACACGAAACGTGATGAAGACCGTATAGCCGCAGCTAGAAGAGTGATGCAAATGGGTTTTTGAAGTAGCAGTACAACAGAGACAGATGATCGCTCAGCAGTAGGAGCTCATAATCGAATTTCATAGCTTATTAGGATTGGAGCAGCCATCGGATGCGAGGAGCTGTCACTTAGAATCTTAATTCAAAGTAGAGGGAAGCATAAAGTCAATCATTTTTTTTTAGCGAAAGTCGTATGTGCAACCACTAGGGAAGCAACAACGAAACAAAGAGAGGAGGTACTAGTGGCAACGAATTTGGTCAGACTGTGGCTTCACTAATGAAGTGCTTGAAGTGTGGAAAGCCTGAACACTTATTCAAAGAGTGCGATCAGCTGAAGATGGAAACTTCCGTTAGTATTATAGGTGTTTCAAAATCTGAAAACGAAGAAAGAGTCGGTGCAGAGAGTGTAATAAGAACGTTCCAATACAAAAACTTAAGAAGCGAGAAAGTCGTGCCATAGAGGGTAATCTTAAAACTGTGCTGTATAATTCGCGAGGTAACCCATTCTCTTGTGATCTGTGACTGTGTAAATCTTTTGGGGTTATCTGTGTTTTACTCATTTTCATAATGTAACTTCAACTTCTAAACTTGCTATTACTACTTGAGCCTGTTTAAAACTATCCAATTATTATGGGAGTTTGAAACTTTTTATTGATCTGGTTGTCTATTTCTTTCTCAGATAGACTGAGTAAATCAATTTGAATTATCCGTATCTTTGTTATAGAGTGATCTGAGTATATATATTCCTCTTGTTGAACTTGTTGGTTATACTCAAGTTTTCTAACTCTACTCTATATTCATTTAATATCAAGTCTTTTCTGTTGATTTGATTTGTTTATCTAAAATCATCTCTGTTTGAGAGCCTGACTTTTTAAATGGATTGGTTATTTTCCAACCATATCCTACTAGATTATTGCAATGCAATTTTAGTGTTTCCTTGACTTGAGATTTTTGGAATTTGAATCCAGAAAGTTCATTTCTAAAATTATTGGACTATGTTCATTTTGAAATCTATTAGACCATCTCAAATTCTTTGTTGGACTAATCTAGTAACCTATTGAATAGTCTTATTACTTTTCCTTATAACCTTCATAGTATCTTTTATGTATTTCAATTAAAAAGGATTATTCTTGATCCAACTTATGTCATAGTACCAAATACAGTACAATTAGAAGAAAAATTGATCTATGAAATATATTTTGTTAAAAATTTAAAAATAGACAAATAGAACAACTTCTCTTGAAGAAGGAAATCTGGAATGATGTGACGACAAGGAACTAGAAGATCAAATGAAGGAAATCGTTGTTTGCTCCAAGATCGATTTGTGTGCTGGTTGTTATCAGATTCGCGTAAAGGTAAAGAATGTCCCAAGACAGTTTTCTAGATGCGTCGCAAGCACTATGAATATTCAGTACTACCATTCGGGGTAGAAATGTTTTGATGATGTTCACGAATTGGATAAATAAGATCTTTCTTTCCCATCTAGGCAAATTTGTCATTATTTTTGTTGGCAATATTTAGACCTATTCTTGAAATTGGAAAGAACATGCTGAAGATCTCAATGCAGTTCTTCAATTTCTGAAGAAGAAGGAGAATGAGTTATGCGCGAAATTAGTCAAATGCAAAATTCTGTTAGAAGCAGTTCAACTCGTGGATTTAGATTGAGTGTTGACATCGAATAGAAAGGTGGTGGTGTATACTTCAAGGCAGTGGAACGTGCGTGAGAAGAATTATTCGATTTACATATTAGGATATGCGATAGTTGTTTTGCAAGGAAAACTTGAAAATATTTTCTTTCCTATAAAGTTCACAATAATTTCAAAGGCTTGAAGTACCTGTTCAATCAAGAAAGGCTCGGATATAAGGAAGAGACGATAGTTAGAATTTTCAAAGGACTTATTGGGATGAATTTCTAGCATTGATAGAGTTCATATACAACGATAGTTTCGTTCGAGCATAGGGATGACCCCCTATGAGGTATTATATGGGAAACGCTATAGAACACCGTTGGGTTGGTATCATACTAGTGAAAGTAACATCGTAGGACCAGAAATTGTGCAGCAGACAACTGAGAAAGTGAAGATGATCCAAGACAAGATGAGGAAGTTCATTCCAAAGTTTTTCGGGCCATATCAAATACTTCATCGGTAAATCCGGTAATTTATCAGATCTCACTACCACCATTCTTAACAAATTTTCATAATGTATTTCACGTATTATAGATACGAAATATATTTCTGATCTAACTTATGACATCGAACCAGACATCGTACAACTGAAGTAGAATTTAACCTATGAGACGTTTCCAATCAAGATTGAAGATCGAAAGGCAAAGTAACTTCGGGAAAAGGAGATCGCATTAGTTGAAGTAGTTTAGAACGATGTAGTGGCAGAGCCACATGGGAGTTAGAAGATAGGATGAGGGAGCAATACTCTCAATTATTTTGATGTATGATGAATTTCGGGGACGAAATTCTTTTTAGTAGGGGAGAGTTGTAACACCCCAACTTTGGGATAATTACAATATAGTCCTGAAATGTACTATTTTGTGAATTCTATGAGCAGTAAATTAAATTTGACTGTTCTGTGAGTGTACTTGACTATTGTATGTGATTTGCTCTGAGCCAGGGAAATAATAATTTTTTGGCTGAAAAAATCTTATTTTAATTAATTGGAGCTGGGGGATCTTACTAAACCCAATTCGATTGATATATATATTAATCTCGTAATTTTTAGGATTTAAGCGTGTAATAAAATAATTTTATATTATTATAATATTATTTTATATTACAAGATCTCTTGTCTCAAAAATAGTAGAAATCTGCTTTGATTTCATCACGGATCTTTAAAAGTACTGTGGGACCCGCGTTTAGAAAAAGTAGTCAACTGTGCTGACTGGACAAATTCTAGCCAATGAGAGCAAGTCAACGAAAGTGGCTTGACTTTTTAAACCAATAAGAATGGGTCAACAAAAGGAGCGTAGACTTTAATTAGGACCGTTGGATGAAGACTTAGTTAGGAAGCCTTTGATTTCAACCGTTGATCAAATCAATGGTGAGATTAGAATTCAAGATTTATGACTAATCAATATCTACCTTAGATCTAATCAATGGATAGGAATTAAAGATGAAATCAATGGATAGAATTAAGTCAAATATAGTGGCTTGAAATTGATTAGTAGCTAATTAATCCTAATTTGATAAACCTAATTACCTAATTAGCACACTAAGTGAACTAGTTCAGTTCTTAATTAATTATAATCTAAATACTAATTAGATATCCTAATATTGATTAAAGGTTATAATATATGCTAATATATATTAAACTAATTAGTTATATGATTAGAACATTGATTAAGATTGGTTAGGATATTTAACCTAACTAATTACCTAATTAGTTAGCATGTAATTAGGTGTAAATTGGAAACAATTAAGCTCCTAAATTCCTAAAGGGCCACACGATTTTGGGCAGCAGCTTGGGAGGCTTGGATGGCTTGGTTCTACTTGGTTCTTGAACTCTCCAACATGACATAAGCCATGTGCACCTCCATGTGAACACACTAGGATATTTACCATGCAAAATCAATCACTCAACCTCACCCAAAACTCACTCACGGCAGCAGCCCCTCAAAATACACATTCAATATTTATTTTTCACTTATCTTAAATCAAACTCATCTATTCTCTCCAAAAATAGCAAGAAAACCAAGCACACTTTTTCTTCTATTTCTTTTCCTCTCTATTCGGCCATACACTCTACCCACACCACCAAACCTCTATAATTTTATGTCTTTATGTTTTCTAAACCCAAATCCTACTCTAAACACTTTTCATTCACAAAGTTTTGCCAAAAAACTACTATATCTTGTCCAAAATCCAACCTTTTGCTTACTTTCTTAAGGGTAAGTCTTGATTCTATGGTTCAAAATTTGATTTCTAATTTTTCTAACCATGATTGTTCCATGGTTTTTCAATATTAAACCTTGTATGTGGTTTTATTAATTGTTTAAGAATTTTAGGAATTTGTTTGGGAGATTGCATGAAATTTCAAGAAAGAAGGAAACTAACCGATTAATTGTCTTCAAGAGGTAAGAGGGAGATTTAATCTCATCAACCCTAAGTGGTGATGGGAAAATGGATTTGTATGTGTGTGAAGAATCCATAAAGATTCATTTGTGTGTATGTTTTATTGTTTTTAATATTTTTTGTGATTGTTTAAATGCTTTCCTAATTGTGATTGATTTAATTGCCATGCATGTTTATAGTATTTATTATTGATTTTAATTGTTATGCATATTTATAGCTTTAAAATATATTGTATGTGATTATATAATTGCATGTGTTTCTAATTATATAATTATTAAAGTAGGATGTGAATAACATGTAATGATTTGCATGAGTGTTCCAAAGAACACAATGAGGCTCACGGCCTTCTCATGAAAACAGAGAACCAAAATGTTCTCAACAATTTTCTAAATCAATGATTTAAAAAATTTAGGTAAAATAATAAATTTAAGAATGATTTTGATTTAATTATGGCTAACATGCCATTTAGTGTATAATTGAATGCCATTTTATTCTCAATTTTGGCCAACATACCATTTTATTTTCTAAGATAGGTTAGGTAATTGATTTACAAAATAAATTGATTCCAATGAATCTTTGAGAAAACAAAAGAAATAAATTCAGTCTTAGAATTCTAATTTAGCATAATTCAGTTTAAGTAAGAAATAAAGCAAATGCTTGAAAAATACTAACGTAAAGCTCATTTTATGAATTTTGAAGCGCGTTAGCGAGTTTCAAAGCGTAATTATTGGGTAAAAATAAAATGAACTATATTTAGTGAAAAACATCAAAAATACCTTATACTGATTTTATAGGCAAAATGTTGCCAAAATTTACTAAAATCAGGAGAATAAAATGAAAAGATTCTATACAATATTTAGAACACAAGGAAAATACTCTACATATTTTAAAAGTACTATATATAGTTTTACACATATTTAAAATGATGATTTTAAGCTATTCGGTTAAGAAAATGAATTAAAAATCTTACGCGATTGAGAAAATGATTTAAAAACATTTTGCGATATTTAAAAATGTCAAAATATGTTTACGCGATTTAAAAACATTTGTGAAAATGATGAGATTGTGAAAATGCGATAAAACTCCTACGCGATTGAATGATAAAGTGAGTTTTGTTGTCGGGCCAAAGTGGTGGACCCGGACATGTTGTGGTGTAGCACTGTCAGGTGGGACGTACTATACTTTGGTATTTTGTGATTAAGGGCATTTTGGTAATTTTTTGTAATTATTGTAAAATTTGGATAATAAGGGTATTTTTGTAATTTTAGGTCATGCTTAGAGTGTTGTACCAATTTGGTTTATAATTGATGATTGATTAATGAGGCGAATTACACCGTGTTTTGGTGTGATAAGCGTAGTGTGATTCATTTATGAACTTGGAGGCATTAGTGTGCGGAGAATCCTATATGTGGATAGTGGTAGCACCTCTGGGCCGTGGTAACGGGTAACACACTAATGATCTTGACAAGCACTATTCTTAATCAGGATCTTGAGGAGACTACTAAGTACTATGCCTATAGTGCACGAAGTTGGACTGTGTACTACTACACGATGTTTGGACTGTGGACTATAGACACAAAGATTGGACAGTGCAATAGTTTGGTTGGGCAGCGATAAAGTATTATTAGTTTCTATTTGGATCATTCTCTCAGATATCCGTGTTTAGCTCCATGGAGTAGGAACGAGTCAGTGTGTGTTTATGCATTATCTACATTTTACTATTTACGATAATCTGTGATAAAATATATGATTTATTGCTCTCTAATATTGCATGTGTTATTTTACTATGTATTGCTTGATATTTTATGCATGATATGTTAATATATACTGTTGTGATAATTGTTTTATACTATCATTTTCTTTATTGCCATACTGATAGTGATGTAGATTGTCTCACCTCTCTATATGTTTTCTCGATATTATTATATTATTTTGGTAAAGAGTTTGAGGAAGAAGAGGACCAGCCTCTTGAGATACAGTATCCGGACGAGCGACAGCCGGGCGAGCTATATGAGGAGGAGGAGGAGCCGATAGATCATCCTTATCATCAAGACTGATCTTGAGATCATGACATTGCCAGGATTTTTTGGGTTTGTGAGACTTGAGTTTCACGGAGGCTCTGAAGCTTGGCATATGCGAGTGGATAGAGGGACAGTTGCATACGTGGGACGTTTGACTGTGTCCCTATATAGAGAGTATGATGGAGATATCATATTCACTACTATGTTGTATTTACATTTAGAGTTGCCGCTGACTCTTAGGCGTTACTGGCAAGGAATATTCCATGCGCCTAATGAGCTCAGTAGCGGGTCAACAGCTCGGACTCGTGTTCGTAGAACTATGGGACCTCCAAGAGCTCTAACTTTCGAGGATCTTTCTGAGGATGATCCATCAGAGGGTTAGAGAGCTTTGAGGTGCACTTGGACAATACTATGTCTTAATTTTGTGTCAACTCTTTACTATTTTGATAAATACTTGTGGTTGTAAATTATGTGTGTACTAAAGGAGAATTATATGTATATTATGGTGTGATTATACTTTGTTTAATTTTGTGTTCCGTGTTATTTTGTTTAAAGTTATAATTATAAAAGGAAAAAAAATTTACCACAAATATTATTTAATTATCAAATGTTTTACAACTTGGGTAAGAGTTTTATTTTATTTTATTTTATTGCATTCATAAATATGACATCGCCACAAGGGTGGTACACTATGAGTGACCTATTCTTTATAACATATGATTGAGTAGATCAATTATATGTTAGAGTTATTCGTTATCCTCTAATTTGTTTCCTTCTGTTTCTATTCTTAGCTGATCGAGCTATTCAAGTTATTCAAATTATTGTTGTGGATCAAATCTTTGTATTAGTTTGATCTGTTGTTCAAAATTTTTGTGTTAGTTTGATCTGTTTCATAAATAGACGTGGTCTTTGAAAATGGATTGGTTATTTTTCAACTATATCCAATGAGATTATTTCAACAGAGTGTGAGTAATCCAGAGAAAATTCATTTTTGAAAATCGGGTTACATCCAATTCTTTGCTGGATATGTTCGATAACAGGTTCGATTCGTTTTGTTATCTTCCATGATGTTTTCTTTCATCTCCTGCAATTGAAGGAATATCTTGCAAGAAAGGGTATTTCTATATTTGTATCCGTGTTAACGTATCTGAGTAACGCAGCAGAAGCGTGGTGAATTCTTCAAAAGATTGGAACAATTCTTCTATGAAAAATTTAAGACGGTAATGGAAAACCATAGAAAAAAATTTATGAAAGTATCTGGTATCGTGTTGTGGAAAGGAGAATTCGGTTAGTGAGACATTTCCTGTTAAAAGCAAAAGCTGGAATATGTAGTGATATGAGAATAAGAAAATTTTAAGTAATACATTACATTAGTTGGAAGTTATCTGAGAAAAACTATTCTAGGCATGAATAAAGATTGGTTGTCGTTATGTTGGTATCAGAGATATGAAAATTCTTTCTTTCTGGAGTAACATTCAACATCTTCAATAATTATAGGAGTCTGAGATATCTGTTTGATCAGGAGAAGTTGAACATCAGCAAAGAGATTTTGTTAGTTAGAATAGTATAGCAAGATGTAAGAGAGGAAACTTCATGAGAATTGAAAAATAAGATAAAAGAGTAATGTTCATATTTATTTTGAGAGTGTGAAATCATGGTTATTAAATTTCGAGGACGAAATTTCTTTTTAGAGGGGGAGTAATGTAACACCCCAAAATTTTCTATCTCTTAAACAGTAATTTTGATAGTTAACAAAATTTTACTGTTTAGTAATTTTTGGATACTGTAAAATTATTTTGATTATTCCATCAGCGTATTTGATCGTTTTGAGTGATTTACTCCAAGTCAGGAAAATAAAAATTTTTCGGCCGAGGAAAACTTTATGTAATTTAATTTTTACCGTTAGGTTTTAATTATTTTACGTGATCTGATTTGATATTTGTGTGTTTTCTAATATTTGTGATTTTTGTAGATGATTATGAATTTTTTTGCTGTATATGGGCCCAGGTGGTCCTATGTGGGCCCAGGTGGCCATACGTGGGCCCAGGTGGGTCCCGCAAAGTGAAAAATTTTCTACGGATAAAAAAATTTGTACTGTTTAGACGGAGACAGGAGATCTTACTAAACCTGAATCTGGAAACAGTTTTTATAATTTTTTTTACTGTGTTTTGTACTGTATTTATTTATCAGGTGATAAAAATACAGTAAAAATATTATTTGTAGGGTTATAGCAGATAAAAATAATAAAAATTATACTGCGTAGTCAACAAAGAGGGCTTGACTTGATTTGTACCCTTGGATGGGAATACTTAGTTTGAATATTAACCATTGATTTAATCAACGGTTAAAAAACAAACTTAATAAAGAAGCATTGGATAATCACCATTGATTTAATCAATGGTGTGAGAATAAACTTAGTTAGGAAGGCTTTGATATCAACCATCGATTTAATCAACAGTGTAGAATTGGTCTTGAAAAGTGATAGAGACCATTTATAACTATTGGATTTAAATTTAATCTACGGTGGAGATTTAGTCTTATAAAGTAACAAGGACCATTTATGACCATTGGAGTTGGATTTAATCAATGGTGGAGATTTGGTCTTCTAAAAAGGTTATGACTAATTATAACCCTTGGATTAAAAATAAAGAAGGAGTAATCTTGACCCTTTATTTTGGAGACACATCTAATGACTAAGATTTAAAGGAGAAAGATTCAATGGCCTAGATTTAGTCTTCTAAAAATCAAAAGTCTACCTAAATCCTAACCATTGAATGAATCAATGGTTAGGAATGCTTCAAATAATGGCTTGAAAAAGATGACAATATTATTGCATGCATAATGCAAGGAGGGGACGGTTTTGTAGTATTTTGGAGCTAAAGGTGATTTGATGACCATTATTATTTGTCATGGTCAATATTACATCATTCTTGACCATTATTGATTTGTTTGCATCCTTAGGAGAGTGTTTGGAGGGGGGCACGATTTTTGGTGCCTTAAGAGGATGGCAAAGTGGAAGACCATAATTATTACTCATTCTTGGTCTTTCTTTGTCAATTTCAAGAAGCTAGATAAATATTTAATTATCTAGAAATATGACATGACCATAAGAATGTAATTAAATAATTAAAATATAGTTATAAAAATCCTAACTAAACTAATTTAAGATAAACTAAATAAATTAATTATTTAATTAAGGAGTAATTAATATTTGAAATAGAATTAAAACTTGGTTAATTGCCCCTTGAACTCCACGGTTGCATAGTATTTTCTAGGAGATTTATGACTTTTCTAATAACCAAAGAATGATTATTTAATGACTTTAAGCATGTGAGTCCATGTGCTTATGTTTCTATCTTGCAAAATAAGCTTTGCACTTTTCTATCCAAGTGACTACACGGCCATGCATAGAAGGAATAGTTTTTTTTTATTTCATTCTATTACTTTGTGAGACAATAAACTATCTCACCTTTTTTCAAAAGACCACACGGTCAACTTGGCTTTCTAGCCAATTATTGAACCATCTAAATGACCAAGTGATGGCCATTATGTGACATTGGACATGTGGGAGCCATGTGAACATCATGTAGTATTTAATTTCCTTGAATAAACAATTCTATTTCTCCTACACACCCATTCACACGGCTGCCCACTTCAATTCAGCCATTTAATTTCATTTTTTATCACATTTTATAACACTTAATTCATTCTCTCTCTTCTCTCTCTTCCAATTTGTCAAGAACATCAAGAACAACACCATGAACTTCACCTTCTTCCTTTCTTGAGTTATTCGGTCACCACCCATAGAACCACTTCCAATCTTTCATAATTTTATCTAGCTACATATCTTGAATCCTCTCATCAATCCAAAACACTTTCATGTTAGGAACTTCCCAAAATTCTATCATCTACAACCTTGCCCTTCAAGTTAAAGATCAAAAAGCTTATGTTTTCCTTCTTGTGAGGAATTCGGTCAACCACCCTAAGACCACCCTTCAAGTTTGTTTAATTTAATCCAACCATAGATCTTGAATCTACATGATATTCTAAGCAACTTTCATGTTGGAGACTTTCTCTAAATCATTCATCTTCATGGACTTTCTTCAAGATCAAAGTTATTGGGTTTTTGAGGTGAAGTATAAGGAAACTTCATTTCTTCTCTCTTTTTCATGTTCTAAACCATGTTTGATCCATAGTTCCTCTTAATCAAGCTTAGTATACTAATTTCTATGTATTTTGTTTTGTATTTGAGAAGCCTTTAGTGGTGAAGGACTTGGAAAAAGAAGCAAATCAAGAAGCTTTTGAGGATCTTCAAGAGGTAAGAGGGAGATCCATCTCACTAACCAAGTATGGTGGTGAGAGATGATCTTATATTTGATGGATGGTAAATCCATGTGAGGATTCCAATCTATGGTCATGTAATAATTTATGTGTGTTTATGAGCTTTGATTTATTTGCTTATGCTTGATATACTTTGTATGATTTTATGGCTTTGATGATATACTTATATTATGCATGATAAGTTTATGACATGCTTATAGTATTTATGATGAAATATATATATATGTATGTCATGATGTGATAATGAAAAGGAATTCAATTTTTGGATCCAATAGCCAAAGGAGAGGGTTTGGTTTTTGATGCCCTTGATTAGGGTTCATGTTGAAAATTTTCAAGAACAAGGGAATTGATTTATGGGTTCTTAGAACAATGAGAATTTCAGCCAAGACACCTCAAAATAGGTGTTCACAAATTAATATTTTCATGAAAAATGAAAATGGATGATTTGAAGAGTATGGAAAATAAACAAAGGGTTTGTTTTTTTTCAAGAAAACAAGAATCCGGTCTTTGAGGAATTTTTATTGATTTATTTTGTGTAAAAATCCTAAGTGTTTTTCTAAATATGAGTTTTGAATGAGACAGGCAAACATTGATTTTAAGGATATGCAAAGAAAGTGAACAAGGATTTGCAAAGAAAATGAAAAAGGATTTGTAAAGAAAGTGAAAAAGGATTTGAACAAATGGGTTTGGTTTTTATAACCATCGGTATTTCGGTTTTGAAAATAAAATTTTAATGGTTTTGTTTGTGTAAAACCATATCAATTTAGAAGAAAAATGTTTTGATAATTTTCAATAGTCATGTCCACGTTTTCTAAGGCTTGTAATGCATTGATTTTGATGAAACAAAATGATTTTTCAAGTGAAAATATAATTAATTTAATACAAGGAATTTGAAAAGGGAATCAGAGTATTTTAGCACTTGAGAAATGAATTTTTATGTAAATGGAAAAGAGAGGTTGCAAGTAAGCCTCAATTTGTTTTAAAAAGAATTTATTTTTGTTAAAATTGATTTAAAAAAAATGAAGAATACAATAGTGATTTGGCATTTTCTAACGTGTAACTCATCCGTTGGATTTTGGAAAGCGTTAGTAATTTTTAAAGTTAGAAACATTGATTTAATTCAATGGAATTGTGAATTTGTGGAATATACTGTGAAAAAGGATTTTCTTGAGTAAGAAGATATATTAAATGAAGTAGAAAGTTATATTATTTTGAGGAAGGTTGATTTGGAAATGATTTGGGAAAAATGGAGAATATAATGGTATTTTGAAAATATACTAACATATAACTTATTTTCGAGTTTTGAAGTACGTTAGAAAATGTTAAGTTTTGAAACGTTGATTTATATCAATGGAAAAGTGATTTTGTGAATTATATTTTGAAAAAGGATTTCTTGAGTAAAGAAATGTGGAAAAAGATTTTCTTGAGTAAAGAAAATGTGTTAAATAAAGTATAAAGTCATATTATTTTGAGAAAAGTGAAAATGGAAATTTTGAAGAAATGAGAAATATTTTACGTAATGGAATTATGGTGAAAAAATTTATTTACATATCTTAAAAACGTAATTTTTAGAGTATGTGGTTTGAAATACAATAAAATATTTCTAAGTGTTTGAAAATATAGTAAAATATTTTTATGCGATTTGAAATATGATAAAATATTACTACGTGATTGGAGATGCGTTGAAACATTTTGAGTGATTTGAATTACGTTTAAATATTTTTCATAATTTGAACTACTGTTGAAAAATCACTATGTGATTTAAAAGTGATAGAATATTTTTACGTGATTGTGAAAATGATGGAAAATCGTTATGTGATATGGAATGTGTTTTAAATATTTTGAGAATGATGAAAAATGTTTTATGCGACTTAAAAGAATGATTTTTAAGTTACGCGATTTTGAAAATGAGGGAAAATCATTACGTGAATTGAGAAATGTATATTTTTATGCGATTGAGAAAAATGTTGAAAAATTTAATACGTGATTTAAGCAGATGTGAAGAGTTGCGATGTTATTGTGAAAACGTAACAGAAACATTTTGGAATTGTGAAAACGAAATGAAAATGTTGCACAATTTTGTGAAAACACGACAAAAGAGTTTTATAACTATGAAAATGTGATAATATGATTTTCCTGTTGAAAATACAATATAAATACTGTAGAACCAGTATATGGATGCTGTGTGAGAAAATGTCATGTTTTGCCTGTGATTGGCATTTGGTGCATTATACGTGCATTGAAAAAATATGCGTTGAAGCATATGATTACATTGAACAAAAGAAATTGAAAAGATTTGGCCCTTTGGGGTTGGACTTGCATTGATATATTCGTGCATTGTATAAAATATAGCTAATAGCTATTATGGCCCCTATGGTTAAAGAGGGAATGAGAATTGATAGTGAGGTCTATGATGGATCTTGGGGGGCGTCAGTAGCGTGATCGACCAGTGGATGGCGATTAGCGAGTACCATGTGCCACTTGGCGATGCAGTCCGTTGCAACGCATTGACGATACCCGACAAGAACACGATTCTTTTCAATGACTGGGAGATTGTCTTTGGGCTAAGGCTGACAATTAACCAGAGCATTCTTATAAACTGAGTCTTTGTGCATATGCATAAATCTGAGCATTTATATCTGTATGATATATTAATTAAGGAATGTTAGCTATGACAATTATTTTGAGTACTTGGATGATGATTGAACTGATAAATAATTAGATGATGATAGTTGATTAATGCTGATAGCATGATTATGGTATGATCTATCTATATGATATTGCTGTTGGTGTTATCTCTGTGCTACCATGTTGGTATTGGTGTAGGTGATCTCACCTCTTTGTTATATTATTTTGCTTTGTCTGTATTGTTAAAATTATACAGTAGAAGGAATGAGTTGTCTTACACATAACGAGTGGTAGATACTCAGAGATTGATGGGAACATTGAAAAGTGGCTGTCTCAAGTTCGAAGATGTGCCAGGTAGACAATGAGTAAAGTTCTGATGCATTAAATTGATACAAGAGAAAGAACAAGTATGTTAAGATTTAATGTTAGTGTTGTACCATGCTATTAAGTAGGACCCGTCATGGGGTTTTCTACTATTATAAAAAAAATAAGTCTGTTAATTTTATATTTCTCTTTAAATTATGATATTAATTGGTGTCAATATTGCATAATAAATAGTTGAAATATGATTTTCAATATCACCTAATATTTTCAGTAAATTTACATTTCAGTAAAGAAGAAATTTTGAAACCCATCTTTTATAACTTAAACTTTATGCAACTTCTTTTCAGATTATGAGTCGAGAGTCAGAAATGTGATGCCCTAAGGAGGGTGTTACAATGAAAGCATTAGATGTTGCTAAAAATGGGCGACCTAGAATAACAGGAACTGACTTAGAACTATCAACCATAGGTTCAATTTCCAAGACAATAAAATCCACAGGATATATGAATTTATCAACTTGTACTAACACATCTTCCACTATTCTTTTCGGGATTTTAATTGATCTATCAGCAAGTAGAAGAGTTACAGAAGTTGGTTTTAACTCACCAAGGTTGAGTTGCTGATAAACTGAATATGGAAGCAAATTAACACTAGCACTAAGATAAAGTAAAACTCATTCAATTTTATGTTCACCAATAATGCATGAAACTGTAGGACAACCAGGGTCTTTATATTTCAACTCATTATTGTTTTGAATAATGGAGCTTACCTGTTCAGTCAAAAAGGCATTCTTTTTTACATTATGTTTTCTTTTAACTGTGCACAAGTCTTTCAAAAATTTGGCATAACAATGAATTTTTTTAATAGCATCTAACAGAGGAATATTGACCTTCACTTGTTTAAAAATTTCAAAAATATCACTGTTATGGTTCACTTTACTTGAATTGTTTAATGCTTGAGGATATGGGGGTGAAGGCAAGGGTTTGGTCTCCTTTTGGCTAGGTGGCTTATCAACTCCTTCCTCATCTTTGGGACTTGACTCATCATTTTTCTCAAAAAGTTCAAGAATTTGTTTTTCAACAACCTTTCCACTCCTAAGAGTTATCACTGAGTTGACTTGATCTATTTTTTGACTTTCTGAACTACCCTCATTTAGGCTGTACTGACCCTTGAGATTTGGTTGAGATTGAGAGGGAAATTTTCCTTTCTCGTGAATGGCAAGTGCAGAAGAAAGTTTAACAAGTGTGTCTTTTATGTCAATCATAGCTTAAGTGTTTTGATTATTAAGGGCCTCTTGTTTTTCCATGAATGCATGTAATATTCCCTCAAGGTTTTTCCTATATGGTGGGACATAAGGTGCATATCATTGATAATTTTGAGAATCCTGTTGTGCCTGAGGATGAATTGTGCCTGATTGTTGGTTCTCCAACTGAAGTTTGGGTGATTTCTCCATTCCGGATTGTATGTATATGAAAAAGAAGTAGTGAATGGCTTTTTAAAATTATTCATTGCATTTACTTGCTCATGCACAACTTTTTTAAAAATAGAAATTTTTGGACATTCATTTGTTGAGTGTCCCAATTCATCACAAATGTTACAAATTTCTTCATTTTGCACAGATTTGATTTCTTTTACTCTCCCTGATTCCATGACTTCAACCTTTCTAGCTAAACTAGCAAACCTAGCATTTAAATCTTTTTCTTGACTAAGATGATATTTTCCTTTACTAGCATTTGCAAGGTTTGATCTAATTAAATTTTCAGAAGGATTAGTATCATGCCAAGATTGAGAATTTTCAGCCAAATGGTCTAAATAGTTTAAAGTTTCTTCAGGTTTTTTATTAAGAAATTAACCATTGCACATTGTTTCCACAAATTGTTTAGTTTCGAGTGTTAACCCTTCATAAAAGAAGCTTATAGTATGCCATTTTTCAAAACCATGATGTGGGCAAGAATTCAACAAATCTTTAAAACGTTCCCAACTTTGAAAATATGCTTCATTTGAATTTTGAGAAAAATTTTGAATTTGTCTTTTCAAAGCATTGGTTTTATGTCTTAGAAAAAATTTCTTCAAAAACTCACATTGCATTTCTTGCCATGTGCTAATTGATCTTGGTTTCAAAGTGGTAAGCCAAGCTTTTGATTTATCTTTTAAAGAAAAAGGAAATAATTTAAGCTTAACAACCTCTTCAGTGCAAGTTTGATCATGAAAAACAGTACATACTTCCTCAAATTCTTTTAGATGTAAATATGGGCTTTCAGATTCTAAACCATGGAAATTAGGAAGTAAAGAAATCATACCTGGCTTGAATCTAAAATTGTTAGCATTGAGTGGAAAGATAAAACATGATGGATTAGAATTTCGAGATGGTTGCAAATACTCACGCATGGTTTGCAACGATTGATTTTCATGTTCATCATGCACACTTTCATTTTCAGCCATTGTATTTGATGTATGTGATTATGATTCAGACAAATCAATATGTACAGTACTAGGATTAATTTTAACTAAATGACTAGAATTTAAATCACGATATCAATTAAGCATAAACAAGTAACTTAAAATATAAAATAAAATGTACAAGCTAGCAGTATAAACTGTCCATTAAATATTAACAAAGATGTGGTATAAACCAGCCACTAAATAAGTTAATAAGCAGAAAAATTAAAAAGTTAGTATACGGATAAATTAAAATGTTAGAAGCAGGTATAGTAAAAGTTAGATAACTGATAAAGTAAGAAGTTAGATAGTTAGCAAGTTAGTAAACAAAAAAAATGACGAGAAAATAAATAACAAAAAATAAATGAGAAGATAAAATACGAGAAAATAAAGTGTAAAAAGTAAATTTAAAATATGAAAACCGAGAGAATCTAAGCCAATTTTTTGCTCCGTGAGAGAAGAGAAGAAAAAGATTATTTCAGTAATGATTAAAGATTACAGAGAGATTAGGGGGAGTTTCCCCCACTAAGTTAGTACGTTAGTAAGTACAAAGAAAAAAAATTAAAAGGGTAGAATATATATACAAAATATTTACACCATAAATTTGTTCTTCAAATCAAGTCCCCGGCAACGGCGCCAAAAACTTGATGCAAATTAAAAGTTTCAAACCAAGTCTACAAACTTGATGCGGGATTAATTGTTGCTTTGCGAACCTAAGTATAGGTTGTCTCAAGTAATAAATTTCTCAAGAGTTCGAGGTCGATCTACAGGGAATTATTGAAGATTAATTAAGATGAAGTAAATATTTTGTTACTACGATAAAAATTATTTACTTGGGTTAAAAGATCCACTCTTGGTAAATAAAGTAAAAGTAAGATTAATTTCTTTTATAACTCAATTAGAATCCTCGCAACATGGAGATTCTAATCAGAAAATACAATGTTAAAAGTCCAATTAAAATAATATACGTAATTATATTATGTTTCCAAAAAATATTACCACCACTTATAAATGGGTTAAAGCATTCATTGTGCCAATATTTTGTTTACAACAAATCAAGAACTCTACTTTATAAGGAGAGTTTCTAACACCACCACTTGTAAATGGGTTAAAGCATTCATTGTGCCAATCTCTTATCTACAACAAATCAAGAACTCCACTTTACAAGAAGAGTTGCTAAATTGATTGGAAACAAAATGCAATACGTATAATGACCACTTGAAAATATATCATTTAAGCACAAGAGAGAAATTAATCTAACCTTATTTCATTACCAAGAGCTTCACTCTTTCACCCAAGCAAAATAAAACTTAGTTACTTATAGATAAGAAGAAAGAAAGAGAGAAGAAGAAGAAGAAGAACATGACTTTAATTTAGAATAAAGGAAAATTACTACAAAAAAACTTAGTAACAAACTAGCATCATTTGGTACCTAACACCCAACACCTTCAATAATCTGCCAAGGCCCCCTTTTATAGAGGATTAGAGAGACAAAATGACAAGGGGGCTGAGTCATTAATGAGTGAATGAGTGGAAAATGAATGGAAAATACCAAATGACTTTTGGTGAGTGAAAAATTATAGAGATTCCTTATCTCTGAAATCATTTAGCTCTGAAGTCATTGAATGCGTTAGAATGAGCAAATATGATCTTCATCAAAGTTGTAGGCCTGGATCTTAGATTTCAAATGGCTTTGGTTTGAGTCAATATCATTTCTATAACTTCAGATACGTTCATATTACTATACACTGCTCAGGCCCAGTCACAACTCATCTATTCTGACTTACAAGCCCAATATCACCCATTAGGCCTCAGATTCCGGAAAAGTGTTCAACATGAAAGTTGTAGATATAGGTCTCAACTATTCAGCATCAAAATTTCAGCCCATTTGACAACATCTATCTCCAACAATGGTGTGAATAGTACACATATGTCAAGTTGTCAGGAATAGTACTCTAGTTCTTGCTTCAACCCCAATTTGAGTTATCTACTCATGTAATTGGGCCTTTGAGGTCTTCAAGAAAGTTATAGAGCTCTCTCGTATCTTTAAAATGCCATTAGATTCACCTCATTTGACTACCTACATCCCAAGATATAGCCTAAATACAGAAACAACGTAAGACGTAAATTATGCTAAAAAATTCAATTAAGTCTAATTTGAGTCCAAACTTACAAAACATAATCAAACTCAATCAATTACGTACATGAAAAGTATAAATGACTAAAACTGAAGGCTTATTAATGTATCAAATATGTGATCATCACAACCCTACTGCCAACCATGAAAATCATAACTTAGAATTATTGGGGTCTCGGGAATCCCCAGGCAATTCCAACTTTATGCCTCTTGGTGAGGCAAATGAAACCTGATGTGGTCTGTCTAATTGAGACCAAGTTATCATTTATAGAGTTTGTTTCTATAAAACACAAGCTAGGATATCAGTATGGTCTGGGAATTGATGCTGATGATAGATGGGGAGGAATTGGCATGCTATGAAACCAGAAATTAAGTTGGAAATAGTCAAGTATGATTTTTCTTACATAGATACAAAAGTGTTGGATCATGATAAAGGTAATTGGAGGTTCATTGTGTTCTATGGAGCTCCAGTTGTATCAAATAGAATGCAATCTTGGTAACTGTTAAAAGACCTTCATGAGGAAGATGGATCCCCAAGGCTTATAGGCAGGGATTTTAATGAAATCCTGGAGCATCATGAAAAAAAATAGGTTTGTCTCATCTTAATTGGAAGACTCAAAATATTAGAGATGCTATAGATTTTTGTGGTCTCAAGGATTTGGGTTTTGAAAGGTATAAGTTCACAAGGAACAATGATAGAAAGGGGGATGATAATGTTCAATGTTGTCTTGACCATTTCCTAGAAAATGCGTCTTGGATGGATAATTAGCATTTAGCTCGAGTAACTCATCTTATAACTTCTCACTCATATTACTGCCCACTCTTGCTTGATTTGGAAGGCATCACTGGTGTTGTAGGTCAAAGGAAAAGATTGAATATCTTCATATTTGAGAAGATGTGGACAAGGGCAGAGGATTGTGAGTATATTACAGAGGATGGTTGTAGGAGTTGCCCGTGGGATAATAAAAGTTGTGATACAGTGGCTAAAATTGAAAGAGTCAGTGAACACCTACAATTATGGAATAAATCCACTTTTGGTCATGTTGGAAAGAAAATAGGGAACTTGAAGGTAGAATTGGAAAGCCTTATTAAATTGTCCCTAATTGATGAAAACATAGGGAAGGTGAAAGCGATCAAGGATGAATTAAATAAGATGTTAGCCAAGGAAGAAATTATATGGAAACAAAGATCACATGTCCAGTGGTTGAAGGAAGGGGATATGAACTCAATTTTTTCACAGTAGAGCATTAATGAGGTAAAAAAGGAATTCTATCAGGAAGCTAAAAGACCATAATGATGTGTGGCAAAGTGATCCCCAAGCAATTGAAATGTTGGAAAATAATTATTTCATGGAGTTATTTTCATGTTCTAACCTAGATGGTTTCCCAAATGCATTGTTAGGAAATTTTAATTTTGTGAATGAAGAAATGAACTCCTTCTTATCAATGCCTTTCTCTAGACATGAAGTTAAAGAAGCTCTCTTTCAAATGGGAGCTACCAAATCCCTAGGGCCAAATGGATTACCAGCATTTTTTTTAATCATAAATATTGACATTTGGTTGGAGAGGATGTGGCAGGGACAGCTCTAGAATTCTTAAATAGAGGTGAGTTTTTTAAAGAGATAAATCACACCTTTATAGTTCTCATTCCAAAAATTCCTAAGCCTGAGAATATGAGTTAGTTTAGACCCATTTCTTTGTGCAATGTAATCTATAAGGTGATTAGTATGACTCTTGCAAACAAACTAAAAGTCATTTTACCATCTTTGATTTCAAATTCTCAAAAGTGCTTTTATCCGGAATCATCATATCACGGCTAACATCCTCATCGCTTGCGAGCTCATTCATGCTCTAAAGAATAAGAGATCAGGAAGGGAAGGTTTTTTTTTTTGCAATGAAGCTAGACATGAGTAAAGCTTATGACCGTATAGAATGGAGGTTTTTGGAAGCTCTCATGAAGAGGATGGGTTTTAATGACAGGCGGATAGGCTTGATAATGAAATGTGTGACCTCAGTTTCTTTTCCGGTTCTTCTGAGTGGTTTTTCAGGATAATATTTCCTCCCTCAGAGAGGTCTCAGACAGAGAGACCATTTGTCTGTAATGTTCAATAAATTTAAATAATTATTAAGGGATTTTATTATCAAAATTGGGTTTTAATGGTTATTTTCCTATTTCAATTACATAATTATATTTAAAAGAAATAGGCTGAAATTCTTAATTCTTTACTTTACTCTAGAATCATCATAAGGTTATCTCTTTGGAATTTAATTTTATTATATAATTTACATCATCAAATTAAGTGTAAAATAGTATTGTTTACGCATCAAACATTAAAATTAAGCTTTTACTTATTTACAAATGTATCATTTATACTAAATTATGAACATAACCTATTAAAAACTTATACTATCTGAATTAGTCAGACAAAATACCTAGGCATCCAATATATTAGGGCTTATACATGCCCTCAATTCAAATAATACAAACATAGTCTCAGTAACTTACATAACTACATAGTATGAGAATAAAAATTGATAACATTTTGGATCATTAAGATTATTCATCCAGTCAACTTCAATATCAATCAGCAGAGTGATCAAAGCCATTATTATTTCTCTGGAAAACAACATACAAATAATGAGAATTTTATAATTCTCATTAGGAAAACAAACTAAGTAAAATACTAATATACAAATCAAGGTGCTTCCAACTGTGTCAAATCACATAAAACACTTTTACACAATGAGTTAGAGCATAAACAATGACAATAATCACATCCATATATCAATTCACTATTTAGAACATTTAGCAGCAAAATGTAATAACAAATGTTGGTATGATGTTGTATGATGCTTACGTAATGCAATGCAAAAATGCTATATGAGATGTTGGTGCTTGATTTCTTTAAGAGAGATCTCTATACTAAGGCGTCCCTTAGTCTCCAAGGCCTTGTTGTTGCAGTTGGCTCATCCTTAGGCATCATTTATTTTATACTCATATAAGCATAAAGTACCAAATTGAAGCATCAACTATCAATTTGTTATCAATCATAACATCAACTATCAATTTGTTCATCAATTATACCATGTTCTTATACCAATTAAAGCATCGTCAACTATCAATTTGATTATTAATCATAGCATCAACTATTAATTTGATCATTGATCGTTACATATTCTTAGCATTTCAAAACTACATCTTTACTTGAAGCTTGAAATAATGTTACATTCACATCTTTAATTGGTAATTCAACTACCAACTAAATAAACAACATTTGTACATTATATTTCAAGTGTATATGTATAAGACATATATCCATAATTCTTGATCTTACATTACTAAGGTATTGGCCACAATTGGTCATATTAAAAAACATAATAGTACTTGTTTATGCTCATCTAGGTCATAGGGTTTATTTCCTTTTGGATCACCCTTAAACTTTGCACATTATTTGCCAACACATAATACTTAAATCATGGTCATATAGCAAAGTGAAATATTAATTATCAATTTGATCAATAATCATAATAAGACACAATTTGAGCATCAATTCACAATAAAATCCCCAAGTCTAGTATATCATGAATTTTGGGCATATTAATTCAAAATCACATTGTTCATCAAAACTCCATTATGTATTTGATTACATCCAAAGAATAATACAGTAATTGTAGCATAGTTTTGGAGTATTAATTTCACAAAGAGACAAATTAAAAGAACAACTAACGAAACAAAAAAACTAAAGAAAAATATTAAATGATTAAAAGTAAATAAAGATTAATTTAAATGCAAAATTAAGTAAAGCAAAGTAAACAAATTGAGTTTTATACCAGATGTAAGATGATTACAGTTCAGAATCCACCAAAATTAATTTTAACTTTAACTATGTCAAATTATTATACTCAAATAATTTAACTCATGAATATTTAGCGATAAGCATGTGCTCATGAAAAATATATCAATGAAGCATTAAAAATAATAATCAAATGTATGATTAAATTTTCTTAATTAATAGTAAATTATCAAATCATCAAATGTATCCTTAATAAGAAATCATAATTGATATCCAACAATTACTACTAATACTTAGATAACATAAATAAATTACAGAGCATGAGAAAAATATGACTAAACTCATTTTAAAATTTATTCATATAATCGATAGGAAAATAAAATTAATAAATATTAAATCCTAAAATTGAGTAAAAATAATTTAACATAATAATATTAGAGGTTTCATCATCTTCTTAATACAAAGAATTTAGTAAAACTTAATAAGAGTAGAACACAAAAACTATTTCACTAAAATTCTCCATTACACAACTATATGCAATTTTTCTCCACGCTGCTACGCGGCGCTGCGTTGTTTTTCTGCCCAATTCCCCCTTCTCGGCGGGCATGTGTTATTTATATCAATTGTGCAGCGCCTCTTCATCAGGTGCATCGTTTCACTGATGGTAATAATTGGGCCAATCATGCTTCAATTCCATTAGGCCTTTTAAATTTTGTTGTCTTGCACCATGAGCCATTACTTAACTTCATTCGGTGGCCCATTTATATTGTGATAGCCAAGGTGTGGTTCATCAGGTTTTCGTCATTATGGGCCCTAAATGAACTTTTTATCTTCTTTTTTATTCTTTGCTCATATTAATCTACAAAATAAAATAATTAAATAGTGAGATTAAATTAATTAAAATAAATACAAGAATAGAAAAATTATCAAATTTAAATATATAAAATATATATACTAATTATTGCTTAAGAATATTTTAAAGTAAATAGAAACTCATTTTAAAAATACACAATAATTCTAATGATTTCTATTCACATTTTAGTATTTTAATCCAACAATAGGATATTTAGAAAGTACTTTCGCATACTCATCATACCCCCCAACTTGCTTATTACTAGTCCCTAGAAATTTTTATGCAAAAGAGATTAAAGAGACTAAGAAAATGATAAAATTGCCCATCAATTCACATATCAAAACAATCTTAGGAATTCAACAATCATATTATAAGCAATTTGCCTATACCAGTCCACAGAATGTGTGTGTTCCAAACTGTTCTGAAGTAGATTCAGAGGATACCTAAAATAGGCACGTACCGATGGTTGAAAGTGAACTCTTCCATGGCACAGTTGCGACAGTGGTGGTGCGAGGGGTGGGTACCTGCAAAAGGACTCCAACGCCCAAGTTAGACTGTGCGCAAGTAAGACAGTTTATATTGAGTAATTTACTAATACCTGATTAAGGCTATCTAACATTGTATTTATAAAGCGTGTATAGAATTCTCATACAATCTGTATTGTATGCAGGTATTTAGGATTAGTATCATGGTTAGGATTACTTTCCCCCTATTATTGGGATAAATTCCTTTAAGTTAGAAACTCTTAATACAAGAATTACTTATCAATCTAAGACAGTTATGAGTCCGATAATATCATAAATAAATGATTGGCGGTTACAGATATTTAGGGATATATTATTTGCACATATCTAGCAATCTTGATATTATGGCCCAATGTCGCTCAGTGTGCATGGCTCTGAGGTTCGGACTACCTTTAAGGCCTTAGCTACGTCGTCCAGGGCGGAGTTCGGTTATGCGTGTGCTAGGTTGATCTAACTAAACAGGATCCTAGATCACCATCCAGAACAGTTGCCCCCAACTTGGTGCTTGGACAGATAGCCAAATGTCAAATTTTAGCAGGATCATCCGGGCACAAGAGTCCATAAAATTGACATCGAACCACGGGCATTTTACACGAAATGCCAGTGTCCATAATATGTTGTTACATCCCACAGATTCATTGCCCCCAAGCATTAATTTTAGGGATTTCCTTAGGCGTTTTTTGTGCAAACTTTGAGTATAATCTCTGAAACTGCAGATGGTAACAATCTGTGATTATTTGGAAAATTGTTGCTTTGACTTTATTGGGAATTAAATATCCTTTAAAGAAGATCTCAGTTTTGTACTGTTTTCCAACTGTCCGCTACTCCCGTGATAAATCAGAAATTGAAAACATTAAACGTGGCTACCATCATGCGATCAGTTCACCTTTTACGGGGACAATTAGAGTGCTTCATTCTCTCTATAAATAGAAAATGTTCGCACTGAACCTTTCATCGTGTTCTTTTCATTTTGCAACTCTATTTGAAAATGATCTTTTTTGAGAGAGTAATTTCCCCTCCATCTTTTGCACGTATATGGAGGGTTTTGCCCCCTGCAAGGGTTATTCTCTTAATCTTTTCAAAATTCCTGAAGGCGATTAACTTTCTGCAAGCAATTTCCTCTTTTCATAGAAGCCTTTCTTTCTTGGCGTAATGTTGAGTTGCCATGCATTTAGGAAGCTGGAAGTCTTTCTCTCCTGGCGTACACGGGGGTTTCTGACCCAACGTGTTATTAGGATGGAATGATGCTTCCGTCAACTGATGCATGGGGACACTGGAGAGCACTCTGTCTTTCCCTCTGCCTCTTGCCTAAGTTATTTGGAGGCACTAGGTCGGTTTTCTTCGTAGTGTGGTTGGATATGCAAGAATTCCATCCTAGAGGAAAGGAAAATCCCCTGGGAGTAACTTGGGGTGATCTACTTTCTTTGACTTGCTTTGTGAAGAGGTTACTAGGGTCGGCCTTTATTATCATTGTGGAGGAGGCAAGGAAGAAGAAGTGGAGTGGCTTCAGTTTGTTCCAGTGAAGAGAATGAAGGAACTATTGATGTAACAATACAGTAAGGTGTTTCTCTGTGATGTTAGCTTCGTCCTTAACTCTTCTTCGGACATTATTTTCACTTTCCTTTTAATGTATTTTTCTTTTATCCTTCTGTGGAGGTTGACGATGTATGGAATGAAATTAATAAAATTCTTCTTTTTAAGGATTTTTCTTGTATCTCTATTGTTCTTTATTTTTGTTGTCTGGTTTGCATTATTCGGGGTGAGTCCAATACTTACCCTGGAGCTATATTAAGTTGCCCTCAGCTCGGCCTTTGGTTGTTGGTTAAATCGAAATGGGTGAGGAATTTTATCACTGCCTTTTGAAGTCAACTGACCTTTACTGAGGGTATCTTAGCTTGCGTCTGTCATGAGGACGGGGTTCGAGGAAGGCTCCCATGCTCCGAGATGGTTTACATAAGTTCCTAATCTGGGGTCCTTTTGGCCCTAGGAAATAATAAGGTCTTTAGCGACTTAACAATTCTGTGACCAATCGAGATAGTTCACTGAGGTTGGTGGGAGGTATCCGATACGAGTTGATAAACTGTACTGAGGTTGAGTGTCCCTTTGCTTGTTGTGCAACCGTCCTCTCAACTACCATGACAACTGTGAGGGCTACGTGGCGTGTTTTGGTTGAGAAGACGTGTTTAGTGCTTTGCGCACCATAATGAGTATCTTTTCAAATCCGAATTGATCAGACAGAATTACCCTTCAATCATTCAGCTGCTATAAATAGGGGTTTAACTTTCCTCTTTTCATCTCACTATTCATCTCGAAACTGGTGACTTGAGGTGACTTCCGACGATTTTCATAACGGCAGTTTCAACACTATTTTATTCAGCACTTCATCATTCCAGTGACTGGATTCTTTGTCACTTCCTTCCATTTTCCTTGAGGTATTCACTTGCCTCTGACTCGTCCATATTTATTTTGCTTTATGAGTGGTTGTGCACCTCTTTAATGGAGTGCACTTCCCTATTTTCTCTATAATTAAGGGTGGGAAAATGTTTTTCTTCCTTTCAATGGTATTGCCCTATGGATCACCTCCTCCATCGCATTCTATGCGGCATGTTTCTGAGACTTCGGCATTGGTGGGAGCGAAAGCCAGTGTGTGGGTGTGAGCAGTTTTCTACTTGCTCATATCCACTTCTAGATCTTCGAACTCGAATGGTTCTAACCTTCGGCCTCTGTGTGTATCCAGGAACTTTAAATGGCCAGAAGGAGAGCGATGAGACTTGAAGAACCAGTTCCAGATGTTGCCCCGGTCCCAAAAAGAGGGGAGCCTAGAGAAAGGGAAACAGCCATGAAAGAGGAAATCCATATTTACTGTGGTCTGAGATTGGTATACCCTTGGGTTGCAGACGATGCCTATGGTCGAGTATCCCATTTCTAACCGGGGGAGTTGAAAAGTTATCCAGTGTTGATGGAGGGGAAGAGTAGGGACCACGAATTCGAGGTCCTGTCGCCGAGGAACGAAAGAGTGTGTTCTACTAGCCAGGCAGGGGAACACTTCACTTATATGTATGAGGACTTTGTCGTCAGCTTCACTTTTGGCCTTCGTCCGTGACCCAAGGGTATACCAATCCCGGACCACGACAAATACAGATTTCCTCTTCCATGCCTGCTTCCCCTTCTCTTGGCTCCCTTCCCTCTAAGACCAGGGCAACATCTAGAACTAGTTCTTCAAGTCTCACCACTCTCTTTCTGACCATTTAAAGTTCTTGGATACACACAGAGGCCGGCGGTTAGAACCATTCGAGTTCAAAGATCCAGAAGTGGATATGAGCAAATGCTCACACCCACACACTAGCCTCCGCTCCCACCAAGGTCGAAGCCTCAAAAGCATACCCCCGTCGCATGGAATGCGATGGAGGAGGTGATCCACAAGGCAATACCATTGAAAGGAAGAAAGATGTTTTCCCCGCCCTTAATTGCAGAGAAAACAGGGAAGCGCACTCCATTAAAAGGGCGTGCAACCACTCATAAAGCAAAATAAATATGGACGATTCAGAGGGAAGCGAATACCTTAAGGAAAATGGAAGGAAGTGACAAAGAATCTAGTCACTGGAATGGTGAAGTGCTAAATAAAAGAGTGTTGAAATTGCCGCTGTGAAAATCATCGGAAGTCACCTCAAGCCACCAGTTTCGAGAGATGAATAGTGAGATGAAAAGAGAAAAGTTAAACCCTTATTTATAGTGGTTGAACGGTTGAAGGGTAATTCTATTTGATCAATTTGGATTTGAAAAGATACTCATTATTGCGCGCAAAGCACTAAGCACATCTTCTCAACCAAAACATGCCATGTGGCCTTCATAGTTGTCATGGCAGTTGAGAGGACTATTGCACAGCAAGCCAAGGGACACATAACCTCAGCAGAGTTTATCAACTTGTATCCGATACCTCCCACCAACCTCAATGAACTATCTCGATTGGTCACAGAATTGTTAAATCGCTAAAGACCTTATTATTTCCTGGGGCTGAAAGGACCCCGGATCAGGAACTTATGTAAATCGTCTTGGAGCATGGGAGCCTTCCTCTTCGCTAAAGACCGAAAGAAATTACAGTTAGTTCGGAGGCCGCTCTAGGCATAATGAAGAGTAATCCAGTCAACCGAGCTGGACACACGGGCGAGGGCGGTACTGAATCTCTTAATATACTCGCAAAGGGACTCGTTGCTCCCCTGACGAATCCTAAAAAGAGAGTCAAACGACTTAGGTTGCTCTTTCGTAGTGGTGTAGTGTGACAGGAAGCGTTGAGTGAGGTCATCTCATCCAATGATAGACCTTGGTTGCAAGGTGGAAAACCAGCGAAGGGCACCCTTCTTTAAGAAGAGGGGGAAAGCCCAGCAAAGTAATTCTGGGGATCCCCCATGGAACTGCATGGAGTGAATGTAGGCATCGAGGTATTTCTGTGGGTCTATCATACTGTTATATTGTTCGAGATTAAAGGGGGGTTTAAAACCTCTCGGAATGTTGTACGCCATTAGTTCATCTGAAAAAGGTTGTTGTTGCCAGGAAGTAGGAGGTTATACCTGATGACATGGCTATCTTCATCGCGAGGTGGTCTTCTCTAGTTGTTAGCCACGTTCCATCTTTCGTGGATATTCTCCACGTGTACTGATCATTCTAGCTCGTCGATCCGACGCCATTGGTCATCCAACTGGCGGTGTTGTTCATCTAATTAGTGAATTTGCTGGGCTACTAGTTCCTGGAGGCTGTTTCTGGTCAACTCAGAATGGGCAGGGGCTCGACTGGAAGCATGATCAATAGTATTATTATTTCTAGGGCCTAAGCGTGATTGCACAGGGCCCCTAGACACTTGAGCGGGGTTGGTTGCCCTCTCTCCAGGATGGGCATGCCTATCCAAGACGGACGTTTTGCATGGTGGATGTGGACTTTCGTGGAAAGTGAGATTTCATGTCCATCGCGCAGACGTTCTAAGACGTGTACTTGGCCTCTGACGGCTTAAGCTTCTACCGCAACCAGTGGAGCAGGTTGAGGAGGGGGCTACGCTGCTAATTCTTATCTCTGATCCACAGGAGGTTGTGCAGCATCCTTCCTTGAGTATTGATATGTGTTCACCATGTTCATGTGGGATTAGAAGTTTACTGATTCTCACTGATGGCGCTAATGTTCTGAAGTGGATTCAAAGGATACCTGAAATAGGCACGTACTAATGGCTGAAAGTGAGCTCCTCCGTGGCACAGTTGCGGCAGCGGTGGTGCGAGGGGTGAGTGCTTACAAAAGGACTCTAACGCTCAAGTTAGGCTATGCGCAAATAAGACAATGTATATTAAGTAATTTACTGATACTTGATTAAGGCTACTTAGCCTTGTATTTATAGAGCATGTATAGAATCCTTATGCAATCTGTATTGTATGCAGGTATTTAGGATTAGTATCCCAATTAGGATTACATTCCCACTATTATTGGGATAATTCCCTATAAGTTAGGAATTAATACAAGAGCTGCTTATCGATTTGAGATAGTTATGAGTCCTATAATATCGTAAATAGATGAATGAAAATTACAGATATTTAGGGATATATCCTTTACACGTATCTAGTAATCTTGATATTATGGCTCAACTTCGCTCAGTGTGCATGGCTCCAAGGTCCGGACTACCTTCAAGGCCTTAGCTACATTGTCCAGGGCGGAGTCCGGTTATACGTGTGCTGGGTTTATCCAACTAAACGAGATCCTAAATCACGGTCCAGAACACAAACTATATCCATCTAATCAGAAGTCCTGACACATGCAACATCAAGAACATCTCAAGCAAAAGGTTCAACTTCATAACTCACAAGTTCAAAAGTGTTTTGTGTGATGATTCTCTCTATGGAGTTGACAATAAGTGTACATACACTCTTATGGGAAATTTAGCAATTATGTACAAGCAACAAGCGAACATTGATCTTATGATATGAACACTAACAAATGAGACTTCCACCACTCTTTCCAAAACCTTACTTAGGATTAGAACGATCAACACAAAAGGTTGTTACGTAACTTGGGTTTTAGGCTATATGAAAAAAAAAGGATTCAAAAAGACTTCCAAGTACATACAAATGGAATCTTATTAAATATCTCAATAGACCACACTTCTCTCTTGATGTACTTTTCAACTTTTCAAATCATTGAATGATAATGTTTTTCCTTCTTCTTTCTCATCTTTTTTTTTAACAATTTGATGAAAAAACATGCGTCACTTCAGTATTCTTACCATTTCTTCCCAACTTTGACTTTTTTTTTTTGATAACCCAACACAAAAGAAATAAAATGCTATTCCACACTTAGAAGTAAAAAAGGTAGAAAAAATGAATGTATAAGCTATACTCCAATGTGGAGAGGCATGAATAATGTGGGCATATGAAAAGAAAAAGCTACATGTGTTTATTGGCTCAAAGTTGGCTACTAGGGTCTATAATGAAAATGGTTAGTTTGAAAGGCTCAAATGTTAATCTTAAGTTGACCTTCATCATATCCCAAGTATATCCACCATCTTACCATAAACCATATAATGATATTCTCAAAAGAAGTGCCCAATTCAACAGATCAATGAACGCTTATCACAATTTACTGCATTTGTAGGTTCTTAATTCTCTCTAAAACTCACATGAATACTTAAGTAAAAGAATTCTCTAATTACATGTGTCAAACCACCATCTTACCACAAAGCTTTGATGAGTGCATTAGAGGTTTTGTAAATGCTTCAGTAAAAATGATTATGATGGGTTTGGTAAATTCACAAAAATAGCTATGAATGAGAATGAGAACACATGTGATAAAGATGTACATGTGATGCAAATTTTAAAAAAATGGACACATGAAATATGACAGAGTTTTAACAAGTGTTTTAAATACTGAGTTTGCACCACCAACACAACACCCCTAACTTAAATGAAACATTATCCTCAATGTTTAAAATTAAATCTAGACTTAAGAAATAATCACCAATATGCATTAAAGAAATTATTGGGACAAAAATAAACAAAGTAATGAGGAGGAGTCACATACCTAAAATGTTTAACGATTAAAAAGAGAAGATGAGAAGAGGATAACTATACCTTTACAATGGTTAGCAATGACAAAAGTAACAAAAAAAAAATAAAGTAAAATGAAATAAACAAGCATGCAAACTAATTATTTTTTTTTATTTTGAATTTTTTAAAATTTTTTTATTGGCCGAAACTATTTACATCATCATACAAATGTTTCGAAATCTGTGAGGCACTTAAGCCGACTCAATACAAACACAAACGAAATAATAAAAACTTACCTTAACTTTGGTAGACAGGATCATCTACCAAAGTCTCTTCCATATCTAGATCCTTTAACTCAAGTTACGACTTCAACCGCTGACCATTTAACTTCTCCAAATTGAATTTATTAGAACAAACCAAGGAACGAACACCTTTTATACCAGAAATGCTCCAATGTTTCTCAAGAAACTCCTCAAACTTTGATTTCCATTTTCGAGTGTCATGGTCCTGAGTTCTATAAAAAAAATAGCATTAATATTAATAACATTAGTTGGATTACTGATAGAATCAAACTCAGAATTAACAAGAAAATACTCAAGAAGATCAAAATCATGAGTTGTAGAAACTCCTTTATCCACGAGTGAGTCAATCATGTATATCTGGTGGCCCTCATCATCATCTTCAGGCTGTTTTGCAATATAGAAGATATTTACCTCAAGAGTCATGTTTCCAAAAGACAGCTTCATGAGTCCATTCTTGCAATTAATAAGAGCATTAGTCGTGGCAAAGAAATGTCTATCTAAAATCAAAGGAATTTTAGAAGTAGTATCAACAGTTGAGCTAATGTCAATGAATAGGAAATTAATAGGATAATAAAATTTGTCAATTTGAATTAGAACATCCTCTACCACACCCCGATGTACTCTGATTGAATAGTCATCCAATTAATACCACAGTGGTTAGTTTGAGTTCTCCCAACCCCAACTGCAAATAAATAGAATATAACATTAGATTTATGCTAGCTCCTAAATCTAGCAAAGCATGCCTAAACTCATGATTTTCGATGTTGCATGCAATGGTTGGAAAACAAGGATCTTTGTACTTGGGAGGAATTCATTACTCAATTAGAGCACTAACTTGTTCTTTCAGGAACATTGTATTCTTCACATAGTACTTCCTCTTAACTGTACACAAATCTTTGAGAACTTTTGCATAAGTAGGAACTTGTTTAATCACATGCAAAAGATGAAGATTGATTTTTACTTGCCTTAGATTCTCTAAGATTTTATTGTTAGGATCCATAATTCGCTTGCTTGATTTTAAAGATTGAGGGAATGGTATCTTAACATGACTCTTTGTTACTTTATGTTCCTTGGGCAACTCAGCATCACTGCTATCCTGATTCTTGTTCACATCCTCTGAGTTGTTTATTGTTGAGATGTGTAATGATGTACCACTTTGTGTCACAATGGCATTCACATCCTTCAACTTCTCTTGCACCATGTGTTGACCATGGGGTACAAATTGAGGTTGAGAAAGGAACTTACCTTGCTTATACACACTCAAGGAGCTTATCAAGTTGGACACTTGCCTCTTTATCTCCTTATTTTCTTCAACAATTTACGTAATCAAAGATTCAAACTTTTGGTTAATCTTACCAAGTGCCTCAATAAAAGCATGCAAAGTGTCTTCTAAAAGACGCCTACAAGGTGAAGGTGCATGTTATGGTGCAGGATATGATCGAGGAGGTGGTGCAGACGGCTAGTTTTCATTCTTCTTACTAAAATTAGGGTGATTGCGCCACCCTAGATTATAGGTATCAGAGAAAGATGTAAAAGTCTTCTTGTACATACCTAAGGCATTACATTGTTCCTTGTTCCTCCTGAATCCCTCTCATCTCAACAAATGTGGGATAATCTTGGGCAAGATAATCTACCTCGCCACACACAAAACATGGTTTAAAAGACTCAGTATGATTAGTCACATGTATTGACTTTAAGTCCTTAGTCTTTAACACCTCTAGCTTCCTAGTGAGCATCTCAACCTTAGCCTTTAGGTTATCCTCTTCTCTGAGATGGTAAATTCCACCACCATTTGGGCTTCCTACAGGTCGTGACCTATTTGTGATCTCAGTAGCAGTAGGTCCAGTCCAAGTGTGCGCTTTTTCAGCAAGCTCATTAAGGTATTCTATGGCATCATCAAGATCTTTCCATAAGAATTCACCATTACACATCATCTCCATAAATTGGCACTCTTTAGGTGTAAGTCCCTCATAAAAATAGGTCACTAAGCACCAATTCTCATACCCATGGTGAGGACACATACTCAGCAACTCCTTAAATCTCTCCAAGACTGATACAAAGTCTCACTATCCTTTTGTGCAAATTAAGGTGGAGATTTTCCTTTTTAAAGCATTGATTTGATGTTGGGGAAAATGTTTATCAAAGAAAGCTTGAGTCATCTCATTCCATGACCCAATAGATCGTGGTTTCAATGAGTATAACTAACTCTTAGCTCTATCCTTCAAAGAGAAAGGAAAGAACTTAAGTCTCACAACGTCATCAGTTACATTTTGACTATGAAAAATCGCAACTACTTCCTCAAACTCCCTAATGTGCAAATATGGATTTTCATTTTCTAAGCCATGAAATATAGGGAGTAATTGTATCAACATTGTTTTAAAATTCATTTGGGGAGTATTAGTTGGAAACGTAATGCATGGTTGTGTGGCTGTGCGTATAGGGTGGAGGTAATTCTGAAGGGTCTTAATGAGTTGATCTTCGTGTTCACTCATTTCCTCAAAATTAAAAGTATCAAATAAATGAATAGAAAAATCAGACTCTGAATCTGACACAGGTCTACAAACAAATTGATTCAAGGCGTCTTTATACTTGTTCATGCAAGGTAGAGAAAATAAAAAAAATGCACGAAAGAGAAAAATGCAACTCTAAAAAATAAAAAAGTACAAAATGAAAAGAAAAGAAAATAAAGATGCAGCAAGATAAAAGAGAGAACGAAGTTATCCCATTTATAAACTGCTAAAAAGAAAAATTTGATTAGCAATTCTTTTATCGTCTCACTGGTAATGGCACCAAAATTTGATTACGCCCAAAAAATAATGCAGTAATTGTAGCACAACTTTGGAGTGTTGATTCCATAGAGAGACAAATTAAAAGAATAACTAAAAAAACTAGAGAAAATATTAAATGATAAAAAGAAAATAAAGATTAATTTAAATGTAAAATTAAGTAAAGTAAAGTAAACAAATTAGGTTTAATACCAAATATAAGTTGATTAAGGTTTAGAATTCACCAAAATTAATTTTAATATTAACTATGTCAAATTATTATACCCAAATAATTTAACACATAAACATCTAGCGATAAGCACGTGCTACGGAAAATATATCAATAAAATATTAAAAATAATAATCAAATGTATGATAAAAATTTCTTAATTAATAGTAAATTATCAAATCATCAAATATATTTTTAATAAAAAATCATAATTGATATCTAACAATTACTACTAATACTCAGATAATACAAATAAATTACAAAATATGACTAAACTTACCTTAAAATCCATTCATATAATCTAATAGAAATATAAAATCACCAAACATTAAATCCTAAAATTAGATAAAAATAATTTAACATAATAATGCTAAAACAATCAAAATTTCATCATCTCTTAATATAGAGAATTTAACAAAATATAATAAAAATAGAACACAAAAAATTCATCTTATTAAAATTCTCCATTACACACAACTATATGTTTTCTCCACGCTGCTACGCAACACTGCATTGTTTTTTGCACAATTCCCCCTTCTCAAGCAGCGTGCATGTGTTATTTATATCAATTGTGCAGCCCCTCTTCATCAGGTGCATCATGTCACTTATGGTAATAATTGTACCAACCATTCTTCAATTCCATTGGGCCTTTTAAATTTTGTTGTCTTGCACCATGAGCCATTAGTTGACTTCATTCAGTGCCCCATTTATATTGTTACAACCAAGGTGAGGTTCATCAAGTTTTCATCATTGTGGGCCCTAGTTGAACTTTTGTCTTTTTTTATGTTCTTTACTCATATTAATCTATAAAAAAATAAATAATAATATTATATTAATTAAAATATATATATATCTACAAATTATTGTTTAAGAATATTTTAAAGTAAATAAAAATTCAATTTAAAATACACAATAATTCAAATAATTTCTCTTCACATTTTAGTATTTTAATCGAATAATAGAGTATTTAGATAACACTTTCGTACACTCATCAGTACCTTAAAATTAACATCTTTTCATGATCAACATCATAAATAGAATTACTTAAGTAATTAAAATTCAAGATACATAAAATTGGGGTTTATGATTGAATTATCCCCATAGGGTTTTCCTTTAAGAATCTCATAATATATTTATTTCCCCCATTTCACTTTATTAAATTAGAGTTCTTGAACCCTATTCCTAATCCTTGCTCTATCTTGATTCTTAATGAAAAACTTATCTAATCAAACTAATTCCAAGCAAAATCATGTTCTTCACTTTTTAAATTATGGTTGTTAAACCCTTAGAACTCTAAACCTAGGTTATCTTTGATCCAGAGGAGAAAGATTTATCAAATTAGTTAATTCTAAGCATAATCAAGATCAAGAATCAACTATACTTCATTAAATAACCCAAAATCAAGCATTCTTTCAAGATCACCTCATCGTGTAATCAATTCCTAAACTTAAGATACAAATGCATAGAAGCAAAAATTATACCAAAACCCTAATTTAACCTACTAGAATGAATTAAAAATCAAGAAGATTAAAGTTTACATTTCCCTACCTTCTTCCAAGCTAGTTTAGGCGTGAGATACTAATGGTTGAAGGAGGAGAACTTAAGCTCCTTGTCTTCAATTCCTTGATTATTGAAGCTTTGTGAAGAAATTAAAAGATTGCTCTTGGATTTTATTCTTTTTTCTTTCTTTGCCACCTTCTTTCTTCTTGTTCTTTTCTCCTTTTTCTTCTTTCTTTTCTTTCTTTCTTCTTTTTCATTATTGGCCGAACTCCCCCTCTTTGTTTCTTATATTAGATTTTTTTAAACCAAGAAGATATTTATTAATTAGGGATTTAGGTGTTAATTAATCATGTTTAATTTTCCAACCAATAAGATGTTGTTTAGTGTCTTTAGTAACCAATCAAATTAAGACTAGTGTTTTGTTTGGTGGCTAGTTTCTATTAGTTGGTCATTATGTTATTATCTCTTTCTAACTTCTTAGTCCAACAAACTAAACTAAATTAACCTCTAGCTAGGTTTAGGTTTTCAACTATAAGAAGTTGTTAAGTGTATTTTGTAACCAATCAAATTAAAACTAATGTCTTAAATGGTATCTTCTTACTATTGGTTAATCATTAACCAATCAAGTTAAGACTAGTATTTTGAATGATGTCTGCATTCCATTGGTTGTTAATTTACCAACCAATAGCAATAGGTTTAGTGTAACTTATTAGCCAATCACATTAGAGTTGATGTCTCACAAGGTGTCTAGTTTTCATTGGCTTCAATCAACCAATAAGAATAGGCTTAGTGTATCAATTAGCCAATTATCTTAAGGTTAGTGTCTCAATAGGTGTCTAACTCCATTTGGTCACCAATTAACTAATCAACTTAGGTTTTGTATAACCTAAGGTGGCTATATCTCATTGGTCATTCCTTATTTTATTGATTTTTCCTAACTAGTTAGTTAGTGAAATTAAACAAGATTAGTTTCTATAGAGATTTTTAGGCATTAATTATGCTTAGTTTCTAGCCAATTAGATTGTATTAAGTGTTACAATTAGCCAATAGAAATGTGTTAGGTGTCACCTAAGGTATCTAATTCCTATTGATCCTTGAATAATTTAATAATTAATCCTAACTAGCTAGTTTAAGTAACTAAATAGGGATAATATTTGGTTAAGTCATTTAATTAGGATTTTCTATACTTTTTAAGACATAAATGCCCTTGGTAATACTATTAAGATTGCAACTTTGCTACTGACAATGTTAGACACTTTTATTGAATATTTTGACATACTCTCTTCTCACCTAAGTAATTTTATGTGCCCATTTTTAACTTATGTATATGAAAATAGACTTTAGTATGTAAAATAATATAAATTAATTAATTATTGTTTAATATATTTCTAGTCTTTAAAGGATTTCAAATTATTTGTATAATAAATAAATTAACTAAAAGGAGGAGGTTGCATTGTCCCCTTATCTGTTTGTATTATATGCAAAGGTGCTATCATCACTTTTATATTAGGCAGAACGAAATCAATCTCTGGTGGGTCTAAGAGTATGTACAACAACTCCTATGGTGCTGCATCTCTTCTTTGCAGATGATAGTATTATCAGGATGCCCAAATAGTCATAAACATTTTGGATATCTATGGAAATGTATTAGGTCAGAGAATAAATCTTGATAAATCATCCATTATGTTTAGCCCTAATGTGCAACGTGATATAAGGGAAGAGATTCTCAATGTTGTTAGGGATAACCCAAGTTACTTTATCAGAAAGTACTTAGGATTACCAAATATGATGGGAAGATCAAAGAATTACACTTTTCAATCTCTTAAAGAAAGAGTTTGGAAGTGTATTCAGGGGTGGAAAGAGAAGTTATTGTCTGTAGGAAGGAAGAAGGTCTTGATCAAAGCAGTAGCACTGGCGATTCCTACATACTCTATGAGTTGTTTCAAACTTCCATTGTCTTTGTGCCATTAGCTTGGCCAAATGATGGCTCAGTTCTGGTGAGGTGAACATGTTGATACTAGAAAAATTCATTGGTTGAGTTGGGATAAAATGTGTTGGCCTAAAGGTTGTGGGGGCCTTGGTTTTAAGGATCTCCACTCTTTTAACATGGTCATGTTAGCAAAATAAGGATGGAGATTGATTACTCACCCAGACTCACTAGCTGCTCGTCTTCTTAAAGTGAAATACTATCCAAGAGGGACTTTTATGGATGCTCACTTAGGTTCTAATCTATCTTTCACATGGAGAAGTCTGGTGAAGGGAAGGAAAACACTTGATCTTGGTCTTATGTGGTGGGTTGGAGATGGCAAGGATATTCATAATTGGAGTGATCCTTGGTTACCAAAGGAAGGTAGTTTCAAAGTGACGAATGCAATTGTTCACCTGACTTTGGAATTTGTCTTCCATCCGATGCACACGAATGCTCGCTCATGAAATAAAGAACTCATCCACAATATCTTTTATCCTGATGATGCAGCTACTATACTATCAATAACTTTAAGTATTCGGGACAGGTTTGATTCCTCTTACTGGTTTCCTGATTAGAAAGGTAATTTCTCAGTCAGGAGTGCATATAAAGTAGAAGCTTCATATTCATCCCGAGATTAAAATTTTTGTTTGGAGGCTCTGCCATAGTATCATCCCAACTAGATCTAAATTGATAGCTGTTAAATTAAACTTAAAATTAATTGACATTATGTGAAGTGAGGTAGACAATGTGGGACTCTTAACACATTCCTTCACTAGAATAGGTGACAATCAGTTGTTCACATCTGACTTTCGAATTTGTCTTCCAAGACGGAGATGGGATATTAACTTTGATATCATGTTAGATTCTAACTTAAAATCAATTGACATTACGTGAAGTGATTCAACAGATATATAAATCACACCCAGAAGATTGAGGTAGGTGATGTGGGACTTTTAACAATAGCTAAAGATATTATTTCTGATAATGGATGCTACCTTTATGGCTCAGATGAAGAATCCTCAAAGCATCTGTTCTTACTATCAATGCTACGTCAATAATTGTTGATCTCACTCAGGTCCATTCCCCACCTCATCAATCATGGGCTGAACAGATATGCTCCTTTTGGTCCAAGTTGCAGACGAAGGAAAAAGAAAAACTTAGTGTAACCCGGTACTATATCTGGTTTGAACGCAATCTGGTTTGGAAAGGGAAGACTGCGAGATATTCTCTGCAAATTGCAGCAAATGCAGAAGCTAATTTTACAGCTTATCAGGATGCAAGGAATCATGATTCTTTTGAAGGCCAATCCTAGTCTACTATGCAGAGATGGTTAAAATCAAGAAGTGGTGTGCTAAAGGTGAATGTAGATTTCGCTCTTTCTGAACAGAATGGTTGTTTTGGGCTGGGTGTTGTTATCAGAAATGAGTTTGGTGAGTTTATTGTCGGAAAAGCAACTCACAGAGATGGTATAATTGATCCATTCAGAGGAGAAATTCTGGCAGCCAAAAAAAGGACTCCTCTTTGCCTGGGAAATTGGCTACAAGCGTATCCATCTAGAAGGCGAGGCTCGTGAAGTGCTTAGAACATTCAAAGACTTTGTGGAAGATAGATCCTATTTACTTTTGCTACATGGTTTGATTGGTTTGATAGTAGCCATGTTTCTAGAATTTGTAATAAAGCTGCTGATGCAGTTGCTTGCCTTGCAAAACTCCATAACAGTTGTATTTGGATTGAGGAGGAACCAGATTTCATCTCCTCAATTCTTTCTGATGATTTGAATTTATAAATTCAAAGTTCATATTAAAAAAAAAAAAAAAGAAACTCAACATCTAGCGTTGTTGGGTGCCTTCCTAAATACTTCAACAGTATATAATTTCACCCACTATTCATAAGGGCGATTAACAACCTTCATATTATGACAGAAAATTTTCTATCTTTTCTAAATCTGCATTTCCAAGGAATTCACCAACCCAATAGGAAATCACTTTTCTCTACTCAGTAGGCTTCTCAAGATCTACTTGGGAAATAGCTTTATTTCGCCAATTCCATAGGAGCCAGTATGTCGTAGCCTAGGTGCACTAAAAATGAGTCAAGTCTTTATTGTCAAGACTACTATACAAATTCCCCCAAGTCCAATCCTTATAATATAAATATATAAATATAAATAGTCATAGCCGGCTACGGTGTTCTCTCTCCTTTGTGGCGTTTTAATTTGTTTTTTGAGTGTTTGTTTAAAGGGGCTGTCACATATCATTCGGTAGCTCTTTCGTTTTCTTTCTTGTTTTTTCTTTTTTATAGTTTTCTCAATTAAATTATCTAAATCTATTACCTTTAGGATAAATATGAAGAGTTTTGATTTTGAATTTCTTATATTTGTGTCATGTTATGATAGTTGAAACTTTAAGTTTTAATTTTTTCAATTCAATCTCATAATTTGGCCTTACATAAGTGTAAGACCTTCATATCTACTAAAATAAGAGAATGACATTATCATTATATGGCAAAACGTTATGTATAGATTTTCATAGTCAAAGATGCATCGTTACCAATTAATATTCTATGGATTAAGAGCAAAGTCATAGAATATATGTTAATTTTAAGTGAAAATTGTAACTATTTTCTTTTTCTTGATAGATCTATTATTTTCACTGAAATTGTAAATGTCGTTGGACATTTGGTTGAATGAATTAAGTTTATTTATAAAAATATAAAAATAATATAATTTCATGTAAAATTTTTAATCTTGTGAAACATAAATATAAAACAATTTAAATATTAAGAATATATATATATATATATATATATATATATATTATAAAATATAATTTTTGAAATACAATTAATCAATTTAGTTTCATAATAATAACTTACATTAAATTAATCTTATTATCTTTCTATGTGAATTTTTCATTCCTGTATGATGTTAATATTAAAGTTTATAAATATTATAGAACAATATACATAACTTAAAAAAATAATTATTTAAAAAAACAATAATTAATTAATTTTAATAAAAAAATCACATTTTAAACAACTTTATTATAATATCTTGTAAAATTTTCAACCCCGTAAATATTAATGCATTTTCATATAATGTTATCAACCTCGTTCAACATGCATATAAAATAATTTTTAAATATTATAAAACAAAAATATTTTTTATTCAAAAGTATGATTTATTTATTTATTTAATCTAAAAATTAAATAATTATAATTAAACAAATCCTTAGAAATATCAAACTATTATAATTTCAAGTAATAAATAGAAATTAATATTTAATAAATTGATATTGAAAATATATAAAAAAAATTATCAAATAGATATTTTACTATAACTTTTTATGTTATATCCTAAATGTAAGTAAAAAAAATAGTAGGTAATTTTTTACTTCAATTAATTATAAATAAGCAGGCAAAGTGCACTTAAGATCGAAGAGTTTATGCCCCTCCTCTCCCCGCCCCCCAAAAAAGAGTCTAAAAATGATATATTTGTATGAATTTTATTTTTAAAAAATAAAACAAAAACTTCAACTTGATCCTTGTTGATTTATTTGTTGTTTTTTATCCCGCTATGAAAAACTCCTTAGCTCCACCCTTGAGTATAATTTTTTTTAACCTTTAACAAAAGATAAATTGATTCATATTTGAATGCTTGACAAAAATTGTTATGATTTTTTTAAAGCAAAAGGATAGTTAACCGTATTCAGAACATTGATTTACTGTATTTTTCTTCCATTATATGTTCTTTAACCTCTTCTCAATGAACACATGACATGCACAAAGACAAACATATAACAAATAGCTATTAGTTTTAGTTGAGGATGGATTGCCAAATACAATGAACAACAAGTGACTTTATTTCTCGCCATTTTCCTCGCCTAAATAATTAGTGAGATTGTAAATCTATTGTTGTTCATTTCTACGTTACACTGCAACTAAAATATATTAACAAAGCCAGAAACAAGTAAATTAATATTGAGAAAAAAAAAACGAAGTATTTGATTCATTCAGTTTCAAAATGGTAGAACAATATACGTGAAACATAAATTTATAGCACATACTCCTAAACACAAAATGATAGAGACAAGTTTAAAGGTTTATAACTTACAACAAAGAGTTTTTGACAAAACAAATAAGCTCATCTAAATAATGCCATAACATATAATCCCTTTCGGGCTCGTTTGGTGGCCAGGATAGGGAATGTAGGATAGGATAAGCTATCATATCCTACTTTAATCTATAGTTTGGTGAACCAATAGGATAGGATATGGTTATCCTATCAGCTTATCCTATCCTACTCACTAGTTAAAATTTTATCATAGGGGTGAGGCTGAGTTAGAAGCAAGTAGGATAGGATATCATTTTTCTTTTCCACTCCAGCCCTCCATCATAAACACCACCCATCCACCGTCCCAACCGAGACCACCATGGTCCAATCTCTCACCTCCATAACCAATGTTCAACCTCTACCCAAACAAACCTCTATATCTCAACCACCAAGCCCAGAATCACCGACCGCCACTACTGTTCCCGCTACCGCTGTCACAGATCCATCCATATCGCGCACCAACACTGTGAGCCGCCGTAGGGTCGCTCCTCTGCCGCGTCGCGCCTCCACGTCGCAGATCCGAGGCCACCATCGTTATCCATGCGCCATTCGCGCTACTTGAGACCACTCCTTCACCGCGAATCAGCCACCTCTTCACGCAGCAGCCGTAGCAACCCAAGCACCATGTCTCCCTCTAAGTCTTTAGTCACACACAGATAGCTCTATCTCTTTTGCCTCTCTGTTTCTTGCTTTCATTTTTATTCTATCTATTTTATGTAATTTTTTATATAATTTTTTATAATTTAAATGTACAAAATGTAAAAAAATAATTTTTTTTAAAAAAATATGTAATTCTGATATAAAGGTAAATTTGTCATTTACATATAATTTATATCATATTTTGATAATATCTGATTTATATCAAACACAAGGCAAGATAATATAATACTATCATGTTAGTTATCTGGTAGACATCAAACATCAGATAGGATAACAGTTTATCCTGCTCATATCCTATTCCACTCTTATCTTGCTCTCTTATCCTATCCGTTCTTATCCTATCCTGACCACCAAACGAGGCCTTCAATCCTTGAAAGGTAAGCTCATCTGAATGTAGGTCACTTGCACTGTGCACAGGCATGCAAGCAATCAATAAAATAAGTAATCAATAAAATAAACCTATATAGAGGAAGCTACTTTCTTCCCCATTCCCCTCCTCTTTCACAGACCACCACAACTGAACCAAAATAAATGAAAAGATCTATTATCTTCATTTTCAACGCAAGAAATTTGATTTCACTTCAAAACCACATTTTCTTCCTTGCATTCCATTTAAAGCAATGGCATACAATGATGAGTATTTGAAATTTAGGCATAAAGAAAAATGTAAAGAAAGGCAACAATAGAGATACACTAATAATATAAGCAAGATACTTGGAAAAATATAGTACTTGACGGAAGGCACCAATTTGTAGTCAGTCATTTAATAGCCAGTAGAGTACATGTCAAAGCTCGTATATAAGCCATATAAGAATAGGGTTAAGCAACAGTTTCACAAGAACTCCAAGATTACATTAAATGTGCAAATGCAACAATTTCACAAAAATCCAAGATTACAATAAATTGAGAGGCTTTGCAATTGAGAATCAATACAGGAGTTCTCAAGTCTTATTTACGTTATGACACAATTACTACAAAAAATTGAGAGGCTTTGCAGCACAACTACAGCAGTTTATTAACTGCTCATATGCCAAACTACATTCCAGAAGTTGGGGAAGTAAAATATAAAAAGCATTAAAAGACAATGCTTGCTTGGAAGCATGGTTTTAAATTGCTTGTTCTTGATGCCGATTCTTTGTCGTTGCGATTGTGGGCACGCATGACTATCATGCGATGCAAATTGCAGTCATTGCATGGCGTGAATTTTTTTTAAGTTTGCACAAAATGTAAAAAAAATTCTATAATTATTATAACTCTTCATTTATCGTTATTTATAATGTTTTATAGGCTTTTACTCATTTGATAAGATTTTGTACCATCTTAAAGAATAATTTAAATTGAATTCATAACCAACATAACATAATTATTGTTATAATAATTATTAATAGGCCTTTTAAAGTTTTATTTGGGCATATATAAATATAAGAGAATAAGAAACTAAATAATATATAAACTTAAATAAGTTTCAAATAAATTTCACAAAAATATGTCATATTTTTTACACTAAGTCATTGATAAAAAAAAATCTAACTTAGTAAGAAGAATACAATTACCTGCAACTTTAATCACGTTACCAATTATGCAAGGAACAATGTCACTATTAAGAAGCATGACTTCACTGCAAAAGAAAACATGATATAAACTCATAATTAATATATTAAATATTTATAAGCATTATAAGAATTCTTTTTCTTGGCAATTCATAAACAATAAACTAAATTTCACTTTTAAAAACTTTTAAACTAATAAAGTAAATTATTAAATTTAAAATAATAAATAAATAAGTAAATAAATAAATATATTAAAAACTTAAAGACAATATAAATAGAACTTACATAATTATTACCACATGGTAGAATGGCGTGGAAGATCATAACCTCCACTTTCATTTTGGCTATCACCTTGCATGCTTCCTTGTCCAAAGACATAATAAAAAAATCCACTACTTGATTGTTGATCATCAGGATCTTGATAGTTCATTGAAGATTGATGGTATGGTAGAAGTTGATTACTATCAGCATATTGATCATATGCACTGAAGTAAGGATATTAATAAAATGGTGGATAATACCCCTGACTACTCTGAGATGATTCAGCAAGACCAAAGTCGCTAAAACTTTGTGCAATGCTCGAAGAGGAAGAATCTTCTAGTGTAACATTTTGTTGCCTTCTTCTTCTACTAGACTGTGATCCACCTCTTCTGCTATCACTAAATGAATGATCAGAAGGAACCATATCTGACCTACATGTAGTCATATCAATCATCAGGCTCTTGTCAAGACGATTATATGGAATCTCCTGATATGGATCATTTTGCCTATATTCATCATCCTCTTCATCATTATCATCACTTTTTTCAGCTTTTGCATCAACACCACCATTACCACTATTATTACTAGGAGGGCTTAAACCACCACTATTTTCATCAGAACTTGCATCATCATCATCACCAGCTTCTATATCTTCATCATCGGTATCAATTCTAGGCAACCACTCTGAATTTTGTACTCCATCTAATACAGGGCCTTCTCTTTCTTCAATCCAATGAGATAATGGATCTTCTTCTTGAAATATGTAGTCAAAATTAATTAGATTGAAATTAGCTTCAATTTCATCTTGACTTCTTCTTTGTTCATGTCTCATTTTCAGCTTCATATTGTAATATGTGAAGACAAGTTTTTGTAGCCTTTTGTACTTGAGTCTATTCCTTGTCTTTGTATAAATGTAGCTGAATGTGCTCCAATTTTTCTCACAATTTATAGCTGAAGTTGTTTGACTAAGAACTTTTATTGCTACACGTTGAAGTTTAGAAGCACACGATCCAAATATCAACCACCATTCAGGTATTTAAATGACCAAGCATAATGAATAATTATTTATCATATAAAATTATAAATAAATTTTAAATAGATTTACTCGTACAAAAAAGAAAAAAAAATATTTTACCTGGATTTATTCTAGCCCAAGCTCTTTGAGTTTGCGGTGTGCCAAATGATTCACGTTTTTCCCTAAAAATCATCAACTATATAACACAATATAATATATCAATAAGCAAATATATAATATTTAATTATAAATTTATATTTAAGTATAAACATTATTTACTAACCTGATTCAAAGCTTTAATTTGATCATCCATGTTTCTTTCTAATTTGATGATGATGCTACTAGTTCCATCAAAAGTTTCTTTATAAACATCAGATCCATGTTCAACTCCATATTGAAATTGTGGGTTAAGAAAATAACCTAAAAAAAATTTAATCAATTATCATGCATAGAGGCATGAATGTAAAATTTTATAACAAAACAAAAAATTATAAATTATATCGATTATTGACGTACCTGCAGAATGAAGATCAGAATGCATGAATCTTCAGCGCTGGTCTATTATTTCATTATATCTTGTATGATATCAAGAATTTTGATGGATAGATTGTTTGGCTCGATCTATGGATTCATAAAGATAACCTATTGTTGGCTTCACGTCACCGTCGACTAGCCTCAAGACTTTTACAATAGGTTCAAATACTTTCAGTAGATCAACAGCTTTACTCCATAATTCACTACTCAAAGCAATTTTTCTTGCTTCAAATGCTGGTCCTTTTTTCTCTTTCCCAAACTTAGATCTTCTAAATTCTTTTGAGTTGAATATGTTTCTTAAACCTTGCTTTTGCGTCATAACAACTTGAAGCTGCAAGAACTGTGTTGCAAATCGAGTTATGCCAGGACAGATAATTTCTCTACCTCCAGTATATTTCTTCATCAAATTTACTGTCCATATGTGGTTATAGATGAAAGTTGTCACTGTCTTTGCATTATTCAATAGTTTCTTCACATTTTGTTTTTTCCCTATATCTTCCAAGCAAAGATCCAAACAATGAGCTGCGCATGCAGATCAATACAGATGTGGCCTTTTTTTCATCAATTTTTTCCCAACTACTTTTAGTGCTTTTTCATTATCTGTAACCACTTGGACTACATATTCTTCTTCAACTTCATCTACAACTTTGTCAAGCAACTAGAAGTAATAATCTGTATTTCTAGTATCAACACCAGAAGCATCAACAGATTTTAAGAAAATTGTCCCCTTGCTACAGTAAACAAGAAAATTCATAATATGCGTATGGTTTATACTATCAGTCCAACCATCACACATTATTGTGACTTCTCTTTCTTTCCAAGTACCCTTTAGTGTATTTATCCATTCTTGATTTTTTTATATTCAACTTCCAAATACACATTTGAAATTTCATAAGGAGTTGGGCACTTAACTCTTTTTCCTACCTCAGCTGCTTCAACAATCAAAGCATGCAACAAAGGAGAATCAGCTAAATTCATAGGCAAATGCTCATAAATTAAAAACTTGCTTACTGCTGCTCCAAGTATTTTTCTTAGTGTTTTCATCCAACCACCAGAAACTTTTGGTTGCTTCATGCTTTTACTTCTCACAAGGTTAACATCTGTAGACCTCAAAGAAGCAGAAATATCTTTTGGCCTTTTGACTTCACTAACACTTGCATAAGAGCTTCCACCCTCTTCATATATATTTTCAGACCCCGCTATTTGTTGTCTGAATCATTGTCTATCTTCTCATTCATGTTGTGATATAAGGCTCTCCTGTGTAGCTAGCCTGATTTATTCATCAATATGGTATTCCACGTTTTCCTCTTCAACATTTCCCCTTAAGCCTTCTTCAAATTCTTCTTTTCTTTTTTTAGAGTCAATTTTTTTTGCTTTCCCATCCATGAGGAGTTTCATCATATTCTCTCTGACAAATGTGTTGACTCTAGGACAACCTGCTACTTGCCCTTTAAAATGTGCTATGTGTTGCTTTAATCTTGTAATGCCACCCTTTATTATTTTTCCACAAAGTTTGCATGTGATGTTATTTTGATTTCTAGGTACAACTGTTCCGAAATGCTATCCAATATCATCACTTGGTGCACCCTCCAATCTTCCTGTAGGAAATTCTTCTCTTGGCGGCATTGTTTAAATTTTATAATACCTATTTACCAAAATAAATTATAACAATTATTAATAATTAACTTAATTATCACTATTACTAATAACCCAATTAACAATCAATAATTAACTTTAACTTCAAAGTTAAAACTTTTAATATAGACTACTAATTATTTTCTTTTAAACAAATAATTAAGTAGTTAAATTAATTATCACTATTTCTAATACTTCATCAATAATTAACTTTAATTTTAAACCCTTAATATAAGCTACCAATTAATTATAACTATTCTTAACTTAATTTTCACACACACTATTATCAAAAATTTTAATTTTCTCACCATTTTTTTCATTTCCCTCTTCCCTAATTTTTTCCACTATTTTCTTCAAAAAAAATTTCCTAATTTTCCCCAAATTTTCCCCCCTTCCTCTGCCCCAAATCCCTCCCAAACCCAACCCACTTTCCTACCCACCCAATTTTTCCCCTTACTACTACCAGCCCCAACCCCTTTCTCATTTCACTTTCCCCAAATCCCCCATCCCTCTCTCTCGGTCTCCCCTCCCGACTCTCTCCGTCTCCATCTCTTCCTCTTTCTCTTCATTTCTCTACTTCATTTCTTCCTCTATGCCTCCTCTTCGTCTTCCTTTCTTTCTCGGCTTTCTTCCTTTCCCTCTTCGTCTCCATCTCTGCCTCCCAATTCATCATCTCTCTTTTTCCTAATTTTTCACTCTCACGTTCTCACCCACCACCCCCCTGCCAGCCTCCCAAATCTCACACAAACCCAACCCCAACCCAACCCCAACCCCAAGATGCATGCATACAGAGAAACTGAGAAAGTAAACATAAAAGAAACTGGGTCTGGGAGAGATGAGCTCACCTGCGAAGTGCCGGAGCAAGATGGTGAGTCTGTGATCTAGGATCTGCAGGATGGAGACTGGAGCGGAGAAGGAGATGATTTTCAGAGAGAATGAGAGATAGAGATAGAGATAGAGACTACAAGATAGATCTACAAGATGGTTTTCAACTATACGGTGAGTCCGTGAGTCTGTGAATGATATTTTGTTTGAATGTTTTCTCCTTTTTCTTGTTGATGAAATTACTAGGTTGATGCGAAATCTTCTTCTTTTTCTTTCCTGTGCTCTGAGTGCTCTGACATTGTCGATTTGGAAGAAAAAATGGAACGGAGCATTGTTGTGGTCCGTTGCGGCCACAACGTCGTTCCGTTGCGGTCGCAACACCGTTTCGTTGCGGCCGTTTTATGCGATTTCCATTCACACCGCAATTACGGCCTAATGCTGTTGTGGCACGGGCCGCAATGGCAATATTGCAACCGCATCAAGTGATGTGGACCGCAATTTAGAACCCTGCTTGAAAGATTTGCAATGATGTTTATATTTTCATGAGCTGCATGTGCTTTTAAATTTGTTACCAGTTGCTAATAAAAGCATGCTTCTCATATTAATTAGAAAATATCATTATCAAAAGACTGTCAATTGTTTAAAGTGTGAACAAAAAAATAACACTATTGCAACATATAAAAACTCTTACAAATCTTTAAATTTTCACTTTGCAGGCTCAGGCTATTATCTTCAAGAAACCTATATAATAGTTTTATAGCACAAAACTCAACCCATGGCACAATTTATATAACAGATACCATTTAAAAACTCACAAATTTTTACTTTTTTTTAAATACAAAAGAAAACTCACATTTCTAATAATAAAGCAATCCCTTGGTAGGCTATTGATGTTTGTGAAAAGAGGAAAAGTTAACTCTTATAAAAACTGGATGTGAGAAGAGTTCCAATTCTTTTCTTTTATGTTATGTTTCAATCTTCATTAAAATACAATAGCCAACTCTTATATTTCTCTCCAAACAACTTAATATCTACCAAATCAAAATCCAAATTCAAACAAAGTTACCAAATCCAAATCCAAATCCAAACTTAAATCATGCTGAAAAAACTTGGACAAAAGATATAAAAAGGAGTTATTAAGGCCTTCAAAAATTGTAGCAAGTCACCTTCTCCACCAACTGTCCACCTCCAACCCCACTTATCCCACCATCTCTACCCACCACCACCCACGCAACCAAATACTCCTTTTTCCTCTTCCCTCAAACCTACTCAATAGCTTTCTTATACCCTTCCAACTTCTCCCCAAACTTTCTCTTAACTCCACTCCTTGCAAACTCTTTCATGATGATTGGTCTGACAAAAAAAAAAAAGAATGAAACATGTTGTATAGAAGCTGGAAATGTCGAGTCTATATTAATGCTTGAGAGCCATGCATAGATTTGACAAACCTATTGTGCAGAGCTTGAACAGGATTTGACCAACCTATGAAAGCCATCCACAAAATTTAGTAAAGTGGAAAGCATGAGAGGAGAGAAATGATATATAAACTTGAAGCATAAGAGACAAAAGAATATTTGAAGCAAAAAGAAAGAAGAGGAAAGCAATGGATGAGAGAAGTGATATATAAGCTTCACTAAATAATTAAGAGGAATTTAACCTGCAAAGCTTGCTTGCTTTAGCTTGTGCTGAGATAAGTATGAATCTTAAACAATAAAAATATATATTACAAAACCAAAGAAAAAGTTTTCAGAACTGAGTTCTGAGGGTTAACTAGAGAGATAGGAGATGGTGATATCCTCTGTAGGCATAACTTCTATAGTAATGAAACGAGGGGGTGGATACTTGGTATGCGTTAAACACACTAAGAGCAAATGCATTCTATCATATGGTAATATAAGACTTGAGTCCCAGTTGTCAATCCTATGAGGACCCCATGAGGAATAAAAAGTAATTACTAAATTCGTTAAACCCTTCGTTATTTAAACAATCGAAAGTGTAAAGAGAGAAATCACTTTTACAAATAAAGAAGGACATTGGACAATCAAACAATATAAAGATAATCAATTAGAGAAAGACTGTGGTGCAAGGTTCACTTGAATCTAATTAATCAAATTTTTATTCATTTATGATGTAAGGTAATTCTCTTGCCAATATTCTTTTAATTACTATTGAATCCCAATGGTCATGGATAAATAATATTTTATTCCTAAATTAATCACCTATTTGGTCATTTAGTTGAATTATTTAGGAATGCATTAAGCTCCAATTCAAGAGATAAACTAACATATCATCAATTCGATTGATAGAATAAATTGATGTTTGGTCATTCACTAATCTAATCCTAGGTTTATTATATAGGTTCACTTATTAGATGCGGATGGTCACTGGTAAAATAATGAATTAAAACATGTCAAAAATGATTAAGTTCTAACCAAAATACAAGCAATATAATAGACCCAAAAGAAATTACCTTAATCAAAGTTGAATTCAAAACTAATTAATTAGGAAAACAAGATCCCCCATAGCCCTAGCTATGAGATTAGTTACTTATGTTTAATAACAAACTCATATCACAATACAAATCCATAAAAAGAAAAATCTAAAGAAAAGGGGAGAAACTGGAGGGAAAGAGAAATCAAAATCCTTTTTACAGTGATTGTGATCTTCAAGCCTTCAAGAATGTCGTCCTCCCTTCGTAGTTGTCTGTTTGTCCCTTTTTAGGCTGCAAGTGCACGGGTCACAAGTAATAAAGTGTGAAATAGGTTATCATTCCCACGAGGACAAAAGCTAATTCTAATGCTAAATATTAACCAATAGCTTACTTAATTCTATTCAAGAACATTCAAATTAGGAAAAATGTATTTAAGCTAATTAAAAGACTCAAATGTTGTAAATTGGGAATTAAAGTTAATGATTAGAGAATAGGGAATCCTTCTTCACCCCTTACTTCAATTGATAATAAGCAATTCTTATAAGCAACATGAATGAAAGGATCAAGTTAGCTTAAGAAAATAACTTAGTTAAAAGCCTATGTCTAGGTAAATCAACCATAGTTCATTTACCTAATTCACTATGTTTCCAAGAGAACTAGCGCAAAATTCACTCATTAAGGACTATTCTGAAACACCTACTATGCATCGTCAAGAGGTATATTTCTATCCTACTAGGGAATTAACTCAACCTACCATTAGAATGAAATTAAACATGCATCAACCATACCTATGATCTCAAATCCAAATTCCTATGTCTAAGTTCATTAGATTTCAACAAATCACTTAAAAGTTGATCAAACAATCAAGAGCATTAAGATCCATATGATTGAACAAAACCAAATCATCTATATAAACTCAAAGGAATACAACACCATTCAATATTCATTGGGGGATCCAAAGAAATCCCTATACATAACTTAACTACTCATTAAACATGAAAATCTATCATAAATAATCACGTTTATAATAATGGGAAAGAGAAGGTAGAAGGAATGGAAGAGGGAAGTTCAATGATGGTGATCCTTGATGCTTGAATCTTTCTCCAAGATGAAGATGACCTCTAACCTTGGCTACTTCTGCTTCCTTTCAACCTAACAATAATAACCTAGCAGCTGTGTTCTAAAAATATAAAAAGCCCTCTGTAGAAATTTGATAAAACAGTATTTATAGGCTCAAAAATATGATTCACCCCATGACGTTACACATCTTACGCAGTGACACTATGTAAATTAGGACACCACGCCGCGTCATACACTCCTTTGAACCGTGACATTCTAGCCTTAGGTTTTAATCTGTAGAAAGCTGATTGCTCCACGCTACAACATAAACCTGCTTACTTCGCTGTGTGAGATGCTGAACTTCACACTTAGTTTTCTCTTCCAATTTTGATCCAAATCCTCTAAATTTCTGCTTATTTGGAGCCTTTCCTAAAATAGAGAAATAATCAAGTCAATAATAATTGTAAATCCACTTAATCACTTACAGAATATGCACAATTTGCTTAAGATCATATAAGAAGATATCCAAATTGAATTTAACAAATATAAGTTTCAAACCTTCCATATATGCATCATAACAAGGACTAAGCATTCTTTATAGCATAGATATAAGGCACAAATAAATATATTTTATGGAGTTATCACTGTCCTACAAGGATTTATGGCAATTCTCTCTTCTGATCTATCTCTCAAAGTCTACCTTCACAAAAGTTGTCTTCAGGTTTAGGGGTTTGCTTTTATTTATAATATTTGGGGTTAAAACTATGATTTTTATGCTCAAGAAGTCTCACACGACCGTGTCTAAGCTCGACACGACCATGTGAGCTAAAAAAATCACGTAACTTGAAGTGTAAGGGGAGACACGATCGTGTGAGCCATAGACATGATCATGTCTCCAAGTCAGAAGCATTTTCCAAGTTAGAGAGGGTCGTGTCTAACTTTAGATGTTAAAAACCCTATCAAAATGTTACCATTTGGATAAGTGGTCTTCATGAAAGTTGAAGGATTTTGTCTCAGCTTTCCAATGTCAATTCAGCCCATTATGACTCCTACAACCTAAGATATGACCCAATCATTGCAAACTACTCAGGTTCTAACGACAACACTTCTGTTTTGACTTCCAGGCCTAATGTGACCCACTAGACATTCAATTCAGCTTTGGAGCTCCTCATCAAAGTTGTCGAGCTTCCTCTCAACTTTCCAACAAGGTAAAGTTCATAATTTTTAGATGTCTATAACTCAAGTTATACCCAAAATATAGAAATAGTATAAAATTCTCACAATGCTAAAAAATAAAACTAAGCCCAATTTGAACCCAAACTTATAAATGGTAGCCAAAATCAATTGATTGAGCACAAAAAGAGGTCTAAAATGTCGAATATGAGGGTTAACTAATATATAAAAATGGTGTTTATCAGCTGTGTCTAAGCTCGACACAGTCGTATCTAAGCTAGAATGGTCCTCTTTTGCTTTAAAAATGTGGTGTCTTTATCTGCTTTCACTCTAAATGTGATAAATCTTTTTCAATCTACAAAAACAAAGACAATGATAAGGATTCATCTAAATTCACCAATATATATACATAAATCACCACAATTAATCGATTTTAAGACTATAAAATATAGGCTTATCAATCCCTCCACACTTGAGCTTTGCTTGTCCTTAAGCAAAGAATAAGAATAAAAAACAAGATTAAACTCAATATCCAAAAATATGAATCAAGGGAAATTCTACAATTAAAGAATTCAGTCAAGTTCAACAATCAAATTCAATCAAGCAAGATTACTTAGCACTTAATACAATTATAGGCGTGGATCAAACTTGCATTTTTTCTCCTTACCAACCAATTGAGGTCGCTCATCTTTCCATCGCTCAAGTGTTTAAGGACAAAGAGATCACTCAAATTTCTCTTGAAAAATGCAATACCATAAGCTTGTTTATTAATCTCATCTCCTCTTCCAAGTTCACATACATAACAAGAATCAAAAGGACTTCCTTTGGTTGTAACAGGGTCAAGGGAAATAATGAAAGGTATAAAAAAGATAAATAAGGGTAAAGAATACTCATGGATAAATCAATACAAAACAAAATCAGGTTGAAAAGATGATAAATAGAACATAAGTATAAGGGTATAATAGATTCTCACTTTCAACCCAATATTCTCATTGTTCTTTACCAACATTCCTTTTCTTTTCTTCTTCCTTTTCCATATTTTTTTGCTTTTTTTATTTAATTCAACCCTTGAATACAAAAATAACCCTTAATGAATTTTCAATTAACATATCAGATGCTCCATTATTCTAAAAAATAATCAATGAGTCCAGCCTGATTATTCAATTGGATATCCAAAGAAATTAATTTCAGGCTCAAATGAGGCAACTAAGGGATTATTTTCTCAATACAACTCTGGAAGTCAAGAAAGAACTAAGCCTAATTGCCTTAATCATATTCAAGTATGTATGTGAATCATTAAAGTTTCAACAAGATATCAAAGCAAGTTCTAGCGTACATCAATCAAGAGAAATCTCATTTCAAAAGAAAAATAGGATTTTGTTTATGAAAAATCCAAACATTAAAGCTCAAAACTCATTTTTTAGGCTAAGTTAATAAAGAGAACAAATGTAAGTAGACATGATTAATTTCTAACTAAGATGCTAAATTTCACTTTACTGAATTGAAAAAGATTGTTTCGCACAATAACATCTCATAATCAATGGATTTCCCTTTTAAACATATCTCTATCAGCTCATTATTAATTCAAGCAATTAACACATAATTCTTGCTTGATTACCAATAATACTCAAGTATTCATTGATTTCACAAAAAATTTAAGAGTACTGCCCCACACTTAAGATAAACATTATCCTCAATGTGAAAAAATAAAATAAAAATAACGGAACAAAAGACAATGAAACTTTCATGAAAATTAAACACTAGATCACGATGGTGGTGGGAGAGGTGGAACCTAGGGAAGGCATATAGTCATAAGCTCAAACATCTAATCTAACTAAGCAGCGACATGTTGACAAAAACTGCACAAGAAAAAGTGTCAAAATATATTTTTTTTAATATATAGGAAAAACAAAGCAAAAATTGAAAAACTAAATGCAAGAATAGAAACACGGGTTGCCTCTTATGAAGCGTTAAGTTATAGTCATTAGCTTGACTATAGGTCGATGCCATGCTTAGGTGATGCCGATGGAGTGGTGATCAGTCCCCACTCCTTCTTCATAATGTTTCACTTTTCAGCCATTTATCTTAAATGGTCGGTGGCCTTCTTTCTTTACCTCAAGCACATCAGTCGGTAAGACTCGAATAACCTCATATGGTCCATATCACTTTGACCGCAACTTACCGAGACCAAAATGTATACATAAGTTACAAACAAGAATTTTATCCCTAATCTTAAACTCATGCTACTTGTCTTGCACATCATCAATATTAACTTCTTACAAATATAGAAACATAGAACAACCCACAACAGTAGTAACATCTATGCAATTACATGAATCAAAGTAACTGGAATTTTTGTCAGAATTAAAAACATTAAACACTACTTCCTCATCATTTAGTCGCAAGGATAACTTCCCTTCATAGACATCAATCATTGTCTTTCCAGTGGCGAGAATGGATGCCCAAGTATGATTGGGATTTCTGAGTCCTCCTCCATGTCCAACACAATGAAGTTAGCTGAGAAAAATAATTTGTCCACCTTCACTAAAACATCCTCCAATACACCACGAGAGTAAGTGATGGATCTATCAGCCAACTGAAGTGAACTGTTAGTAGGCTTTGGCTCTTGTATTCCTAATTTCTTAAAAATAGAGAAAGATATTAAATTAATACTAGCACCTAAATCACATAATGCTTTCTCAAAATAAGAAATACCAATAGAATAAGGAATAGTAAAACTCCCTAGATCTTTTAATTTTGGTGGTAGCTTATTAAAGAGAATGGCAGAGCACTCCTCGTTTAGCTTTACCATCTCAAATTCCTCAAGCTTGCGCTTATTTATAAGTATTTCCTATAAGAACTTTGCATACTTGGATATTTGAGAGATGACTTCAACAAACGGAATATTAATTTGTAATTTTTTGAACATCTCCAAGAATTTGGCAAATTGCTTGTCTTGCTGAGTGTTCTTGAGCCTATGAGGAAATAGAATAGAAGGCTTCTCTAGCTCACTTACATATACCGCAGAGGATGCTTCACTTGCCTTCTTCTTTTCCACATTATCTAACTTATCAAGAGTATCTCCATGGTCTGGCATTTCCTTCTCCTTTATTTTTGAAAGCTCCCCAAGCTCCTTACCACTTCTCAAGGTAATTACATTGACTTGTTCATTTGAATTAGGCTCAGTAGTACCGAGTAATGTTCCCAATGCCCTTTTTGTCATCAAGGTAGCCAGTTGACTAATCTGAGTTTTCATGCTCTTCATTCGGGCCTCTGAATTCTGAATGTATTTCATTATAGCATTTTTCAAATCTTGGCTTCTCTTCAGTTGCTTAGAAACCTGGGGATGGTTGCGAAACTCTCTGATGGCTCTGTTGATTGCCATATTGATTTGCCCATTTGAAATTGAGGTGATCCTTCCAACCGGGATTGTACGTATTTGAATATGGATTGTACTGTTGCCAATTGAAATTACCAACAAAATTTACTCCTTCAGGCTCAGGGGTAAAGGGACTACTAACTTGACAATTTGAAATATTATGTTCTTGTCCACCACATGCTTCATATATGAATAGTGGGGTTACACTATTTGCCACCATCAGAGTCTCAACCTTTTTCATCAATGCTTCCAATTAACTCAAAATGGCAGTAGAGGAGTCAACAACATGCATTCCAATTGATTTCTTAATCACCTAGCGCTCATTTTGCCATTGATAACTGTTCAGCATCATTTCTTCAATCAGTGCATGGCTTTCAATCAGTGTTTTCCTCTAAATTGTACTTTTCATGATAACATGAATGAGTGAATGGTTGGCAGGCACCATTGTAAAAAGTTTGTACTTGCTACCATAAGGGTAATCCGTGATGTGGACATCTCCTTATCAACTCTTGAAAACGTTCCCAAGCTTCATAGAGAGTATCCATGTCAAACTACACAAAAGAAGAAATTTCATTCCTTAACTTAGTAGATTTGGAAAGAGGAAAATACTTAGCCAAAACCTATTGTGTCAACTGATCCCATGTGGTGATGAAACCCCTTGGTAAAGACATTAACCATTGACTCACCCTGTCCTAAAGAGAGAAAGGAAAGAGTCGCAATCAGATTGCATCGTCTATCGCCCTATTATACTTTATAGTATCACACAACTGTAAGAACTTAGCTAGATGCTGATTTGGATCATCCGAAGCAATCTACCAAACTGAATAGAAGTTTGAATCATGGAGATCAATGCAGGTTTGATCTTAAAGTTATTGGCCGCGACGACTGGTCTTCTAATGCTCCCTTCGTATCCTTCAGCCGTGGATATGAAAAATTTGAGCAGAGTTCGCTATGCTGGGGTTGGTCGTTCTTCACGATTCCCCTCAACTATTGGTCTCTCCATCCTTGATATAGCTTCTTCAGTCACAACTTCAGTAAGAGATTGTTTCCTTAACTTGTGAGTTGTTTTCTCAATTTTTAGATCAAATATCAAATTATAAAATTGAGAACAAGTAAGCACAAACAAGAAATATGAGCAAGGAGATGAAGTGACAAATTAATTAAAAATAAAAATAAAATAAGAAATAAAATAAAAGTGCTTCTAAATTAACTAGAGCTTCTCGTTTCTAATATTGCTAAACTTATTCCTTGGCAATGGCGCCAAAAACATAATACGCGTAAAATATACTAAGAGCAAGTGCACTTTATCATATAGTAATATAGGACTTGAGTCCCAGTTGTCGATCCCACGAGGAATAAAAAGTAATTACTAGATTCGTTAAACCCTTGATTATTTAAACAATTGAAAGTGTAAAGAGAGAAATCACTTTAACAAATAAAGAAGAACAATGGACAATCAAATAATGTAAGATAATCAATTAGAGAGAGACTAGGGCGCAAGATTTACTTGAATTCAATTAATCATATTTTCATTCATTTATGATGTAAGGTAATTCTCTTACCAATATTCTCTTAATTGCTATTAAATCTCAATGGTCATGAATAAATAATATTTTATTCCTAAATTAATCACCTATTTGGTTATTTAGTTGAATTATTTAGGAATGCATTAAGACTCAATTCAAGAGATGAACTAACATATCATCAATTTGATTGATAGAATAAATTGATGTTTGGTCATTCACCAATCTAATCCTAAGTTTATTATATAGGTCCACTCATTAGATACGGATGGTCACCAGTAAAATAATGAATTAAAACATGTCAAAAGTGATTAAGTTCTAACAAGAATACAAGCAATATAATAGACTCAAAAGAAATTACCTTAATCAAAGTTGAATTCAAAACCAATTAATTAGGAAAACATGATCCCCCCATAGCCCTAGCTATGAGATTAGTTACTCATGTTCAATAATAAACTCATATCACAATACAAATACATAAAAACAAAAACCTAAAAAAAAAAAGGGAAAACTAAAGGGAAAGAGAAATCAAAACCCTTTTTACGGTGATTGTGATCTTCAAGCCTTCAAGAATGTCATCCTCCCTTAGTTGTCGTCCTCCAAGGATTTGTGGCAATTTCTCTTCTGATTTGTCTCTCAAAGTCTGTCGTCACAAAAATTATCTTCAGGTTTAGGGGTTCACTTCTATTTATAATATTTGGGGTCAAAACTACCGTTTTTACACTCAAAAAGCCTTACATGGTCGTGTCTAAGCTCAACATGGCCGTGTGAGACAAAAAAATCACGTCACTTGCAGCATAAGGGGAGACATGACCGTGTGAGCTATAGACACGGTCATGTCTCCAAGTCAGAAGCATTTTCCAAGTTAGACAGGGTCGTGTCTAATGTCAAACGTTAAAAACGCTATCAAAATGTTACAGTTTGGATAAGTAGTTTTCATGAAGGTTTAAGGGTTTTGTCTCACCTTTCCAATGCCACCGATTTCAGCCCATTATGACTCCTACAACCCAAGATATGGCCTAATCTTTGCAAACTACTCTGGTTCTAGTGACAACACATTTGTTCTGATTTTCAGGCCTAATATGACCCACTAAACATCTGATTAAAGTTCATAATTTTTAGATGTCTATTTATACCGAAAATACAGAAATTATGTATAATTACCACAATACTGAAAAATACAAGTAAGCCCAATTTGAACCCAAACTTATAAACGGTGCCAAAATCAATTGATTGAACACAAAAGAGGTCTAAAATGTTGAATATGAGGATTAACTAATATATAAAGATGGTGTTTATCAGTCGTGTCTAGGCTCGACATGGCCGTGTCTATGCCAAAATGGTTCTCTTTTGCTCTGAAAATGTGGTGTTTTCATCTGCTTTCACTCTAAATATGATAAATATCTTTCAATCTATAAAAACGAAGACAATGATAAGGATCCATCTCAAATTCACTAATATATATACGTAAATCACCACAATTAATCCATTTTAAGACTATAAAATATAGGCTTATTAATACCTGCAAAAGATACTCCAACACTCAAGTCAATAGCTATGTAAGGAAGATAGTGCATAATAAAATTAGGGTATACCTTGTGTCTTTTGCTTACTATATTTATATGAGTGTTTTAGGGTATGTGGTGTCTGAGCATTCAGTGCTTGTCGAATGCTACTACTTGGGATCGTGGCGACACAATCGTGGGGGATAGGATCGTGGAGATAGGGTCATGGAGACCGCTATCCCTTTGTCCTTATTTCTGCTTGTATGGGATATAGTCAAGATTTGTTCATGTCATTATGCCTAGCGTTTAGGCTGCTTCATGTGCTAAGTATGTCTGGGTGCTATCCTAGTGGGTTGGGTTGCTCTAGTTCTATGGACCCGTAACCCAATCCTGAACAGTTGCCCCCAACTTGGCACTTTGATGGGATAACTAAGTGTCGAGATACGAATTCATCTGGAGCACACGATGTGCGATGGACAAAGAGATCAGAGTTGTAATGTCGATGTTGGATCTCTTAATGTTTTTCTCAAAAGGCCGAGGTTCGTGATGTATCATAGTAGGCTCCTAAGGTTAATAAGCAAGACTGGCATCCTAGTTGCATCGTTTTGCTTACGTTATTATTCTATTATCCGGGGTATGTGATAAGTTGCCCCCATATGTAGTTTGTGGGGGTCATGTATCATTTCTCCCAGATTTGGACCGAGGTTCGAGGTGTTGTTACACCGTAGTGGCTTCTTAAGGGTCTGTGATTCGGGTTAAGTGTTCTAGAATGTCATATGTTGTTTCAATTTCGAATGTTCTGAGTAATATCCTCTTAGTTGCCTTTACTCAGTGATTCACAGTAGTTTGCGCTTACTTGAGAACCATTGCCTTGCATTTATTAGGAATTAAATCGCTTAAATGCTATAGTAATTTCATATTGTTTCCCAATTGCCCGCTACTCATATGGCCAATCACAAAGGGGGAATCATTTAAACGTGGCTTCAAACGCATAGCCAGATCACTTTTTTGGGAGCCAATCAGAATGTCTTGTTTCCTCTATGCTTGACCCCAGATGGTGTTCAAGTGGATTCTCCAGTTTGGCTATCATGTAGAGATGTCAGAATAGTTAATCCTTTTAGACCTTGTATTCCTGGGACCTCGCCAAGGTGCGATGACCTTGTGGATTGCGACAGGCCTAAGTATCCATGGACTTAAGGTCATTGTCGAGATACCAGTTGTAGAGGCTGATGAGCTGGAGTACTTGTAGACTCAAGGTCGCCATCGAGGTACTAGCTTTCAAATGAGATAACAATTGGGAAGAAAAACTAATTTATAGGTGCTAGAACATGTTTCTTACATGGCAAAAGTGACAACTTAACACCATTCTCAGCTATAGTATTTCCTCAGCTTGTCAGTATTCTAGAAGGTTTTTATTACCTTACTCGAGAGGGTTTCCAAAGTATAAGCTCCTTTGTTGGTTTTGGACGTAACCCTGTAAGGTCCTTCCCAGTTAGGATCTAATTTCCCATCTCTTGTGTTTTTCCCCCCAATGTCCACCTTGTGTAGCACGAGATCACCGAGGTTAAACTGGCGCGGAATCACTTTGAAATTATACCACGCGATGATCCACTATTTAAGGGTTGCTTCCTAGATGTGGGCAACTAGGCATTGTTCTTCAATTAGGTTGTGTTCTTGGCAGATGAGGTATATGTTGGTTTCCTTAGAGAAATTTTGCTTCCTCCAACTCAGCTCTCCTACTTCCACCAAGATCATGGTCTCGCAACTGTAGGTTAACTTGAAGGGGGCTTCGCTTGTAGTGGAATGTGGCACGGTCTGATATGCCCACAGAACATGATCGAGTTGTTCCACCTAGTTTCCTTTCGCATCATCGAGTCTCTTTTTAATTCCCCTAACTATAACCTAGTTGGCAGTCTTGGCTTGCCCTTTGGTTTTTGGATGCTCAACTGAGGTGAAGTGCTGCTTGATTTTGAGTCCAAACAATAGATCTTTGAAGTTCTTGTTAGTGAACTCGGTTCCGTTGTCTGTGATAATTGACTCCGGGATCCAAATCTCTTGATGATATTCTTATGGGTGAACTTTTAGATTCGCACAGAGGTGATTGTAGCTAATTATTCTGCCTCAATCCACTTGGTGAAGTAATCAATGGCCACCACCAAGTACTTGACTTACACTGGTGCTTGGGGAAGGGGCCTAAGATGTCCATTCCCCACTAGTAGCATAGTCAGGGAACTGATATTGTTAACAATTCTTCTAACGGTGTCATGTAAACATCTGAGTAACACTGGAACTGGTCGCACTTTTGCACTTGTTCTTTGCTATCGGCTTCCATGGTGGGCCAATAATATCCTGCATTCGAGGCTAATTATTTTCCCCAGAAGTGGTGTCCCAAGCTTCCCTCATGGATCTCGGCCAAGACATACTCTGCTTCCTTGGGGCCAAGACATTTAAGAAGGGGAGAAGAAAAACCTCGACGATATAGTTAATTGTCATAGATAGTATATCAAGTTGTTGTCTGTACTATCTTCTGGGCTTCCTTTCGTTCTTTAGGAAGTGTGCCACCGTAGAGGTAGGCTAATATAGGAGTCATCTAGGTTTCTTTACCTTCTAGTATGAGGACTTCATTATCTATGATACTGAACTCAGAGAGTTCTACTGATCAGGCAAGATCTATTCTCACTATGATAGGGTGACATTGGAAGTATTATCTAATTCTTCGCACAGTGATTACTAGTGCTAGAGCTAGCGTCTCAATATTTTGGTAGCGTGTTTTGGGGCCTTGGAAGACTTTGCTGACAAAGTAAACCGAGCTCTAACCTTCATCAGTCTCTTTTATCAGAACTGAACTGATCACCTCTTTATTGATAGAGAGGTAGGTGTATAGTGTTTCACCGATGTTTAGTCTTGTCAGGATTGGTGAAGTGGACAACATCTTCTTCAACTCTTGGAATGTAACCTCACATTTCAGGATCCATTTGAAGTTCTTTCCCTTTTTTTAAAGTTTGAAAAATGGGCAGAGACTTTTGGGCGGCTTTATCCAAGAAATGTGTGAGGTTAGCAATTCGACCTGTGAGTTACTGCACTTCCTTGATAGACTAAGGGCTGAACAAGTCGAGCACGGATTGGCATTTTTTCAGGTTAGCCACAATTCCAGTATTTATCAGTAGAAACCCTAGAAATTTGCCAACCTATACTCTAAAAGCACATTTCTCTAGATATAGTAGCATGTTATGCTTCCGAACCTCGGTGAATACGTCCTCCAAGTCCTTAACGTAACTACTGGTATGCATCGTTCTGACTATCATATGGTCAATGTATACCTCTAGCATCTTACCAATCTGCCCTTCAAAGACTTTGTTCATCATCCTTTGGTAAGTTATCCTGATATTTTTAAGTCTGAAAACAACATAACCCAGTAGTAGTAGGTCCCCATCTCAGTGATGAAGACAATTTTTTCTTCTACTATTTTAAGATATGATCTTGCTTGAATTAATCCTTGATGATTGATTGTTAAAAATTGGTTTGTATATGAATTTTTGGGTGTGAGGAGTGGTCACAGGTTTGGACCCAGGGAGGTTGACTTCAAGTTCAGAAAAAATTAAAAGTGCTTGGGAGCTTGAAAATGAATTATCTTTTGTTGTTTATGATATAATGGAAAGAAAATTATAGATGGAACCCTTAATTGAAGTCCCATGATTTTTGCCCTGTTTTCTTGAATATTAGTATTATATGATTTTGATAATTGGTTTGCTTAAATCTTATGCTGATTGGTTTGTTTGAATTTCATGCTAAGCCTATATACATATCTAGTATTTGAATTTTAGTAATTTATAGTTGGACATGGGTATGTGTTGCAAGATTATTGTGGCTGAAGAAAGTGATATAGGTGTAACGATTTTCTATATGAATACTAAGATGAAGTTTTGATTTACTACCTTATGTATACTAAGATTATTGGTCTAATTTTTGAATGATAAAGAGATACAACCTAGTTGAGATAGTAAATTGTTGAAGTGATCTGGTGTCGATACTTCTAATTTGTGCTCTTGAACTATGTTAAATCGTGGCTCAATGAATTTGGTCGTGAATTTTGATGAGCTTGTGTACCACGTGCTCTTTGTGATTGTGATGTCATAAGAACTTTATATGAGTTATTAGTTATGTATTACATAGAAATGACATTAATTGAGACATGCTATAAAAGAGAATATAAATTGAGAATTTGATCTATCATTGGAGAAAAAATAGTTTGATCATGTTGTGTGATCTTGATCAAACGTGAGTATATCTTAGGGTAGCCTAGGAGGGCTTTGTTAATGTACACTAGAAAAGAATTAGCATGCCAACCAGAGAATATAGAGAGCCAAGGGGACGTTCTTGACAAGAATGTGAGCTCAGAATCCATACATTGGATAGAAAAATAGAAAGCCTACTCACTAGAATGACAGAAAACGATCACAGAAAAAAGAGAATAACAGGGCAATGAATGTGTTCTTGATCGGGATTGTGGGTTATCAGTCAGGAGTAACCCAACCCACCAGAATAATACCTAGATATTACTATATGCTATCTTGATGAGTATATCAGTCCATCTATTAGGCATAAATCTCTCAAGTATCCTTGACGGATATGAAAGCTAATTATATCCCACATAAATAGGAAATTAGTTAAAAGGGATCACAATCCCTAATGAATTCTAATCCTAAATAACTGCATTTAACATATATTGCGCTCATCCTAAGACGCTCAAGTCTTAAAGGTATACATCTCCTCTAATATACAGACTGTCTTCATAGTGCACAATCTAACTTGAGCGTCGATGTGCCTTTTGCAGGTACCCATCCCTTCTCATCATTGCTGCAGCTAACGTGCCTATCTCAGGTACCCTTTTGAATTTACTTCTGAACATTGACGCCGTCTGTGGGAAATAAGAAACTTACAATCCTACTCCAATCATGGTGAACAAGAGATAGAATTCAAGTAGAGACGCCGGGAAGATCTCAACTAACCAAAGGCAGTACCCTACCACCCAACGCCCTCCTCTTCCTGACCCACCACCTGCTATTGAAACCTCCGCTGCGAGAAACCAAGCACTCAATGCAGAAAACCAACGCGATAGGCGCCCCACTTCACTTTATGATGAAAGCCCTAACCCATCGCGCAGGCTTTCTGTGAGAGATAGACTTGGAATCCTGCACAAGGAGGTAACCTTAATGCCTAAGAGCGCAGAATCCTAGTTTATAAGCGTTTGGGAATGCCTAATAATGAAATTGATGATCTTGCGTCTCGCTCTCAATGCACGAATCAGTCCCAGGAATCCTAACGTCAATTCCAAGATATGTTACAATAATATATGGCTATGCTGAATGAACAATATCAGAGGTTGGAAGACATGCAGCGGGCCATGCTTGAAAACTGACCCAGGCTTCACCGTCGTGATGGAAATCTTAGTGTAGAAAACAATCAAAGTAGAATACACACCTAAGCTACAGTGTCTAATAGGGGTGATCACGGGTCGAGTTGGTTCAAGTTTAGGAGAAAAAAATCCAAACCAATTAAGTGAGGTCGGGTTGGGTTGGGTCGACTTTGGAAAAAAATTTCGGGTAACCCGAACCGAACTAACCCGATATGTAAACGGGTTAGTTCGGGTTGGGTGATCAGGTTGTTTCTTCTTCTCTATCAGAAAGCCATAAATCTCACTTCTTCTTCTTCTTCAGCACTGACTGCAGCAGCCACCACGCAAGTCGCCCTTCTGCAACTCACTGCTCCACCAGAGCCACCAACAACCACTGCCCATCAACACCTAGTCGCACCACCATGTCGCTACCATCCTTAACACAGCAAACCAGAACCACCACGTCGTACCCAATCCAGAACCGGCTTCCTTCCTAAACTTGAACACACTACCCAAAACTCGCCTAAAACTCTTGAGCCCCATCGTCACCCACCGGATCTACAACCACCGTCCTGAATCCAGATCTGTGACCAACAAGCCGCTCCACGCCACGGCTCTTCCGTCGAGCCCACCGAGCTCCATCGCACCGTCCACCGTAACTCACGAACCCAAATCCACAACCCATAACCATCATGCCCCTCTTGGCCTAACGATCTGTGAACATAGATCTAGAGGTCGAACAATTCGTTACCCAAGTAGCGCTAACCTCGAAGCACAAAATAAGAGCAACAACCAGCAACAATGACAGTCGCAATGGTGGCTGTGCCAAGAGAAGAGGACAGCAACAACTGAGAGCTTGAGATTGAACTATAGGTATGGCAGCAGCGAGCAGAGAAAGGGGTTATGGCTTGAATTTAGGATTGGGAGAGAAAGTGAGAAGAGAAATTAAGAGAGGAAAGAAAATGAGGGCTCGGGTAGTAAGTGAGAAACAGAGAAAGTGAATAAAATGAGGGCAAAACGATGTCGTACCACGGGTCATCGGGTCATCGGGTCAGGTCATCGGGTCAGTCTTCTAAACCCGTAGCCAAAACCAATGAGAGGATGGGTTTGTTCGGGTCAACCCGAACTGACCCGATGACCCGAACTAACCCAGATATTTTGAATCGGGTTGGGTCGAGTTGGTTGGGTTCGCAGGTCACCGGATCGGGTTGTGCAGCCCTAGTGCCGAACGTTGCAAATAACAACCAGAATCGTGGCATTCAAAAGCACCCCTTTTTGGATCAACTTATGGAGTACTGTGTTCTAAGGAACTTCAAATTTCCAGTGAATTTGGAGATTTATGATGGGACTACAGACCCCCAAGAACACATAAACATCTTCGAACAATCTATGTGCTTCTATGGAGGTTCTATGGGGTTACTATGTTGTGTCTACCCTCTTTCATTGAAAAAGGGAAACCTCAAGTGGTTTTCAAGCTTACCGCGATGATATGTTGTTGACTGACCAGACCTTAAACAATGCTTTCTGCTCCAATACACCACTAGTAAGGAATAACCCAGATCTATTGAATCCCTGGAAAAACTTTGCCAAGGGAGGGATGAGCCCCTCCACGATTATGTAAAGCGTTTCATGACAGATTGCACTAATGTGGAAAATTTCGATGACAGAATAGCCCTTTACTATACTAGAAGTGATCTTCAGGTTGGTTCTGAGTTCTTCGCTTCCTTGTTCAAAAAGAAACTGGAGAACCTGAGTGAGTTTCAGAGGTGATTCCAGAAGTACGTGGACTTCGAGGAAGCAATGGTAGACCAGAGGAGGTGGGACAAAGGTGAATCCACTCACTAGAAGCCTAACCACAATTCGTCACGGCCCCGATCTTCCAAAGGTAGCCCACCCCGGGGAAGGTACTCTAATTATCCTCCTCTGAACAACCCCTCAAGAAACAATCTTGAGGGAGGTGATGCATACTGAGTTTCAGAATATCTGGAAGCCACCCCAATTAAGAAGCACAAGCAGAAGGATCATTCTAAGCATTGCATATGGCATAAAGGTTATGGTCATGATATTGAGGATTGCTACCAATTGCGCAATGCCATTGAATTCTTGATCAAGGTCAGATGACTACAACAGTATATCCTCCGCGTTCAGAATGATGAGCACCGTGGTAGGCACAAAGATAACAAACGCAGCCCACGTCGAAGCTCATCTCCTTGCCGCAGGAGAAGGAACCGAAGTCCTAGGAGAAGATCCCGAACTCCACCTCGTCAGGACAACAATGACTGGTAGGATAGGAACAAGGACACTCCAGCTAATGGCAATGATGACCGATATTCTGAGCCAAATAGAATGATTAACACCATTACTGGTAGTTTCGCTGGTGGAGGGTCATCAAATAGAGCCCTCAGGATGGCAGTATTTAGTGTATTCCATTCTGAACCTAGATTACGTATTGCTGAAAGAAAAACACCTTCCATCACCTTTACAGACGAGGACTATGGCAGAATTATTGTAGATCATGATGACTTACTTGTCATCTTGGGGATAATATCCAATTCCGAGGTCCGCCATATTTTTTGCGGATCAAGGAAATTTAACAGATATTATGTTCTTGGATCTTTATTAGAAGCTAGAGCTCTTGCGATCAGACTTGACTCCCTATGATAGAAAATTGACAGGTTTCATGGGTGAAAAGATCACCCCAGTAGGTTACTATGAAACCCACTTGATTCTGGGATCCTCTAAACTATTTAAGACTGTCAAAGTAAGGTTTTTGATGGTGAATTGCCCTTCGGCCTACAACATCATCTTGAGCCGCCCTGCTCTAAATGCTCTAAATGCTCTCAGTGTCGTGGTGTCTACTAACCACCTAGTAATGAATTTTCTGAATAAGAACAATGAGGTTTTCATTGTTAAAGGCAATCAAGTTGTTGCTAGGAAATACTATAATAAGAATCTAAAAATATGTCAGGCTCCCAAGAAAACTAGAGCACGCATCTCTAGCCCGACGTTAAATCAAGTCAACATCCTTATGATCGAGCTAGACGTTCATAAAGAGATCCGAGGTATCAGACCCCAGCCTAAAGGAGAGTTGCTTCTACTCCAGTTAGGTGACAAGCCTAACCAAGTCACCAAGATAAGCGCAAACTTGGAAGAATAGGAGAGACACCAGCTAATAGAGCTCTTGCAGAAAAATAAAGACCTATTTTCCTAGACGTCCTTTGATATGCCTGGGTTTGACCCCGCTTTCATATGCCATCGTTTATCTATTAAACGGGATACAAAGCCGGTCTCTCAGAAGAAAATAAAAGTTAGCCCTAAGAGACAATATATCATCCCATACAACAAATACGGATGACCTTCTCATAAAACCTAGAGCAAGTTCACTTGTTCCATCAGAAGACCTCGAGTTCACTGGTACTTTAGCCCGACACAACCCGTAAGGTTGCCTCACTTTAGCAAGATCTGAGGAGTACAAGGTCCGAAGAAGATCAGTAATATATGACGACCAAACAAGGGAATCCACTTTACCACCCTCTGGGGGCAAGTAGTGCATTCAAGGGTCTTAACCCGTGCCTGTGTGAGCCGCACCTTAGATGGCTAGATAAGGGAATCAACTTGACCATTGCCTAAGGTCAAGGAATGTATTCAAGGGTTTTGACCTGTACCCTTATGCCATTACGGTACCTGCCGTGAGTTTTCTTATGTTAAACAGGTTGTGCAACAGAAAAATCCTTAGTTTAAGGAAAATTCATGCACTAAACCATAACCATTAAAAGACCTCGGCTAAGGACCACTTAAATTATACCAAACTCACGAGGGATCCTAAATACCAAAGCGATTAGTAATGGACCCCAGACAAGGTTTTTACTATATCAATGTCACTAGGGATCCTAAATATCAAAGCAATTGGTGACGGACCTCGGACAAGGTTTCTCTTTTATACCTAAGCCAAACAGGTTTCCAGTGCCAAAATACTTTAGACAATGAACCTCAGGCCAAGGTTTTGAATCATACCTAAGCCAAGTGGGTTCCCAAAAATCTAATATGATTAATGAAGGACCCCGGGTAAGGTTTATTTTTGCCTAACTCTAGAATTTCGAAGGCTTGATATTATGGGCATCGGACCTTGGACTAAGGTGTTGATTATGCCTAAGTCAAGTGGGATTCTAAGTGCCAAAATGATTTTTGGTGTAGGATCTCGAACAAGGCCTCATTTTTAAACTATGCCTAAGTCTGGAATGTCATATGTTCGATGAGATGAGCATAGGACCCCGGACCAAGGTTTTAAATTATGCCTAAGCCAAAAGGGATTCTAAATGCCCCGAGTAAGGTTTAATAATAATTATATCTAAGACAGAAGGGATCTTATGTGCCAATTTTTCTTGGACATTAAATCCTAAGCTATGGTGTTATTTTTCCCTAAATCTAAAGATTCTGAATTCTTGATATTATGAGCCTTGGATTATGGATTAGGGTGTTATTTATGCCTAAGTATTAAATTCCAAAATGCTTGGTTATGATTGGCATTGGACCATGGACTAAGGCGTCATTTTTACCTAAGTCTAGAGGAATGTCATGCAGTCGATCTTATGGGTGTGGGATCCCAGACCAGGGTTTTTCTATAATGAAACAATTTCCTAAGTCCGTAAAATGCTTGTGAAAAGTAACACAGTGGCCATTGAACCTAGTACGGACCATGGAAAAAGAAGTAAACGTGGTAACAATTCTGGCTCATTCTGCGGAACCCGGTCACTTATGGCCAACTGACGTGGTAGATCGGACTACGACGTGTCCACAATTGTCATGATTAAACACCTCCAAATTAGAACTCATAATCCTATAGAAAAGTGCAGACCACGACTTCAAGTAAAGCACGGAGTCCGTCATCCAGGGGCATTGAGACTTGCTACTTCACTATATTGGCTAAGCGCCAAGTTAGGGGCAATAGTTATGGACCATAATCTGGGATCCTGTCCCATTGGTCAACCCGGCACGCATCCGACTTGAGTCCATCATTAACACCCCGATAGGAATTCACTCATGACATACAATTGAGATCTGCTGAACTACACATAGGGGTAACATATGGCTTACCTCATAGGGTGGAATGACAACATAAGCAGAATGATCCGACTCGAACCCCAACCTTACATGACAACCTCGGAGGAATACTATGACATATCACGGACCTAGACCCTTTTGAAAACATTGTGAGATCTGACGTTAACTTTGATTTGGATCCCTTTATTCACTACGTGCCATGTGCTCCTACTAAACATGGGTACTTTGACACTTAACTATCCCATCTAAGCGCCAAGTTGGGGGCAACTATTCTGGACCGGTATTTTGGGTTATCAGTCATGAGCAACTCGGCCCACCAAAATAATACCCAAATATTACTATGAGCTATCTTGATGAGTATATCAGCCTATCTATTAGGCATAAATCTCTCAAGTATCCTTGATGGATATGAAAGCTAATTATATTCTACATAAATAAGAAAGTTAGTTAAAAGGGATCACAATCTCTAATGGATTCTAATCCTAAATAACTGCATTTAACACAAATTACACTCATCCTAAGACGCTCCTATAAATACCTTATCAAGTGTAAAAAGTATGCATCTAATATACAGACTCTTCTCATAGTATACGGTCTAACTTGAGCGTCGGTGTGCCTTTTGTAGGTACGTACCCACCCCCTCGCACCACCTCTGCAGCTGCTATGCTACGGAGGAGTCCACCGTAACGTACCTATCTCAGGTATCTCTCTGAATTTACTTCTGAATAGAATGACTAAATTTAATACTTGCTTATTTATGTTTTAATACTTGCTTATTTATGTTATTATGCATGTTTTATCATATTTCTGTGTATTTGCTTGAGGGTTATAGTCATGCATGAGAAAGAAAATGTTTTGAGAGCAAGACTCCCATAGAAACATCATTAGTTCAAAAATTATTATATTGTTGGTCTTTCTGCCTACTGAAAATTCATAATTCTCACCTCATCTGCGTGATGTTTTCAGAGCCTGAAGCTTAAATGCCAATCAAGATGTCCGCCGTGATTATTGTCATTGAAGTGTTGCACGGTTGGAGTATAAATGGAGCTTGACTTCTTGTGTTGTTTTGATACGTATGATTGCTAGTTCATTCTTGTATTAAAGTAAATTGTAGTATTCATGACTCATATATCTAACTGTAATTACTCACGTAAGAGCAGGAAGTGTGAGTGGGTCATAATACCAAAAAAAAAAAAAAAAAAAACTAATTTCGGGGTCCAAGATAACATAGGAATTCCTAAATTTAATGTATAAGAAGAGGTAAGACAGAAAGAATAAAGTGACATCTTATCCATTGTTGCTTCGGTACTTAGTAGGATGTTACAATCTTCCCATAATTTTTAAAATTATTCAATGACATTCAAGTTTGTTAATTTTTCTTTCAAAGAAACTGTATAACAAATGACAACTAAATCAAGTTCAATGTTGCTAGTTTTAAAATGCCTTCACTACATGATAATGCTTTTGGAGACCTTTCTTCAATTATATATCTAACACTTGAAATTATATTTAAGTGCTTTAGATTTACATCTTAACACCAAATCATTGCACTAAAAATATGTAATTTATAATTATTAATTTTTTTTCTTTTAGTCACCATATATAATATTGTTGTAAGTATTTTAAAATCATAAACAAAACAGAACAAAAATGGGAAAAACATTTGCTACTAACTATATACATGATTACTTAAAAATGTAATTGGTGACTCCTTAAAAAAATTATTTGCAAGTAAATGAACAAAGATAGTATCTTGTAAAACTTATTTAAATAAATCAATATTCATGTCCTTAATCTAAAAAAGTTAATAATGTTAAAAATAATTTTTTCCTTAAAATGAAACTATTTATGTAATTTAAGAAATTAGAATGTAAAATAGTTATAAGGGAATTGAGACAGTTCAAGTATAAATGCTAATGGTGTCCTCCTTAATAAACAATTATTCTTTTTAAACAACTCAAATAATGGTCAATTCGGACATCATGGAAAAACTATTAAGTTGATGAACGTGGTTGAGCAAATTAGAGTGGCAATAGCTCCCATCCTTGAAATAAGTTTAAATAGTTTTTTTTTCTCTAGTTAAAAATCAAACAAATATTAATTTTAAATATTCTATTTATGGTTCTTTTTATTTATTTATTTTTGAGATCATTCATTGGAAAACTATTTAAATATGAATATACAATCGAAATTATATAACCAAACTGATTTAGCGCAGCTGAGTACGAAGCTGGACGGTTTTATGCATGTAGTCAGCTACATGTTGTTTGTTGAGTGCCATTAGGGGATATATGTAGTCCACTACATTCGATTGTTACATTACTTACAGGGAAATGGGTAGTCGGCTGCATTTTAACTATAATTTTTTTTCCTTTTTATAAACTATTAAAAAGGGAATGAAATCGACTTATTTATGTAACCACTTTTAAGGTAGTAAAGTTTGTGGCTATTTGTTCCAGATTATTTTCACCTTTCAATAACTTTTTTTTAACAAAAATATTGTTGTACATTAAGTCAACTTGTTTGCAAACTCAAAAGAAAAAAGCTGCTAGACATCAAGTTAAATCTTGAGCATTAAAAAAAAGTTGTTGGGATTATTCTCAATAGTAATATATAAATACTATTTTGTTTTTAATTAAATAATTTTTTTAATCAATTAAATAATTTTTTTAATTATTTTATACATATTTTAATAATTTAATGCATAAGAACGATTCTTTTTTATACCATCTAAGCAAAATAAATTAGTTTAAAATTATTTTTTAATTAACATATTTAAATATTAAACTTTTTTCTTATAATTGATTATAAAAAGAATTTATACAATAATTAATTATTAAAATAATATAATTTTTACATTTATTCTAAATACACTCTTACTCTAGTATAAGTGTGTTATGGGGGTGTTTGTTTCAGATTAAAACAATCATCTAACAACTTTTTTTCAACAAAAAAGTTGTTAGACATCAAGCTAGCATGCATGTTTAACAAACTCAAAGAAAAAAAGTAAGTTGTTAGACATCAAGCTAAAATTTTGACATTATGTAAAATAACTATTGGAATTATTTTCAATAGTGATATATAAATATTATTTTGTCTTCAATTAAATAATTTTTTTTAATTTATCAAATAATTTTTTAATTATATTATACTTATTTTAGTAATGTAATACATAAAAATAATTCTTTTTTATATTATCCAAATAAAACAGCTTAGTTTAAAATTATTTTTAAGCTAACATATCCAAAAATAAAACTTTTTTCTTATAATCGATTATAACAAAAAATTTATACAAAAATCGATTATTAAAATAATCTAATTTTCACAACTATCACAAATATGCGTACTTAGTAAGAATATAATTTTCTATTTTATATGTATATGATTGTGCATTAATCCACAACGATGCTAACTACTTCATGTTAAAGATATCTACAAACTAAGTAAAATAGTTCATTTTATTTGTGAGAAAATGCACTTGAGGATTCTAAATGAGTTACTAGCTAAGTTGATGTTAATTGCTTTATTTTCTTCTTCTTGTTTTGGTTTTTATTTATTGGTAATTTATTTCCACCCCTAAAAGAAAGTATTTAACATATTTAGTTTTTCAATTGAAAAAGTATTAAAAATGTAAAATCTCATTTCTTAATAATGCATGATCTTGATTTTGTTTAAAAAGAAAAAAATTACTAACCGTTGTTATTTGCTTGGATTTGTTCTCCTTTGTAAAAATGGGTGATTAAAACACAAAATTCAACATTTTTATTGTTTTAGATAATGATTAAAATTTAAGTCACATATGTTGATTAAAATAAATAGAGTATTGTCATAATTATTTTGTATACATAGTGTAATGACTTTTTTTAATTATGAGTTGAGTATATATATATATATATATATATATATATATATATATATATATATATATATATATATATATATTGCAGACGTAAAAGATGTATTGTAATACAATATACCTTGCTTTTAGTTTTCTTTTTAAAATGCAGCTATCTTGAATTTTAACCTTTTTATAAATTATTACCACAAATTTTAAAACTTTTTCAATTAATTTTTAAACTTTAATTAATATCTCAATAGATCATTTTATTTAATTTGAATTTATTAATTCATTAATGATGATATTGTGTAATAATATTTTATTTGTATTTGTAAGGAATAAAATATATTTAAAATTAAATTTTAATAAATAAATTAATAAATAGTTATTAATTAATATTAATATAAATAAAATGATATTATGTAGTATTATCATTAGTGAATTAATAAATTCAAATTAAATATAAAGATCTACTAAAACATTAATTAAAATTTAGAAATTAATTAAAAAACTTAAAATTCATGATGATAATTTATAAAAATATCAAAATTTAAAGAGTTTTTATACTCTTTTTATTATTATTAATGTCTTGAGTCTTGATGCCTCATTCATTAAGCCCAAAAAATAATCAAAAAACAAAAAAAATAAAAACCAAATCTTAGGGACGAAGCAACGAGGCGTAAGTTTCTAGTACAACAACACACCCTCGATTCTGAGAAATAAACTGATTCACCAAGGTGTGTCTGGAATGCCAAACGTTAGGATCAGAGATAAACACTAACATAACTTTTAAGGGTTCTTTTTTTTTTTTTAAATGGGTTGAAAAAACAGTCTTTATCCAACTGGTCACCTCTAAATCATCTGAAGAGTTACCTCCCCTCCTTAGCTATAAATAATAGGTGATGGTGGAATTCATTTCTCATCTGAATATTCATCTCCCCTTCTCCCTCGACCCCCACAATGTAAAAGCAGATGAGATCAACATCTGTCAATGACGTGTAAATCATAGTTCTCTAGGGTTCAATAATAGAAAACTATCATGCACATCATAAGGATCTTAGAATCTATGATTCTCACATAAATATAAATGGTAGTGGCACTTACTTTGATCCATAATCAATTGCAAGATGAATCCTCCTTTACCCAATCTATCTCTTTCCTTTTGCTTCTTTCTCACACCCTTTCTTGATGGCAATGGTTCAGAGAACTTTTTAGGGAGAGACAGAACTCTTGGTGATCATAATGTATGTAACTCCCATCAAGTTACCACTATTTATAATTATTTATCAACTTCTCATATTAACCAATAGGTCCCTTTACTTTCATTAATTTACATATAGGCTCAAAACATTATTTTACATAAGTCACACATAATAATAAATTATTATTTTCTAACATTCTCCCACTTGACTCATGTAACTTAATAATACATCAATCATGATGCGTATCAAAGGACCTTACATACATTGGTTCCATCATTAGTCATAATCAAGAATACAAACTAATAAGAGTCATGGCGGTTACATGTTATTTGATCAACAAGTTTCCTTCCATGTACTACTATATTAGACTTTTCTTCTCAATATGATCTTAAAATGAGAAGTCCATAATGGGTTCAAACATAATGTCATTATCAATAACATAATCTGTTTTCAACATCATCATTTGCATGCATCTTCATAAGTAGAAAACAGAAATTTCAGAAACGTATACATTAACAAGCTTAGAGTGTCAAACATACATCATTAATGAACTTAAAACATTACAATTTAACATTCGCTAGCAGACATAATGCCCATATTCTTAACATGACCAGCAAACAGTTTGGGCGGTAACCCTTTTGTTAAAGGATCAGCAATCATAAGTTCGGTGCTAATATGATCAATTAACACTCTATGTTTCTAAACTTCTTCTTTAACGGTAAAGTACTTTATTTCCATATGCTTAGCACCCTTAGAGTACTTGTCATTTTTAGAAAAGAAGACAGCTGCAGAATTATCACAATAAATTTTCAACGGTCTGGCAATACTGTCGACTATTCCAAGTCCTGAAATAAAGTTCCGCAGCCGATTAGCTTGAATCGTGGCCTCAAAGCATGCCACAAATTCAGCTTCCATAGTGGATGCAGCAATGACAGACTGCTTCGCACTCTTCCATAATATTGCTCCTCTGGCTAGAAGATATACATAGCCAAATGTGGACTTTCTTGTATCCACACAACCAGCAAAGTCTGAATCTGAATATCCAATCACTTCAAGATGATTAGATCTCCTATAAGTAAGCATGTAATCCTTCATTCCTTGCAAGTATCTTAGAACCTTCTTTGCAGCTTTCTAGTGATCTATTCCTGGATTACTCTGGTATCTACCCAGCATTCCAACTGCAAAACTTATATCTGGTCTCATGCATGTCTGAGCATACATCAAACTCCCAACAACAGATGCATAAGGAATACTTTCCATCTGTTTCCGTTCCAAATCATTCTTTGGACATTGCATGAGACTAAACTTGTCTCCTTTCTAGAATTGGAACGGGAGATGCTGAGCACTTGTCCATCCTAAATCTCTCTAAAACTTTATTAATATATGCTTTCTGAGACAAACCCAACAATCCAAGTGATCTATCCCGGAATATTTCTATTCCGATCACATAGCTTGCCTCACCCATATCCTTCATTTCAAAGTTGTTAGAGAGAAAGTTCTTAGTCTCACTTAATAGACCAAGATCATTAGTTGCAAGCAAGATATCATCAACATACAGAATCAGGAATATAAACTTACTCCCACTGATCTTCAGATATATACACCGGTCAACAGTGTTTTCCTTAAATCCAAAGGAAACAATAGTATCATTGAACTTGAGATACCATTGTCGGGAAGCTTGTTTAAGTCCGTATATTGATCTCTTAAGTTTACATACCATGTGTTCCTTTCCTTTCTCTATGAATCCCATTGGTTGATCTATATAAACATCTTCCTCTAAATTCCCATTTAGAAAGGCACTTTTCACATCCATTTGATGCAACTCTAAATCATAATGAGCTACTAATGCCATGATAATTCTGAAAGAATCTTTCTTGGAAATCGGTGAAAAGTTTCCTTATAATCAATGCCATCTTTTTGAGTAAAACCCTTAGCAACAAGTCTGGCCTTGTAACGTTCAAGGTTGCCATGAGAGTCACGCTTAGTCTTAAAGACCCATTTACACCCAACTCTCTTGTAACCTTCAGGCAATTCCACAAGGTCCTAAACATCATTCTGTTCCATTGATTTAAGCTCATCTTTCATGGCATTTAACCATTTTTCAGCATTATCACTATTCATGGCTTGTGAAAATGAAACTGGATTATCATCAATTTCTAAGTCATTTTCTGACTCTTGTAGATATACCACATAATCATTCGGAATAGCTGATTTCCTTTCTCTTTGGGATCTTCTTAATGCTATTTCTTGTGGTTGTTCTACTATAGATTCATTATTAACCTCGGGAACATTAATTTGTTGTTCTTCTTGATTATTATACGGTTCAATAACTTGAGGAACAACAACTTGAGTAGTAGGAACACAAGTCAAAGGAACTTGTATTCTAACTTCATTAATCTCCACATTCCGTGAAGTTTCACTCCCACTGGTTTCACCATTTTCAATGAACCTAGCATTTTCAGTTTCAACAATTCTTGTACTATAGCTAGGACAATAAAATCTAAACCCCTTAGACTTTTCTGGATAACCAATGAAAAATCCACTGATTGTTCTTGCATCCAATTTCGTTTCTTGTGGATTATAAATCCTTACTTCTGCCTGGCAACCCCAAACATGCAGGTGCCTTAAACTAGGTTTCCTTCCGGTCCACAGTTCAAATGGTGTCTTTGAAACTGCCTTACTAGGAACCCTGTTTAACAAATACATGACAGTTTTTAAGGCATACATCCACAGTGATAAGGGTAAAGATGCATTACTTAACATACTCCTAACCATATCCATTAAGGTTCGGTTACGCCTTTCTGATACACCATTTTGTTGTGGTGTACCTGGCATTATGTATTGAGCACATATGCCACGCTTTTCTAGGAACTTAGCAAATGGACCAGGGTGTTGTCCATCTTCATAATACCTTCCGTAATACTCACCACCTCTATTAGACCTTATGATTTTTACCTTTCTGTCCAATTGCCTTTCAACTTCATTTATATAAATTTCTAAGGCATTCACTGCTTGAGACTTCTCATGCAGTAAATAGACATATCCATAACGTGAAAAATCATCAATAAAGGTGATAAAATATCTTTCTTTACCGAAAGAATTAACATCAAAAGGTCCACATATATCAGTGTGAATTATCTCAAGAAGCTGAGTGCTTCTTGTGGTGCCTTTCTTTGTGTGTTTTGTTTGTTTTCCTTTAATACAATCCAGACAAATATTAAGGTCAGTAAAATCCAAATCTAGAAGGACTTCATTCTTTATGAGTCTTTCCATTCTTTCCTTGGAAATATGACCCAAACGCTTATGCCACAAATAAGCAGAACGTTCATTCACTAAACCACGTTTAGTGCCAACATTATGATGCAAGGTCATAAGTGTTTCAGCATATAGATTATCAAGATTCAATCTATATAAACCATCACTAAGTATACCAGATCCAATCATAAAGGTATGCTTTTACAAACTGAAACATCCATTACCAAACTTAAAAGAGTATCTAGCAACATCAAGTTTAGACAAAGAAACTAAATTCCTAGAAATATTAGGTACATACAAAGTTTCAAACAAATCTAAATGATGTCCAGTGTCAAGGATCAAATGATAAGTCTCGACAGCTTCCATTGGAACTTTCACTCTATTCCCTATGAAGACGAACTTCTCATTTGGGCTTATGGTTTGGATTGTAAGAAATTCCTGCATCGTATTAGAAACATGAGTCATACATCCAGAATCAATTCACCAAGTATTATGGGGAACTTCAGTTAAATATGATTCGAAACATACATAAGCATTAAGCTCACCTTTCTTTTCGAACCAAGCCTTACGTTTGGGGCAATCCTTCTGGAAATGTCTAGATTTCCCACAGAAATGACATTTGTCATTTTTTTTCTTTCTTCTAGATCTTAACGGAGGACTCATTTATTTTTGGTGGTCATTTCCCCTTTCCATGTTTCTTATCAGCATTCTTACCAGCTCCTTGATGGTTCACATAATGGATTGAGTGACTTCCTTGATTCTTAAGTCTCGTTTCCTCTTGAATCAACATATTATGCAATTCATGCACATTCCATTTATCTTTCATGGTGTTGTAGTTCATTTGGAACGGGCCATAATCAGACGCTAATGAGTTCAAAATGAACTGCACAATGAAACTCTCATCCACTTCCATTCCCAATGACTTAAGCCTTGCTGCAATATTTATCATTTTAATAACATGCTCATGCATAGTACGAGAACCATCAAACTTCATGGTGGTTAAAGTACTCATTAATGTCCCAGCAAGAGACTTGTCAGCAGTTTGGGAGCGTTCTTTCACATTCTTCATAAATTCTTGTGCACTTTCAGTTTTAGGAATAGCAGACTTAATGTTACTTGTTATGCTCATTCTCATAAACATCAAGCTTAGTCTGTTTGACCTTTCCCAAGCCTTATAATGAGCCTTCTCTTCATTGCTACTAGCATCAGTAATAGCAGCAGGCTTCTCAACTTGAAGAGCCAAATCAAGATCCATTACACCAAGGTGAAATTGGATTTGTTCACTCCATTCAGAGAAGTTCAGCCCATTAAATATTGGAACAGACATAGCATGCGAATGTAAAGACATAGGATCAAATACTGCAATTAACACATGTTTGACATTAATGCTTTGAGTCATAAAATAACATACAAATCAAAATTCAGACAATAAAACATTAAACATTTAATGCACATCAATGTTCTCCTTTGGGTGATACATCAATGCACAACAAAAATAATGATGCTAATACAATCAACATTATTTGGCAATGAAATATGCACTAACTAGAAATATTTACTATCTTTGGACATATAAATAAAACTAATAGTGCATTCACATAACCAACAATCATGTTCATTAATTATAAGAACAACTAATCAGCCTTTGGGTGATCCATAAATGCCTTATAACAATGAACTTCAATTTACCCATAAACTAACAATCATCATGTCATTTATAGCATCACATTCTATGGGTAATTGAAATAAATCATCATTCATTTGGAATTAAATAAACTTTCAGATTTGACCACTTTGGTAATTAACAAATCCATCATACATTTTAATCCAAAAATATACATCATAACATATACAAATATATACAATCATCACATACGAAGCTTTAAAATTCACATAACTATCAATTTCGGAAATTAAAGTTCATGTACAGGAGACTTTCATCAAATTGATATTTGAATCTCATTTAAAAATTGAAATAATTTTCATGCCTTATTCACGTACAGGGTCATTAAGTTTCAAGTGAAATTTGAAAAGCATATAACAATTGTTGGCATGTTACAATTGACGTGCAGCAGGGAAACATGATGCCGACTCCGATTCCAAATATAAAACATATTCATAAATTGAAATTCCAATTACATACAGGAACGAGTTACGTAATTCTTTTGAAAGGGAGAAAATTTGGAATAAAACTCATCATGATAAATTGGGAGAACATCATTCTCGTTATATAATGCAGCGGAAACATTAAAAACCCATTAACAGTTTATCGATGTACAGGGAACTTGATCCCGATTTCAAGAAAAACAGGGCATTTTCATTCCAATTCACATATAATTGCCATATATTTGAGAACTCGTACAAGGAACACATAATTGGCATCAAACATAAATCTAATAATCACAGTGCAGCAGAATAACAATCATCATCAACGGAGAATCACAAATTCCATAACACTTTCTCTGATACCACATGTAAATCATAGTTCTCTAGGGTTCAATAATAGAAAACTATCATACACATCATAAGGATCTTAGAATCTATGATTCTCACATAAATATAAATGGTAGTGGCACTTACTTTGATCCATAATCAAGTTGCAAGATGAATCCTCCTTTGTCCAATCTATCTCTTTCATTTTGCTTCCTTCTCACACACTTTCTTGATGGCAATGGTCCAGAGAACTTTTTAGGGAGAGACAGAACCCTTGGTGATCATAATATATGTAACTCCCATCAAGTTACCATTATTTATAATTATTTATCAACTTCTCATATTAATCAATAGGTCCCTTTACTTTCATTAATTTACATATAGGCCCAAAACATTATTTCACATGAGTCACACATAATAATAAATTATTATTTTCTAACATGACGTCCTTTGGTGAACTTCCTCTCGATGTCCTTATGTATATTATGACATTTTTGGCGTCGCAGTCACTCAGTGACTTCTTTCAACTGACAAGGTGTGGCAGACGATTCCAGTAGGCAGGGCAAGAGGGATTCGTCCTGAGGAGTGCTAGCCTAGCCACCGTACCCATGGTTCTTCCATGGAGAGATGCTCGTAGAGTTTCGGATTTTTTCAATTCCTACATGTGGAGTAAAAACCCAGAAGCATTATTCCAAGATGGACTGAGGATTATTGTAGATGGCACTTGTCAAAGAGAACTACAGTTGATGCGAAGTAATAAGAAACCACGTCTTATAGCAATTTGTAGACGTAGGGTGCAATCGGCAATTCGGGCTTTCTCCTGAGCCACTCATGGAGTAATTTTCACGGGGCCTGACCAACATTACTCTCTGATTTTGTTATAATAAGATATTATAATTTGAAAAAAAAACCATTTATCCTACCAACATTACTCTATGATTTTGTTGTCATTTTTTACAATAATAAATTTTACCGTGTGCCATCATTACTGGTTATAATTTTTGATATTATGCAAATTTGCAGATGCATACTTTATCCTTTGTAAGTTATCTATTAATTAGCTTATTTCGATATTTGTACATATATTACTAAATTCCTATCGATGCAGGTCTGCTTCATAAATACTTGTATGGTTGGTTGGTGATTTGAATTATTTTAATCTTTTAGTGTGCCTACTTATTTTCACACCAATGTGTAAGGGTGTTAAAACGGGCTGACTCGGTTTATTCAGGCCGGCCCATTCGGAGTCGGATCTCTTTTGGGTTGGCCCATTCAGATTATATAAGTTTTAGGTTAATATTTTGTTAGTCTAATCTAGTTCATTTAGCCTTATGTAATATTAAAAAAAGGGGCTGGTTCGGTCTATTCGAGCTCAGCTCATTCGAAACTCAGCCCATTCGGTCCATATAAGTTTCGGGTTGACATTTTGTTAACCAAACTCGTTCATTTTGTCCTACTATTCGGGCTGCTCCATCGAATTTGACTCATTTTGACACCTTTACCAACCAGTTATATGTTATTTTTAAGGATAATTTCAAATAAACAGTTATGTATTTTGAGTTTAAGGTATGAATTATCTTTTTTTATTGTTAATATAAATTACGAAGCCATTTGAATATAGGGTGGGCCTATTGCCACTCCATATTACGTATTCACATATCGTATTACTTGCTTATAACTTCTAGTACATAAAATATCCATTTTAAGCTTATGTGTTTAACAAGTTAATATTTTCTTTTTTATCACTTATAGTTACCTATTTTCTCACTTCAATATTGAATATTTATTTATTTAATAATGTTATCTAAGTATCACCTTATTTAACCTACTTATTAATTTTTTGCAAAAGGTTTGCATTTTTATATCTTAGTTGCCTTTAAGATTTTTTAAGAAGTAATGAAGAAACTGAATATTGAAGATCAATGAAGAAGCTTTGGAGCTTTCTGAGACTTTTTGTGTAGGGCCCAAAAAATTGCTCTGATATTATAACAAAACTTGAGATGAAGAGAGAATACAGAAAGGGATTTTTCTTTTTGATTATCGCATATGGTCAGAGTTATGTGTTTACATTACACTATCTCCTTATATACAGTGATTCGATAATGAAGATTATGTCACAAAACTCTAATTGACAGTAACTTTCCTAACTAACTTCAACTAAAAATATAATTGTACAAACTAACTTGACAGCTAAGCTAAGTAATGAAATGCTAATACAAGTGAAATGAAGTAAAAGATGAGATGAACTAGGTTTTCCGGTGCTGAGTGTTGCTCAGCTCTATTAAGTTTCCTTCTGCCATGCAACATCTTGCTTGCAAAATAGCGGAGCTCTGGGCCCTGCAACACCTTGCTTACGAAGTAGATCGACTTCTACTTTTCTGCCATCTCCCGGATCAATACTAAACTTACGTCCTCTTCGTGAATCAAAAGGTACAAGTACAGTGTCTCATCAGATTTCAGTCTTGTCAAAATAGGGGGAGAGGACAAAAGATTCTTCGGAGATATAAAGACATCATCACACTCTTGAGTCCACTCAAAATCTTTCCATTTTTTGAGCAGTTTGAAGAAGGGAAGAGATTTATGAGCAGCTTTAGTAAGGAAACATGTGAGGGCCACAATTCGGCCTATCAACTACTGCATTTCCTTGACACTTTATGAACTGCGCATGTTGAGCACCGCTTGGCACTTGTCTGGATTTGCCTCAACCCCATGGTGAGTCAGCATGAAGCCTAGAAATTTACCTGCATGGATCTCGAGGGTGCACTTCTCTGGATTAAGCCTCATGTTGTGCTTCCATAGTTGCACAAACACTTCTTTAAGGTTCACAATATGTGATTCGGCCTGGGGGTCTTCACTATCATGTCATAAATGTACACCTCCAGCATTTTCCCCAATTAGCCCTTAAAGACCTTATTCATCATTCTCTAGTAGGTGGCTCCTACATTTTTCAATCCAAAGGGCATAACTGATAACTGCCGAGATTATCAAATTTAAATTAATTTTTAACCGATTTACCAAAACTACTTGCAGCATAAGGTAACACTGGGTCAAGCCTGTAGATCACTCTAATTATGAAGTCAGATTAAGAGGTTAATAAATAGGGGGAAAGTTTTGCAAGATTAAACAACAAAGAGCAATTAAAATGAGTAAACAAAATTAGGAAAACAACCAATCCAAGAGAATTAACCAATCTTGATTTTAATCCATCCTTGATCTTTATAGATCCGTTCAACTATCAACCAAATCCTTGATCTTAGATCACATCAAGAAGCCTCTCAATGATCCATAGATATTTTACTAGAAATGCTTCTAGAATTCAATTAATTAAGATTAGAAAAATTAAGCATTCATCCAAACCCAAATCAACTTAAAAACCAAAATTCAACCAAGCTAAATATTTCATCAAACACCTTTGATGCATTATTTAACCTCTGAATTCATCTCTTGGCACATGATAATTACGCAATTAACATATGCAAATCCCAATCAAATTAAGCATTAAATCAGAATTTAAACAATAGAAGAAGAGAAAGAGAAACTTGATTAATAGATGAATGTATAACAATTAAAACAAGATCTTAAGATTAATCATCAAGAATGTCAATCTCTTGGATTGATTAAAGAAGTTTAGCTCTCTATAGCCATCACCATTGGAGAACCTTCAAGAACCATACAAAAATGAAAATAACAAAGAGAGAGGAGGAGAGGAAGAGAAGAAGAGAAGTCTCAAAATCCAAAAACTAAAACTACAATAACCACACTTCTACGTAAAAGCTCTCCATTCTTTTATCAAAAATCTGATTACTCTCCTCTTAATCATCCACTAAGAGTCAAAAGTGGTTCACCCACTTTTGTTAATTATTCCTCCATTATCAAAGTGTGTCTCCCACCTTCCAATAATTTATTTTCTCATTATGAAAGTGTGTCTCCCACCTTCCAATGATTTGTTTTCTCATTATGAAAGTTTATCTCCCACTTGTCCCACGTTTTCATCTTCTCTGTAGTCTAAATTTCTGTCCCAATCTCAGATTAAAATCAAGCCCATCACGCAGCCTTTGAAGTAAGATTTCCAAAGAGTGTTCACATGCTTAATTTGGGCTTGAAATGAGTGAGATATGCCCAAAATAGTGAAGGTGTGTCCAGAAATTCGTGACAGCACCACTGGTCCAACTTCAAGGCTATATTTGACCACTTAAACATCCGAATCTTCCAATTTGACATTTCACAAAACTTGTAGATATTTTTCTCATCTTTCCTAACATATAAAGAATATCAAAATCAGATATCTACAATTCAAGTTATGGTCAAAATACTGAACCAATGTCAATATGCATTAAAATCCAAAAATTTTGCTTTAAAGCCCAATTCAACCTAATGATCTAAATGAGTGCTAAGATCACTTAATTACAATCTGGACATCATTAATAAAGTAATTGTATGGATAATTAATATGTTAAAAATCATAATTATCAAATACCCCCACACTTACTCTTTTGCACGTCTTCGGACAAAACAGAAAAAACCAAAACTAGGGAACAAAGAAAAACAAAACAAACTCAAAAGTTAAAAACTCTAAAAGACTCAATTTCAAATGATATTCAAGAATGCACAAACTATAAGCAAGAAAAACAACTAAAGATTTAAGGGAATAAGTAAGGTATCATCAATTTGAAAAGAATGAATCAAGAATGATAGATCCTCATAGGATACACTCTCAATCTCTCAAGTGTTTACGGGATAAGTATTTTACTCAATTCAATCCATGAAAATTGCACTACCATAAGCTTGCTTATTTTCTACTTTTCCACTACTCAAAACACATGCACACAAAAATCAAGAGGACTTCATTCAAGGTTGAAATGGGGCCAAGATAAGGAAAGGAAACAATATGGATATGACAAGTTAAATACCCAAGAGAATAAAAGAGCATTGGGAAGGAACTCAAATGACAAGTAACAAACATGAACTTTTATCCCCCAACTCCAAATAATATATATTCTCTTCACATATTTCCTTCACTTTCCTTCTCTTATTTTTTTTTTTTTTTTTTCTGAAAAATTCAACCTCTCTTGCAATTTTTTTTTCTTTTTATCTTTCTTTATTTTTTTTAAATATATATTTTTTCTTCAAACACTTGAATATTGCACACACACACTAATCAATATTGCATAACCCCCACACTTGAACTGTTAATTATTCACAAGCCAAAGAGCTCCTCCAATGAAAATGAACCAATGTTCTTCCATTCCCTAAGGTAAGGTAAAATATGGTTTTTCACATAAGGCATATACTGAGCTAAAACAAAGAATAGACAAGTAGGCTTAAGGGGGTTAAACGAATGAAATAATGCAGGGTTGGCTATTTGGCTAAAGTAGGTAATAAAAGAAAGAAGGCCTCAATCATGTTTATGCATGCAAGTGAAAATGTAGTTTCAAAAAGAATCAAAGCAAGTTCTAGAGTGATCAATTAACATGAATGAAAATCACACAAGAAAGAAGAGAATGGATGTTAAAATCCACCAATATGCTCAAAAACACACAAGGTATTCATCTATCAAACTCAATCTACTAATTCAAACCATGAACCTTTTACTTGATTTATTTCTACTCATCACTTTAGCACAGCTTAAAATCCATTCGAAAACACATTTTTCTTTCAAAGCATTGTTTTTGTTTTTTTTTTCTTTTTTTTCTTTTTTTTCTTTTTTTTCCTTTTTTTTTATTTTTTGTTTGCATCTTTGTTTTTTTTTTTTGCAATAAACAAACACAGAAAACAAAACCAAAATAATAACAGAAATAGTAACAGAAAAATATACAATAAGGCTGAAATATCAAAATAGCAAAAATAACAAAAGCATTAAAATTAAAAATAGAAACAAAAATAGAATGCTAAAATTTCTCCCCCACACTTAAATTGTACATTGTCCGCAATGTAAAGCTCACAAGAAAAATAACATTCCATCAAAATCATCAATTAATGAAGGACAAGTAAAATAAAAGAAAGGAAAGGAAAGAAATATCCTTATCAAGTGGGGTAGACGACTTCTTGCAAGTGAACCTCCTCCAAAATGTCTTCTTGAGGTGATGTCCATTGACTGTAAAAGCTTTGGTAGTATTCTCACTTGTAACCTGCACAGCACTATAAGAAAAAATCTTAGTAACAGCAAATGGACCAAGCCACCTAGATCTGAGCTTCCCAGGCATGAGCTTGAGGTGGGAGTTATAGAGGAGAACTTTTTGACCAATCTCAAATGTTTTTCTCATGATCATCTTATCATGGAAGGCTTTGGTCTTCTCTTTATAAAGTTTATAACTCTCATAAGCCTCCAAGTGGATCTCCTCCAATTCCTGCAACTGTAGCTTTCGCTCCATGCCCGCTTGATTTAGGTCCAAGTTACACCTCTTTACTACCCAAAATGCACGATGCTCAATTTTCACCGGCAAGTGGCATGCTTTGCCAAAAATAATCCGATAAGGAGACATCCCAATTAGAGTCTTATAGGCAGTCCTGTAAGCCCATAAAGCATCCTCAAGCCTTTTGCTCCAGTCCTTTATGTTAGGTTGAACTTTTTTCTGAAGTATCTGCTTAATCTCTCTATTGGAGACCTCGGCTTGCCCATTAGTCTGAGGATGGTAAGGTGTAGAAACTCTGTGCAAAACTCCATACTTTTTCATCAAGGCTTCCATGCTCCGATTACAGAAATGAGAACCCTGATCACTAATAATGGCTTTCGGGACTCCAAACTTGTAGGAAATATGTGATCTAACAAAATTCACAACAACTTTGGAATCATCAGTCCGAGTGGCTTTTGCCTCTACCCATTTAGATACATAATCCACAACAAGTAGAATATAAACAAAATCAAATGACACAGGAAAAGGACCCATAAAATCAATACCCCAAACATCAAATATCTCATAGAACAACAAAGGTTGTTAGGGCATCTCATTCCTACGAGAAATATTCTCTGTTCTCTGGCATTGTTCACAAGATTTACAAAATAAATATGCATCATGAAATAGAGTGGGCCAATATAATCCAGAGTCCAAAACTTTCCTAGCTGTACGAGTAGGTCCAAAATGTCCACCACAGGCAAATGCATGGCAAAAGCTAAGAATAGAATCAAACTCATGATCAGGAATGCATCTTCTAATGACTTAGTCACTACAAAATCTCCACAAATAAGGGTTATTCCACACATAATATTTTGTCTCACTTTTCAGTTTATCAATCTGTGTCTTAGTGAAATGTGTAGGTAGTGCTCTAGCAACCAAGAAATTAACCAAATCTACAAACCAAGGGATGCTACCTTGCATCTTGAAAAGTTGCTCATCAGGGAAGGCATCATGGATAGGAGAAGAATCTGTCTCTCTCTCAATCCGACTCAAGTGATCTGCCACCAGGTTCTCTGCTCCACTCTTATATCTGATATCAATATCAAACTCCTGTAAGAGTAACATCCACCTAATTAACTGAGGCTTTGCATCGGGCTTTTTTAGGAAAAACTTCAAAGCTACATGATCTGAAAATACAACCACTCTAGAACTAAGCAAATATGATTGAAATTTATCTAAAGCAAAAATAATTGCTAAAAGTTCCTTTTCGGTTGTAGTGTAGTTGGCTTGTGTAGCATATAAAGTCCTCGAAGCATAGGAAATGATATGAGGTACTTTGCTGACTTTCTATGCAAGGACAGCTCTTAATGCATAATTAGAGGCATCACACATGAGTTCAAATGGGAGTGTCCAATCTGGTGGCTGGATGATAGGTGTACTGGTCAATACTCGCTTTAAGTGATTGAAGGAATCCTTGCATCTCTGATCAAAGTGAAACTCTACATCCTTTTGCAGCAAGTTGGATAGTGGAAGACTAATTTTGCTAAAATCCTTTATGAGCCGTCGATAGAAACCTGCATGACCAAGGAAAGAATGAACCTCCCGCACGCATGTGGGGTAAGATAGGCATGAAATGACATCTATTTTTGCAGGATCTACCTCAACACCCTTGCTAGATACTACATGCCCTAAAACTAGACCCTGTTCTACCATGAAATGACATTTCTCAAAATTCAGAACAAGGTTAGTCTCAATGCACTTATGCAAAACCTGAGCCAAACTATCCAAACATGCATCAAAGGAAGAACCATAGACAGTAAAATCATCCATAAATATATCCATGCAACTCTCTAAAAATTCAGAAAAGATACTGACCATACACCTTTGAAAGGTTTCCAGAGCGTTGCACAGACCAAAGGGCATTCTCCTGTATGCAAATGTTCCAAATGGGCAGGTGAAAGTGGGGTTCTCTTGGTCTTCTAGGGCTATATGAATCTGAAAATAGCCAAAATATCCATCCAAGAAATAGTAATGCGACTTACCAGCCAGTCTCTCTAACATCTGATCAATGAAAGGCAATGGAAAATGATATTTTCTAGTGGCCTAGTTAAGCCGCCTATAATCAATGCACACCCGCCAACTGTTCTGGATTCTTGTGGGAAGGAGTTCATTGTTCTGATTTGCAACTATTGTGACTCCAGATTTCTTTGGAACAACTTGCACGGGGCTCACCCATTTACTATCGGATATGTGATAAATAATGCTAGCTTGCAGCAGCTTGGTCACTTCCTTCTTCACCACATCCAGAATCAGGGGATTTAGTCTCCTTTGGGGCTACCTCACTGCTTGGTACCTTCCTCCAATAAAATCCTATGCATACATGTGGAGGGACTAATACTAGGAATGTCTGCAAGTGTCCATCCGATGGCCCGCTTATGCTGCCTTAAAACCTATAGTAATTTTTCTTCTTGTTCAAGTTGCAGATTCTTAGCGACAATCACTGGCAGCTTCTCACCATCTTCCAACTATGCATATTTAAGGTAGTGTGGCAAAGTCTTTAGCTCTAAGGATGGGGGATGCACAATGGAAGGCAACAAGCTATTTGAAACAAGCAACTTAGCAGCATTAAATTTGACATAATTTTGACTCATATTTTCATATGATGCATCAGTAAAATAAGCAGCTGCATCATCACTCATAACTGCATAAATCTCAGCACATGCAGCACATGGTTCAGTATCACAGCTAACACATATATCACAAGTGACAGAATCCAGAAAGTCAGCAATATCAGGGAATTCAGCACTCATATCAGCATAAGTATCATCAACCAGCATTTCAATCACATCAACATGAAAAACTGAATCCTCCTCAAGAGGATGTCTCATGGCATCAAAAATGTTAAACTGTACCACATCTTCACCAAATTCCATAAAAAGGGTGCCAACATGCACATCTATCTTGGTCTTGGCTGTCTTGAGGAATGGTCTTCCTAGAATCAATAGAGCATGATTTGTTGAAGACTCATCTTCCATGTCCAAAATGTAGAAGTCCGCTGGGAAAATCAGCTCATTCACCTACACTAACACATCTTCCAGCACTCTTGTAGGATGAGCAGTGGTCTTATTTGCCAACTGAATCATTATACTAGTAGGTTGTAAGGTGCCAATGTTCAAAGACTTATACACTGACATAGGCATGACATTGATAGAAGCACCCAAATCTAGCATTGCATGGTCAAATCTGGAACTGCCTATAGTGCAAGGGATTATAAAAGTTCCAGGATCTTTGCATTTCTTTGGCATGCTTGGCTGAATCATCGCAGAAACATTTCTGCCCATACTGACTTTCTCAGTACCCTTAAGTCTTCTCTTATGAGTACACAACTCTTTGAGGAATTTGGCATACTTGGGAATTTGCTTGATTGCATCTAGGAGGGGAATATTGATTTCCACCTTCCTAAATGTCTCTATGACTTCCTTTTCCATTTCTGCTTGCGCTATCTGCTTGGAATGTGTCACTCTATTTGGGAAGGGTAGTGGAATGACCAAGTCTGAATTCTCTGCACATTTCTTCTGGACTGATTTAGTATCTGGTTGTGGCAATGGGAGCTTTGGTTGTGGCAAATTAGGATCATCAATTTTTCTGCCACTTCTCAAGGTAATGGCACTTACATTGCCTCTTGGGTTATTGACTGTTTATGAAGGCAATTGGCTCGACCCTTGACTTTTCAATTCATTCACGGTGGTGGCCAACTGCCCAATCTGAGTTTGCAGGTTCTGAATGGTGGCATTGACATTCTGCTAGAATTGAATATTATTTGTGACCATTTGTTTCATCAAATCTTCCAATGATGGCTCAGATGGAGTGGTTGTTGGACTTGGCAACATGAGGGGTTGCTGCACAGGTGGCTGCACAGTTTATTATTGTCTGAATGTAGGTGGTTGGTATTTGTTGCTAGGACTTACAGCTTGGTATCTAAATTATTGCTACTGTTGGGGTTGTTGTTGCTGACTAGAATTCTCATATCTCAAGTTAAGATAGTCCCTCCAGCCAGGGTTATAAGTATTAGAAAATGGATCATATCTTGGCTGCTAGGACTGCTGATATTGAGGTCTACCAGGAAAAATACCAGCTGTTGCAACTGACTGCTTTGGAAAAATAAAACCACCATCCTGAAGTGTGGGGCATGCATCAGGAGGATGAGATGAACAAGAGCAAATGCCACACACCCTTACAAGCTCTTGTATAGAAACTGGTACATGTTGTCCCACTGCTAATTGCTTCACCAAAGAAGTCAATTCATCAAGTCTGTGTTCCATTCTCTGTTGGTCAACTTGAGACAATTGAACCTCATTGACTACTCTGGTAGAGGTAAGGATTCTTGTGCTAAATTGTTGAGCATTGGCTACCATATTTGCTATTAAATCTCTTGCTGTAGTAGGGATTTTATCCACCAAGGCACCTCCAGATGCAGCATCCACCATACTTCTATCCATCGGCAGCAAGCCCTCATAGAAATATTGAATCAAGAGCTGATCATTAATTTGATGGTGGGGACAGCTGGAACACAGGTTCTTGAATCTATCCCAATATTCATGCAAGGTCTCACCAGTCATTTGCCTTATGTCACAAATATCTTTTCTAATGGCAGCTGCTCTGGATGTAGGGAAGAACCTCTCCAAGAATAACTTCTTCATATCATCCCAACTCGTGACAGAACCTGGTGAAAGGTAGAACAGCCAATCCTTGGCTACATCAGCAAGAGAGAAAGGGAATGCCCTTAACTTGATATGCTCCTCAGAGATTCCATGTGGCTTCATGGTTGAACAGACCACATGGAACTCCTTTAAGTGCTTATGGGGATCCTCACCTGCAAGACCATGAAACTTGGGCAACAAGTGTATCAATCCAGATTTTAACTCAAAGTCAGCATCAAGATCAGGATATTGAATGCACAAAGACTGGTAAGTTACATCAGGAGCAGTAAGTTCTTTAAGGGTCCTATTTTTCCTGTTATCAGTCATGATTTTAGAATCACTTAAGATCTCAAGTGCATCCTCAGATTCAATGTCACAACTAAATTCAGAACCAATTCTTTCACTTAGCCTACGAGCTCTAATTAAGCTATGCAATGTTCTATCAATCTCAGGATCAAATTCAAGCAAGATATCAGGATTAGACCTAGTCATGCACCAATCAAAACACAAAAAACACAAAATCAATAAACAAGCAAAATACACTAGATAACACTAAAAATATATCAAAATAAATCTAATTGACCTATGCAATGATTTTTAAAAATTATAGGACTTGTACAACATGAAAACTACACAAAAATGAAACTAAAAAATACAATAAAAAATATTAAAAAATTAAAAAACTGGTCTAAACGATGGATTTTGGGAAAACCAAGGTTGACCTCAAAATATATTGTGAGTCTTGTTTATTAGGCCATTTTCTTTCAACTGACCAAGTTTCAGTAGCATTCGAGTACATTTTTACAAGCATCGATAAATTGCAGTAAAGTGACCCGTAATCTCCCGTTTTCTCCTAAAATTCACCAAAACATAGCAACACAGAGGTTAGTGAGGGATTAGTAGTTAAATATACTCTTAATAAAATTGAACAAAATCAGAATGATCCCCGACAACGGCGCCAAAAATTGGATAACTGCTGAGATTACCAAATTTAAATCAATTTATAACCAATTTACCAAAACTACTTGCAGCATAAGGTAACACCAGGTCGAGCCTGTAGATTACTCTAATTATGAAGTTAGATTAAGAGGTTAATAAATAGAGGGAAGTTTTTCAAGATTAAACAACAAAGAGCAATTAAAATGAGTAAACAAAATTAAGAAAACAACCAATCCAAGAGAATTAACCAATCTTGATTTTAATCCATCCTTGATCTTTATAGATCCGTTCAACTATCAATCAAATCCTTGATCTTAGATCACATCAAGAAGCCTCTCAATAATCCATGGATATTTTACTAGAAATACTTCTAGAATTCAATTAATTAAGATTAGAAAAATTAAGCATTCATCCAAACCCAAATCAACTTAAAAACCAAAATCTAACCAAGCTAAATATTTCATCAAACACCTTTAATGCATTGTTTAACCTCTGAATTCATCTCTTAGCACATGATAATTATGCAATTAACATATGCAAATCCTAATCAAATTAAGCATTAAATCAGAATTTAAACAAGAGAAAAAGAGAAAGAGAAACTTGATTAATAGATGAATGTATAACAATTAAAACAAGATCTTAAGATTAATCATCAAGAATATCAATCTCTTGGATTGATTAAAGAAGTTTAGCTCTCCATAGCCATCACCATTAGAGAACCTTCAAGAACCATACAAAAATGAAAATAACAAAGAGAGAGGAGGAGAGGAAGAGAAGAAGAGAAGTCTCAAAATCTAAAAACTAAAACTACAATAACCACACTTACGTAGAAGCTCTCCATTCTTTTATCAAAAATCGGATTGTCCTCCTCTTAATCATCCACTAAGAGTCAAAAGTGGTTCACCCACTTTTGTTAATTATTCCTCCATTATCAAAGTGTGTCTCCCATCTTCCAATAATTTATTTTCTCATTATGAAAGTGTGTATCCCACCTTCCAATGATTTGTTTTCTCATTATGAAAGTTTGTCTCCCACTTGTCCCACTTTTTCATCTTCTCTGTAGTCTAAATTTATATCCCAATCTCAGATTAAAATCAAGCCCATCAAGCAGACTTTGAAGTAAGCTTTCCAAGGAGTGCTCCCATGCTTAATTTGGGCTTGAAATGAGTGAGATATGCCCAAAATAGGGAAGGTGTGTCCAGAAATTCGTGGTAGTACTGCTGGTCCAACTTCAATGCTGTATTTGACCACTTAAACATCCGAATCTTCCAATTTGACATTTCACAAAACTTGTAGATATTTTTCTCATCTTTCCTAGCATATAAAAAACATCAAAAGTAGAGATCTACAACTCAAGTTATGGTCAAAATACTGAACTAATGTCAATATGCATTAAAATCTAAAATTTTTGCTTTAAAGCCCAATTCAACCCAATGATCTAAATGAGTGCTAAGATCACTTAATTACAATCTGGACATCATTAATAAGGTAATTGTGTGGATAATTAATATGTTAAAAATCATAATTATCAATAACTCTATAGCAGTAGCTCGGCCTGTCAATGATGAAAGCATTCTTGTCTTCATCTCTGGAATACATTGGGATTTGATTGTATCCGGAGTATGCATCCTTGAAAAATAGCAAACGGAATCCATAGACGCTGTCAACTAACTTATCCACATTAGAAAGGGAGTATGGATCTTTAGGGCAAGCCTTGTTTAGATCTGTGTAGTCCAAGCACAACCTCCACTTCCCGTTGGACTTCTTCACCAGGATAACGTTAGATAGCCAAGTTGTGTAGGCTATTTCCTTGATGAAGTCGACATTGAGTAGCTCATTAACCTATTCTTCAGTGACCTATTGCCTTTTTGGGTCAACTTTTCTCTTTTTTTAGGGAGACCGACATAACATATTTCTTTATGGATAGGCGATGACAAATGAAGGCGGGGTCAAGGCCGTGCATGTCGGAGGACGTCCAAGTGAAGAGGTCTTTGTTTTTCAAGAGCTCAGTCAGCTGGTGCTTCCCTTCTTCTCCCAAGTTAGCCCTAATCTTAGTGACTTGAGCTGGATTGACACCAAGTTGGAGCAACAGTAGTTCCCCCTCCGGTTGGGGTCTGGTACCTCAGATTTGCTCTCTCACATCTAACTCGGTCCTAAGAATGTTAACTTGGTCCAGAATCGAGCTAGATGTGTTGGCTTTTCCTTTCTAAGGCGTCCGGCCGATCTTGAGGCTTTCGTTGTAGCATTTACATGCCATGATCTAGTCTCCCTTGACTATGACAACCTCATTATTCTTGCTAAGGAATTTCATGGCAAAGTGGGTAGTAGAAACCATGACACCAAGGGCATTCAGGGCAGGACGACCCAAGATGATGTTATATGCAGAGGGGCAGTCTACAACCAGAAATCTGACCTTAATAGTCTTGAAGAGTTTAGTGCTCCCTAGGGTCAGGTGAGTCTCAAAATATCCTCCCGGAGTGATCTTTTCTCTAGTGAACCCTATAAGTTCGCCGTCATAAGGAGTCATCTCCAAGCGTGGAACTTCCAACTTTTGGTAAAAGTCTATAAACATAATATCCATTAAATTCCCTTTATCAATAAAGATATGCTGGACATCAGCATTAGAAATTATTTCCGAGATAACTAGCGGGTCATCATGATCTAGGATAATTCTGCTGTAGTCCTCGTCTGAAAAGGTAATGGGGGGCATCTTCCGATCTCCGGCTTGTGATTTAGGAGCAGAGTGGGAGACGCTCAACACTGCCATCCTAAGTGCTTTCTTCCGGGCACCGTTGGATGACCCACTGCCGATGAACCCACCTACGATAGTGTTGATGGTTCGATTGGGCTAAGTACAGTGGTCGTCATTGTCATTAGATGGAGCATCCTGATTTTGATCCTACTAGTGATCAGTATCATGGTAAGCTAGATTCCAGGATCTTCTCCTAAGACTTCGGGTCCTTCTTCTTTAGCATGGAGATGAGATCCACTGTGGGCTACGTCTTCTTTCTCTCCATCCTCAATGACGTCTGTCTTTTTAAACATTGCTGATGTACTGATCCACCTGTCTTGCCCTAATTAGGGATTCATTAGCATTGTGAAGTTGGAAACAATCTTCAGTTTCATTATTATAGCTCTTATACATGAAAAATGTTTAGTACGATCCTTCTAACATATTTCTTCAAAGGGGGTGGCCTTTTAATACGCCAGAACTCGGTATACAATACTTCCCTCAAAATAGTTGCACGTGGAGTGTAGCTAGTGTATTTGGCCCGGTGTGGATCATCTTTAGAGGACTTCCGGTGCCGTGAGGAGTTTTGATTGCCTTTTTAGTGAAAGGGCTCACCCTTTTCTAGGCTCTCCTTAGGCTTAGTAACCTCCTCAAGGTTTATGTACTTCAAAGACCATTACCGAAATTCTTTCATATTTTATGGCTTTTCTTTGCCAAAAAATATAAGATGTCATCGAGATTCTCCACATTAATACAACTTGTATTGAACCTCATAAGGTAATCGCGAATGGGCTCATTACACCCTTGGCGAATCTCAGAAAGAGATTCAATGGACTCGGGCTGCTCTTTGTTGGTGGTATAGTGGAGCAAGAAACATTGTCTGAGATCCGTCCAGTTGGTGACAGATTTCTATGGCAAGGTCACGAACCATTTGAGGGCTCCCTTCTTTAGGGAAAGGGGAAAGACGCGACATAGTAATTGTGAGGATCCCCCATGGAAGCGCATAGATTGGATGTAAACGTCTATATGCTCCTGAGGGTCCGTGGTCCCATCATAGAACTCCACGTTAGTGGGAAACTTAAAGTTTATTAGAATCCTAAACTCCATAAGCTGAGCAGAGAAGGGTTGCTCCTTATCATTAAGGTCTGAGTTATTATTAACAACATTGAACATTTTGACGTCAGTGTGCAGTATTCCCCTTTGATCCTTAGTCGGGTTTCGCCTTCCATCATCACGATGTAGTTCGGATTGGCCTTCATGTATGGATCGCTCTAGGTTTTCCAATCTACATCATTGCTCTTCCAGCACCACTGTTTGTTGCTGTACCAAGTCCAGGAGAGGGTTTTTGGGCCCATTAGACCGAATCGTGCCCTCTTGACAGAACACGCGATATCTGCATCGTCATTCTTAGGTCCCAGTCACTAGTGCACTGGGATTCTGGACCCATGAACTTCAGAGTTGGCTCTTTGCACATGGGTACCAAGTCTTTCCTTCACGGGGACCCTACGCGATGAGTGTGGGCTTTCGTCAAAAAGTTAAGTTTCATGTCCATCGTGTAGAGGTTCAGTGTTGGGTTCTTGGTTTCTCACGGTGAAGGTTTCAATAACTAGTAGTGGAATAGGGTTGGGAGGATAGTGCACTGCTGGTCCTCGCCTTCGGCTTGCGGAGGTTTGCATAGCTTCTCCACTCCTTGAATTATGTCTCGTGTTCACCATAGTTGAGTGGGAATAGAAGTTAATGGTTCCCCACAGACGGCGCCAATGTTCAATAGTAGATACTGAGTTGTACCTAGATAGGCATGTTTTGATGGTTTCCTCATTGCGCAGTAACAGCAAAGCGTGCTGGAACAGGGGGGTCGATACCTGCAAAGGAACTCCAACGCTTAAGTCAGGATATGCACAAAAAGGGTTTATGCAGTAAGTAATAAGTTACTTGTAGAGGGTGACTAAGCTTGATATTTATGGAGTGTAATTGGGGTTTTGTCTCCCTTAATTGTAGCAGAAAATCCCTGTAAGATCAAAAAATTGATACTACAATTGTAAGTAGTTTAAGGCAATTATGGACGCTATAATTTCGTAAGATCGTAATTGACAATTATGAATATTTTGGGATTTATTCACTGTGCAAATCTCGTAATCATGATACAATTGCCCAGTGTCACGATCCGACATACATGGTACCGAGGTCTTGACAATGTGCCACCAATGCTTAGTTGTGATGTCTATGGCAGACTCTAGTAGCACGCATGCCAGGTTGATCTTCTAGACGTGGTTTGGATCACAGTCCAGAACAACTTCATTGTTGGCAATATAGTGTTGATATGTCTACACACGTAGATAACATATATTCAAACACTACTCCAATAAGCTAGAATAAAATAATACTAAAAATTACATAGACAAAGAAATAACAAAAGTACAAATGAATTTTTAAAAATAAAAATGATAACAAATAAACTAATAGAAAATAAAAATGTACATGAACAATTTTTTTTTTTGTTTTGTTTTATAAGATGTCGTCACACATTTTAATTTTAACACTATACTTGCCTAAGGTACAGGAGACACCCGTCTCCCCACAAGTGCATGATTAGATGATCTCTAGAATGTGTGTCACTTGACTTACTCCATTATACTTACATGAACATAACTTGAATTAATTTAAATGTAGTTTTCAATAAAATTATATTTTCGTAACAATTTTTAATAAATTATTGGAATATATTATGCATTTAAAAATCAAATATTTCTAGTTATATTATAAATATATTTACTTAGGCATATAGGTTGTTTTATAACATTTTATATTTAAATTCTTTAGTATTTATATTGGAGTGAAATCCTTTCATGAAAATTTTATGTATTTTTAAACTAAAATTATAAATATTATTTTCTTGATGACTTATTACATATATTTTATTTAATAAAAATAATTTTTATTTAAATTATATTAAATTTTATCATTTAATCCTTAATTACTCGTAAATCGCACGATACAAAATCTAGTTTTCAATAAAACTACATTATAGGATAATATATATGCCACACTAGAAATACTTTTATTACTTTTACAATGTGAGGTAATATAATAATTGATATGATAATTCCCTAAGCGATACAAACGTGGTTGATATTATAATTATTGATTACCTATGAAGCAAGATACGTCATTTTTGTGGTGTATCCACATATTGGACACGTGTCCGTGTCAGACATATGGGGATACCCGTATTGCACACGTGTCCTACGTGTTCGAATATGTTCAATTAAAAAGATTATTTTTTTAGTTTGGACACATATCGGACACACTTATACACGTTTTGGACACACTTGAATATATTTAGGATACAACTTGTACACACTACTATTAGACTTTTAAGTTTTATCTTTTCACATACCACTATTTTTATCTGCTCCTTCTACCTTTACTCGTACCAAACCGTCCACTTCATCGTCACCGAAGCTTGCCTCATACCAATATTCCTTCTAGTTAATTTTTTTTAGATGCATATGTATTTGTACATTATTAGTTCTATTAGGAGAAGTTAGTTTAGGAGATTTTTTAAAAAATGTTAATAGAAATTATGCTTCATATTTTTTAGGAGGAGCTTACTAGATAGCAAATATTAATACATATGATATATATTAAGATATTGTAAATCTTCAAACTTATAGAAATGATATTAATAAATTATAATTTTTTTTCTTAAATTTTGTATATATATATATATATATATGTCATATCTATATCCTATAATTTTTTTGAATTTGATGTGTTTCTATATCCGTATCCGTGTCATGTCCCATGTATATGTCTATGCTTCATAGTCGATTACTCTTCTCTTTGCATGAGAAAAAGACTTTAGATACATGAACAAGGAAAAATTGAATCAAGGAGAACAATATATGCTTTCTACTAAGCTTAAGTACAAAGAGTTGCACATCATAAATAACGATAGATTTTCCATTATGTGGTAAACAATTCATCCACCTACTAGGAACATAGACAGGGTCATGCAGACGACTTGTGTAAAGATACAATCAGCTACTTACTTGTCGGTATGGGATGTTGGTTATATGTCAACATTATTCCTTAAGTATGCCCGAATAGGTCGAACACAGAGTACATGTTCAATTCTTAAAAAAGGCTCATATTTATAGAGACAAGTATTAAAATAAAGATTTCTAGTCGTGGACAAGCATCGTGGCACACAAAGACCCAAGTTAAACGATGGAGACACCTATTTGGTGATCATAGTAACATTGACCATTTTTCTTCATTTACAATTTTGTAATTTTCATATACTATTAGTTTTTTTTTAAATGAAGAGTGTGGTGTGGTTTATCAATGCATACAACAACCAATATATATATATATATATATATATATATATATATATATATATATATATATATATATCTTGTTTATACTTTTTAATATTTATTAAAAATCACTCATCTAATGCATGGAATGTTGGTTGTAAGAATATAATTTACTTACACTAGTTATAATAGTTGTCAAAAAAGGCCGACCAATATTTTTTACAGATAGGAAAATAGGGTGCTCAACGGGATCATATGAGCTAGTAAAATGTCAACCCGAAGCATACTAACCTTGAAGTGGCTCATAGCCAACAATGGCCAACGTTGAGCTGTCACAGTATGAATGGGCTAGGCTAACTAGACATAAGTTGCTTGTGTACAATTAATCTCATTCTCATAGTCTATTCAACCTACCAAGAATGGAGATTGGATTAAAATACATTTTTTTTACAATTTAGTTCCATTCATCTTCTTTCTATACCCTACAACTGTCAACATTGGCCTTAGGCCCATCGATAACATTATGCAGATTGGGATAGAAAAATTCAAGCACGAACTTAACATTGCTTGACAAGGCCCACCTCGATCTAACTGACCCAAAATTGGTCTAGCGTGCTTCGAGTCACAAGGCCATTTGGTTTGATTTTTAATTTTCTTTCTTTTTTTAAAAATTAAACTAATAACATACACTTAAAAGGATACTATAATTTCTTGCTTGAAAAATTATAAACCAGTTGATAATTGGGATAGTTTTTAATTAATTTGTAAAAAAACAAAGTCCCCAAGTTTCTAATTTTTCAATTGTATTTTTTAGATCAAATTCATAAAAAAAAACTAAAAAAGAACGGTTGATCAGGTGGGCTAGCTTGCATAACCTGTAGCCCTCAACGGGTTCAGCTTGGTTAGTAAAATGATAGCCGGACTTATAGTTAGCTCGGCCCAACCCGATTTTGCTAACTATACAACTAATCTTCATGAGGAAGCTGGATAGCAATTGTCATTTCCCACCTCCCACATTTCAAACCCAAAAAACAATGTTCGCCTTCAAACCCAAACTCAAAAAAACAAAATTCCATGCTACAATCTCCAATCGCATAGGGCTCAAATTGATTAGGGCAAGTAGGTGTGCATGTTGATTTGTTTCGGTCCCTACTATCAGACACTTAATAGCTACCAATCTTACTAACAAGACACCATTTAGTTGGACAGTGAGGTCCTTTGAGATACAAACCATTAGGAATACCATTTGCCCTCCTCGCACATATACGGTGGTACCTCAGTCTGCAAACAAAACTGGACTTGAGATTCTAAACATATACTGACAAGGTATTTTGTTTACGCACTTTTTTTTGTGAGAATTGCCATCCAAGTTTAATATGTAGCATTGGTGTAGGGGTTTTAACTATAAGTGTAGTCAAATACATAAAAGACGTGGTGTGCTACACATGAGTAACAACTCCAAATCACAACCGTACCCAAAATAAGGAGAATTAATGCTCCACTATATATGTGTCTTTTTTTTATTACTAAATTTGAATTGTCAAATTGTCACTAACAATGTATTCTTCCATATTGTCAGCTTTGGCGAATTGAGAGAAACATGGTTCTACAATTACCAGCTATTGAAAGTGAATGTCCAAAAGTTTAGATGGAAGGTTCTCAAGCTAAATAAGAAGTGCATAATAAAGCTGGTGCAATTATCCAAACCACGGACCACAACTCCAGTAAGTAGGAATGCACTGCCAGCTTCAAAGAGGGCTTGAACCCAATCCAAGTGGACCCACAAAGTGGAAGACAATAAGCCACAATAACCTACTCCCAGTTCAAGATGCTATCTAGGGCGAGTGCACAACTTGTGTGCTGAGTTGACTGATGATAGAAAGGGAATTATCCAGGACACAGGCTTTGGAGGCCTTCTTGATATATAGTTTGGGCATCATGCATAATTATGGGATTGGCTTGGATGATCAGTTGATATAGAAGCAAAGGAACTGAGGGTCCATGGGCCATCAATCCCCTTGTCACCAACATATGTTGTGAGGGTCCTTGGCTTTCAAATGAGTGGGAGCACAAATTGACCCTGGGGTACATTCCATTGAAGTGGGTGATTATTGTAATAGATACCACCTGGGTGAGGGAGAGTTTAAAATTAGCAAATTAGAATAGGACATTTTATCCACAAAGATTACATCTTCTGAATTGGTGGTGAACTTGTGCTTTTTGCACTTAGTACACTGCTTTGTCCAACCATTTTGACAAATTTAAAAGAAAAAAAGTTCGTGTTGTGGGGAATCTAGAAGAAATCATGACTAAGGACTGGGCAAGCTATATATTTGACAACCTGATGATAAGCCTGAGGAAGAATGCAGAAGGAGAATCCTCATCATGGATGTCAGGCTACCTACTGGTGCTCCAAGTAAGGATTCTCGCATTAATGAGCATTATATTTTATTTATTATAAATGGAGCCTGACATTACACATGTACCATTCAAAAAAGTATACTCTTACTTATACTATAGATCATTACATAGGGAAGATCTAAACATAAACACAACAAAACCTTGTAAAATAGTATTCCATACTTCAATTAACTCTTGGTAAAAATTTAGGGTAATCAATAACAATGTGAGATAATTGAGAATAGTAAAACTCCACAAAGGAGAAGTTAACAGGGAAAATATGATGTGCATGTTATTATAGGAAATCGATCTTTGGTTGCCTACTAGATATTATGACCAATGATTTCTTTCTGTTGTGCATCTATAAAAATTTGCCTTGATATAAGGCAACATCAAACCAAATTGAACCAAAGAAAAATTTGTCCCAATTTAGAACTGAATTGAATAGGGTAGAAACTCACCCTAGTGTAAGTCAAATTGAACCAGCGAAAAGAAAAAATTACCCTAGTTTAGAGTCAAATCGAATAGGGTAGAAACTTGTCCTAGTGTAAGGCCATATTGAACCAAAAGATTTATCCCAGTGTAAGTCAAATTGAACTAAGGAAAAGAAAAATTGCCCCTGTTTAGAGTCAAATTAAATAGGTTAGAAATTTGTTCTAGTATAAGGATAAATTGAACCAAAAGATTTGCCCTAATGTTGGACTAGAAAGTACCACCTCCTCTTCTTTTTCTTCTTCTTCTTTTTTTTCTCTTTTTTTATTTTTTATTTTTTATATTATAAAAGCAAGGAATTGAAAACTCGGAAGAGCATGAACCTTTTATCTCAAAATTAAAGTTAACAAAAATGATAACAACCTTTCATTGATCAGAATAGAATTTTTGAGGCTTGTAAAGTGGCTAAGGTTAAGGGTTATGAAAAGAAAGATATAAAGTTCAAACAAGTGTTTAAGGGTTGAATAGGACCAAGAGTCCTTAGTAAGCTTTGTCAATTGTCTTTGGCATTATCAAGAGCACTAACACTTTTTGCTTACTTTTGTATTCTTTTCCTTTTTCACTTCATCATTTGCTTTTGCCATGAGCCATTTCATTTTTCATTATCTTCTTCTTTTCCTTTTTTTTTCTTCCCCTTTTCTTTTTTTTTCTTCCTTTTTTTTCATAGAAATTACCCTTTTTACTTTATGCTAACCCCTAGTGTAGGGGTGATCCTTGTCTAAGGTTCTTTAAAGAAATTTTTCAAGCTCAAAATGGGGTAATAAAGGATAATAAAGATGATGAAATTTTGTAAAGGATAGAGAAAAATGACTAATCTTCATTTTCAAATCATGATATGATTGCTTATTTTCAAAACTTTAATTTTGAGACAAAAAGATAGTGTACACCAAGTGATTACTTCTTTGCTCCTTTTTATTTTTCTTTCTGATTCATTCTTTTTTTTTTTTTGCATTTTTCCTTTGTTTTTGTCTTCTTTTTTTTTTTTTGCAAAGGGTACCTGCACACATGGACTTTATGACTACTGACATCTATCAAAGCAAGAATTGTCAAGAATTGGAGTCTAATAGGGTCCAAATACAAGGAAGACACTTTGAATAAATGAAAGAAAATAAATGACAAGAAAGATAATATGACGAAAATGAAAGAAAACAAGATATGCTAAAATCCATGCGAATTCATTACATTAAGACTTCAAGAAATTTAACATGAGTTCAAAAACCCCAAATGGTTTTAATGATTAAACAAATTAGAAGTCTATACAATTAAACCATCATTTCATGATAATCACTTGACAAACAAATCAGAAAACCAGCTGCTCAAAAGTTTCCTAGTTCTGGAGGATTGCAAAGTACTATTCATTCTTAACAACTGAAAAATAAATCATCATTCAGCTGAGCTTTCTGAAGTTTCTCTTGTAAGCATTTGCTCCCATTCCATGATTTGGAATTGGGTTGCTAGTAATGCTAGGTCCTTTCTCCTCTTCAAAGTCTAGCTTTCCACAAGAAATCAATCTCCTCATTATTGTTTTAAATACCTCGCAATCTTCGATCGAATGTCCTGGGTTGTCCATATGGAACTTGTAAGTTGCATTGGGATTGTACCAGGCTGGGAATTAGGGTACCACGTGATAACAATATATTTTATACATTTCATAATCCTTTCACTGGGTTACTTAACGTTCAATTAGGTTTAATTAAGTTGGTTTTGACATATTTTATGATATTGGATCTTATTGGATCATTGAAAGAATTATTGCATGAATTAGCCTTAATTTATTTTTTTAGCATTGTTCAGTAAACTGGCTATAACTTGAGTTGCAAATATCTAGTTGATGTGATTCTGGTCTTGTCAGAAAGCTAAGACAATTCCTTACAACTTTCATGAGACCTCAAAGGTCAAATCATACGTTTGGATAACTCAAATTGGAGTTGAAGCAAGAACTAGAGTACTGATCCTGACAGCTTGACCTATGTGTACTGTTCATGCCATAGCTCGGGTTATAGGATGTCAAATGGGCTAAAATTTTGATGGTTGATAGTTAAAACCCAAATCTACAACTTTCATGTTGAACACGTTTCTAGCTTCTGAGGTCTACTAGGTCATATTGGGCTTGGAAGTCAGAACAGAGGCATTGAAACTGGACTTGAACAGTGTGCAGTAATTAGGCTATATCTCGGGTTATAGTTGGTATTTGGAGATGAAATTTTACCAAAAGACATTAAGATCCATATCTACAACTTTCATGAAGACCACTTGGTAAAAAAATGACGTATTCAATGACTTTATAACTGAATGATTTCAGAGACAAAAAATCTTCATAATTTTCCACTCATCAAAAGTTATTTGGCATTTTCCACTCATCCACTCACCATGAATAAGCCCCCTTGTCATTTTGTATTTCTAATCCTCTATAAAAGGCACCATTAGCAGATCATTTGGGAAGTCTTGGTCCTAGAGGCTAAGATCATGCTATTGTATTATTTGTTTATCTTGTTGTAGTTTTCTTTTGTTCTAAATTGAAGTTATGTTCTTCTTCTTCTTCTTCTCTCTTCATTTCTTCTTGTCTATGAGTAACTAATTTTCATTTTGCTTGAGTGAAAGGGTGAAGCTCTTGGTAATGAGATAAGGTTAGATTAATCTCTTTCTTGTGCTTAAATGATATATTATTAAGTGGTCATTATATTTGTTGTATTTTATTTCCAATCAATTTAGAAACCCTCCTTATAAAGTGAAGTTCTTGATTTGTTGTAGACAAGGGATTGACAAAATGAATGCTTGAACCCATTTACAAGTGTTGGTGTTAGAAACTCTCCTTGTAAAGTGGAGATCTTGATTTGTTGTAGACAAAAGATTGGTACAATGAATGCTTGAACCCATTTACAAGTGCTGGCGTTAGAGGATAATTAAAGGAACCATAATATAACTAATATAACTTTTAAAGAACTTTGAATATTGTATTTTCTGATTAGAACCTCCGTTATGTATGGATTCTAATTGAATTATAAAAAAATTAATCTTATCCTTAATTTATTTACTAAGAGTGGATCTCCTAACCCAAACAATTCCTTTTTACTTTTGAAAAATTTTATTTATCATCTTTGTTTTTGTGATAAATGTTTTCCTTACCTCAACAAATTTTTTTTCATCAATTCCTTGTGGATCGACCTCGGACTCCCGAGAATTTATTACTTGAAACAACCTACACTTTGGGTTTGTAACTTTTAATTCGCATCAAGTTTTTAACGCCGTTGCCGGGGACTTGATTTTAAGAATAAATTTATTGAGGTCATTTCTATATTTTGTATATTTTATATATATTTTTTCTTCTTTTTTTTGTATATACTAACATACTAACTCTTTTGTACTCTCCTTTCTCCCTCTCTAATCTTTAATAATTATTAATGAAATAATATTGACTTTTCTCTTCTTCCTCCTTCATTTGCTCTGGTGGGGCTCTGCCTTTCTTTAGTTTTCATGTTTTAAATTTACTTTCGTACTTTATTTTTAGTATTTTATTTTCTCGTATTTATCTTTTATCATTTATTTTTTGTTATTTATTTTCTGTCATTTATTTTCTCGTTATTTATTTTTTGTCATTTATTTTTCTTTACTAACTTATTAACTTACTAACTTAATTACTAACTAGTTAACTTTCTAACTTTTTACTCTATCAACGTACTAACTTTTTAATTTATCTGCTTATTAACTTATTTGTGGCTGGTTTATACCCCATCCTTATTAATATTTAATGGCAGGTTTATACTGTCTACTTGTACATTTTCTTTTCTATTTTAAGTTACTTATTTATGCTTAATTAGTTTTGTGATTTAAATTCTGGTCGTTTGGTTAAAATTAATCCTGATACTTTATATATTGATCTGTTTAAAAAAAACGAAAAAATTCGTGTTTCTTAATTTTAAACTTTTCTGACAACAGCCAATCTACCCATATAGGTGCTATCATTACCTTTTTCTATTCTCTTCCCTATTTAAACACTCCATTTTCTTCACTTTCCTCCAACTCAAAATCATTCAAAGGGAGCGTAAGTGTAGAAATGGAGGGATCTTCTTCTTTTGTTCGTAGACTTACCAATATTTGTGTATTTTATGGGACAAAGTATGTAAAGAGTTTAGAGTTTGTAAAAGCAGCAAGCACTCTTGGTCGAACGCTTGTTGCAAGGAATATTCATGTTGTATATGGGGGAGGTTATCGTGGGTTAATGGGGGCTATATCACTCTCTGCATATATAAGAGATAATTAGATTTTAGGTATCATTCCTAGAGCTTTAACTCAAAAGAACATCCTTGGAAAGACACTTGGAAAGGAACTATAAGTATCATCTTTGCATGAACAAATGACTAAAATGCTTGACAGTTCTAATGCATTCATTGCCTTACCGGGTGGTTTTGGTACTTTGGAAGAAATTTTTCAAATTGTCTCTTGGGCCCAACTGAACATCCACTAGAAACTCATAGGTTTGTTGAATATTAATAATTTTTTTTTTGGTTTGTTATCTTTTCTTAACCATGCTGTGGAACAAAACTTTATCACACCTTCAGTAAAATGACTCCTTATCTCTACTTCTACTATTGATGAATTAATTGATCAATTACAAGCTTTTGTTTATGAACCTGATCCAGTAATAGCTTATATAGATTAGTCAGAAGGAAGCAGCAAGAAAAGTGGTGAGGGAAGCAGCAAGAAACGCGAGGTTGATCTGACACTCCATCTATAATCTTCCTTTACCTTTGATTTTATTTATCGTACTTTGTTTCTATTTAAATTTGTGTTAGGTTTTTTTTTTCCATAATAGCCACATAATATCTTCTATCTTTTACTCATCTATATTTTAACATTGAGGACAATGTTGTGATCTGGTTGGGGAGAAGGATAGTTGACCAAAAAAAAAAGAAAAAGGGTGAAACTTCGGTTGTACTTGGTCTTTAATTAGATTAGGAGCCCCGGGCGAATGCCCATCCTGTCATAGACTCAGGAGGAGACCTTTGCATGCCAGTCTGTAAATAAGGTTCGTGTGTCATGCTCCGTAGAGAGCCACGTGCTACTTTCCCAGTTCTTGGAACCTAGGCTCTGTAGTGTTATTGGACTGAAAGAGGAGTTTCGTCTTTACTGTGAAACATAAACATCTACTGAGCATTATCTTGTACTTAACTGTATGAGCTCTGATGCACCAGCTTATGCCGGTGGTGTCGAGTATGCACCTGTATTCAGACTGAATGCCTTTAAGTAAGTGTTCGGATAGGTTGTGTAAATTCTAGCCACAGTAAAGATCTGAAGCCGTGCCTTGTAAGGATGGACTGCACTGGTGACACGTAGTATAAAGATATGCCACCTTGTATATAGCTTTTGAGTGAATGATCTCTTTGGTGAGGTCCTTTAGGGGTTTCTAAACTTCTTTACCCTAATGATTTTCTTGAAGTCTAAAAAAAATGGAAAATATGTTAATTGATATGATTGTTAGAAACCTATAGCAAAACCAATTAGGAATGGCAGAGTAAGGAGTAATTTTACTCTTGAGACGCATCTAAATTAGGGTAGTAACTATTTGGTGTAGAAGTAGTAAATGGATTCAGGGATCATGGCATGGTTGAATAAATTGTCTTCTTTCTTAAATTTTATATGCTTGGTTATAGATGTTGAATTAATAGATTGAGAATGATAGATATATGCCTTGTGAGATTTTGAGCCTATTGATGAATAGATTGAATATCTGTATCATTCTCTTCTTTCTTGTGTGATTTTTTTTCACTCATGGAATTGTTACTCTAGAACTTGTTTTGATTCTTTTTTAGGCTACATTTCCACATGCATACATAAAATGATTGAGGCATTTTGACATAGCTACTTTGACTAAATAGCCAACCTTGCATATTTTCCCTTGTGTAAACCCCTTTTTGAGCTTATTTGATAATTTCTTGTTTTTAGCTCATTATGTATTCTAAAAAAAAACATGTTCTTACCTAACCTTAGGGTATAAGAGAGCACTGACTTTGTTATTGGATGAGTTTTTGAACAAATGTGGGGGTGTCTATGCAAAATGTTGAAAGAAAAAAAAAAGGAGTTAACCACTACTGCAATCAAAGGATTATCAGACTCTCTTAATGCACCATGTGACATATCTATACCTAGAATGAGGGTGGATGCTTGGAAACAATAGGAAAAGAAAGAGAATGTTCAGGCTTAACAATGAATTCAACCCATCAATTTGGCGTTGATCTTCAACAAAATATTAGTCAATATTGGTCATTGTCCTTTATGAGAAGAAAGCAAATAGCGAAGGAACTGAGAAAACCTTGGAAAATTTAAACTGAATGTTCTCAAACATCTTCTCCACTCTAACTGTACCATAATGCTCTTCTATTCTCTTTGATATTTAACTTGTCATATCCATATTACCCCTCTCCTTTACCATAGCCCTATTACAATCTTGAATAAAGTTCTCTTGATTTTTGTGTGCATGTGTTTTTGAGTAGTGGAGAAGTAGAAGATTAGTAATCTTATGGTAGTGCAATCTTTCATAGGTTGAATAGAGTGAAATACTTACCTTTTAAACACTTGAGAGATTGAGAGTGAATTCTGTGAGGATCTATCATTCTTGATTCATTCTTTTCAACTGAAGTTTCCTTACTTGTTGATTTGATATGCGAAGAAATGTTACCTCATGAATGTTTTGACCCCTTGGATATTTGGTTGCTCTTAATTATTATTATTGGAAATTGAATCTTTTAGAGTTTTTAGCTTTTGAGTCTGTGTCATTTTTCTTTGTTCCCTGGTTTTTGTCTTATGTGTTTTGCCCAAGAGTGCAAAAGTTAAGTGTGGGAGAATTTGATAATAATATATTTTATACATTTTATAATCCTTTCATTGGGCTTCTTAAGGTTCAATTAGGTTTAATTAAGTTAGTTTTGACACATTTTATGATATTGGACCTTATTGGATCATTGAAAGAATTATTGCATGAATTAGCCTTAATTTATCTTTTTTGTAGTGTTCAGTAAACTAGCTATAAGTTGAGTTGCAAATACCTGATTGATGCGGTTCTGGTCTTGTAGGAAAGCTAAGACAATTTCCTACAACTTTCATGAAGATCTCAAAGGCCAAATCACACGTTTGGATAACTCAAATTGGAGTTGAAGTAAGAACTAGTATACTAATCCTGACAGCTTGACCTATGTGAACTATTCATGCCATAGCTCAGGTTATATGATGTCAAATGGGCTAAAATTTTGATGGTTGATATTTAAGACCCAAATCTACAACTTTCATGTTGAACACTTTTCTATCTTATGAGGTCTACTAGGTCATATTGGGCTTGGAAGTTAGAACAGAGGAACTGAAATTGGGCCTGAATAGTGTGCAGTAATTGGGTTATATCTCAGGTTATAATTGGTCTTTGGAGATGAAATTTCACTAGAAGATATTTAAAATCCATATCTACAACTTTCATGAAGACCACTTGGTAAAAAAATGACGTATTCAATGACTTCATAACTGAATGATTTCAGAGACAAAGAATCTCAATTTCCCACTCATCAAAAGTCATTTGACATTTTTCACTCTTTTTCCACTCATCCACTCTCCAACCAGCCCCCTTGTCATTTTATATTCCTAATCCTCTATAAAAGGCACCATTGGGTAGATCATTTAGGAAGTCTTGGTCCTAGAGGCCAAGATTATGCTATTGTATTGTTGGTTTATCTTGTTGTAGTTTTCTTTTGTTCTAAATTGAAGTTATGTTCTTCTTCTTCTTCTTCTCTCTTCCTTTCTTCTTGTCTATGAGTAACTAATTTTCATTTTACTTGAGTGAAAGGGTTAAGCTTTTGGTAATGAGATAATGTTAGATTAATCTTTTTCTTGTGCTTAAATGATATATTATCAAGTGGTCATTATATTTATTGTATTTTGTTTCCAATCAATTTAGAAACCCTCCTTGTAAAGTAGAGTTCTTGATTTGTTGTAAACAAGGGATTGGCACAATAAATTCTTGAACTCAATTACAAGTTTGGTGTTAGAAACTTTCCTTGTAAAGTAGAGATTTTGATTTATTGTAGACAAAAGATTAGCACAATGAATGCTTGAACCCATTTACAAATGTTGGCATTAGTGGATAATTAAAGGAACCATAATATAACTAATATAACTTTTAAAGAACTTTGAATATTATATTTTTTGATTGGAACCTCCGTTATGTGTGAATTCTAATTGAGTTATAAAAGAATTAATCTTGTCCTTAATTTATTTACCAAGAGTGGATCTCTTAGTCCAAGCAATTCCTTTTTACTTGTGAACAATTTTATTTATCATCTTTATTTTTGTGACAAATGTTTTCCTTACCTCAATAAATTTTTCTTCATCAATTCCCTATGGATCGACCTCAGACTCCCGAGAATTTATTACTTGATATAACCTGCACTTGGGTTTGCAACTTTTAATCTGCATCACCATGGGGCAAGAAGGAGCACATGCGACCAAGTGTGCAATGAACAACTATTGAAACAAATCAACATTAGAGATGGGCAACTTTGGAAAAAGGGGGTAGATTCGACGGGGGTCGAGCATACCCTTGGTTTCCTAAATTTTGAGGTGCGGGAGGATGATTGGTATAGAAAAGACAAGTTGGGACATATGGACGCGGCGAATGAACATTATTGGCTTGGTATGAGGTTTGGTAATCATTGACTTCTGGCTCTTTCTCCCTTGTTGGTGCCACCGTCTTAGGAAAACTACTCTCTATATTTCTAGTAGGTAATTTACCTGATCTTACAAGATTCTCAATCCTTTCTCTAGTTGAAATTAGGTTAGAAAAATCCCTATAGGCAGCCCTTGTCATCAGCCCAATAAAAGGTGCTCCTAAGGTCCCCATAAAGTACAAGCTCATTTATGATGAAGTCAATGGAGATTGAACCTAGGTTGCCAATATTCTCCATCTTTGAGCATATAACTTGAAAGTCTTATCATTCTTCTTTTGCATTGCCCCTAGCTATTCTCGGGTAGGTGTAGTGTCGATGTTGAATCAATATTACCCTAAGAATAGATTTGTCAAATCATCCCAATAAGAAATCTTTGAATGGTCAAGTTGCATGTGCCATTCTAAAGCTGGCCTAGTCAGGCTTTCATAAAAGAAATTCATTAGGAATTTTTTATCCCATGGCCAAATGGCCATTTTAGTGATGTAAGTCTTCAGATGAAACTTCAGATTGGTGCTTCCATCGTACTTTGAGAAATCTGGAATTTTGAAGTCCTTAGGGATATTAACTTCAGCCTCTGGGCACAATTCATCTATTCCCACTGAGCCATACAGGTTAAGGCCTTCAATAGCTTTAATTTGCTTTTGCATCTTTTTGATTAATTCATCTATGAATTTTTCTTTTTCTGAGTTGTTGTTCATGAATATTTTCACTGGCTGCTCATAAGTGGCTTTTGCATTATTATTCTTCCCTTCAAGATTTCTATTCATGGAATCATGTCCTTTATTTGCATCTACTCCAGTGTTGGCAGGGGTTCCATTTGTTATTCTAAAGGTCTCAATTATCTGTCTTAGTAAATTCTCGACCATTGATTGTCCTTCTGCCATCACATCGAATCTTCCCCTTATTCCATCCATCTTTTGACCTAAATTTCTTTTCGAGATTGACATCTCTTGCATCCTAGTTTGCGACTTAGTCTCGTAGGTTCGGGTTTGTGCGATCTACGTTTTTCGAGGATGAGCAATGGTTCAAAGCTTTTACCTTCAAATTATTATTTTATCAAAAGATCAATAATTGTGCTCATTATTTGTTAGAGGACCGTTAGTGGTTTTAAGTCAAGTAGATTTGAAGTAGGTTTTAATAGTTCTCTAACAAATCTTTTTGAGGAATAGCAAAGAGATTAGAGTATGGCAAAAAAACATGGTGCAAGGATGCAAAGTATGCTCTCTTTTTTTGCCTTCATTTTTTTAAAAAAAATTATTTCAATATATAGGATGAATGCAATTATGAATAAATAGTTGGTCCTTTAATAGTGACTTGCCCCATTTTTTTGTAAAAGAAAAAGAAGTTTATTTTTATCTGAGCAAAAAAAATTTCTTTAAGAGGGGTATGATTATGGCTTATCACATTAATGGACCACACTACTTATGATGTATATGTATGACATGGATAAATCTAAATGTAATGAAAAGGTACGCTCCCTTTGTGCCCTACGGGATTGCCTTAAATTTGGAAAGTTTTATCTTAAGGATCTATGAATCTTTCTAATTCATAGGAACTTTCATTGGGTGGCTCTACTATTCTAAAGGCTAGAGCTAAATCCCATTTTAGAATGTTGACCACAAATAGTAGGTAAATCACTAGGTGTGGGACATTCATGAATAGACACACTCTAGATGAGGCTTTCACGATAACCAACTAGGATATACATCTAAAATGGCTACCACTACGCAACCTCTACCTAACTTAAGCTTCACTCAGACCCGAGTATAGGGTCCCACTCGAATGTGTGTGATAAATGTGTAGGTGCAGTGGGTGTAAAAGCATACAAACCTTCATAATCCTAAGGACTACCCACATCCTGTAAAACAAAACAAACATAAAACAAAATACAAAAATTCTTTATCCTAGGGTTTGCATAGCAAATAAAAATTATAGTTAAAATAATCAATAAACAAATACAAAAAAAGGTAAAACAAACATATAAATGTCACAATACTTGCATAACCAACATATAAAGGCTTGACTCTTAAGTGTCCCTAATGGAGTCACCATTTGTTATGATCGGGATAGCGGAGGGAGCGATGAAAAATAAATTTCTAAGAAATGAAATAAAGTTGCCACAAATTTTATTTAAGTCAAGAAAAAATTGGAAAACTTTTTTGTTTTAGGAAAACCTGGTGTTTTAAAACAAGTTGGATTTGGAATTCGATTATGCATAGGGAAAGATGAAAATTTAATCTCACGCACCCCTAATACATCTGTGTTAAAACGGTTGCCTTAGTTAATTGTGCAAATAAAATTGATAACCTTTAGAAATATTTATTTTACCCCTTTTTAGAAGATAGAAAAGAATTAACAAATAATTATGAAAATTTAATTTTTGACTTGACAGAATAGAGATTCTACTCCAACGTATCCTCGGGTGTAATGAGGAATTTAAAATCACGTCATTCTTTAGAAAAATGATTGTAGGTTGGTTGTTTTTAATTTTGAAAAGATTTTTATTTTGAAAATTTATTTGATTTTTTTTTTATGTTTTAAAAAAATGAATCCTCAAGTTATCACAACTTAAATGATTCTAAAAATTACAGAAGTAACAAGCTATCGCAACTTAGTTAATACCATTTTATTTGATTGTGGGTTACTTCAATTATTTTATTTTTCCTTAAAAAGATTGTAAAATCGACAACTAAGAAAAGACAATATTAGCAACGTGATTAAAAGAAACATGCTAACAAGTAAGATAAGCATAAACAAACAAAAGCATAAACAAAATCTCAAAAAAGTCAACAAGGGGAACCTAAATCTAAACGAACTCAAAATATTTTCCTTAAATTTTTTTAAATAATTTTTTAAACTTTTAAAAAAAAAAAAAAAACAAGCTTCATTTTTTTGTTCTTTTTTTTTTATTTTTTAAGGAAAACTAATCTACCTTAAAAGTCAATCTAAACTACACATGATTAGAGACAACCTTGGCCCATTTCACTAATTTGAACAAAGTTTTTCACCCAAACCCATCTAATAATTTCTTATCTTTTTCCTTTTTTGTATTTTTATTATCATCAGAAATAAAATAAAAAAAGTAAATGAAAGAGACATTTGGTTGCTGGAGGAATAAAACAAAAACTAGCAACAGGAAAGGCTAGCAATGGAGCTTGGAACGACAAAGATTTGGGTAGTGACTGTTCGATGATGGATCGTGGTGGCTGGCAGCTAATACCTGGATGAGTCGCGAGTTTTGGGTCACGTGCGATGGTGGATCTAGACAGCAGGTGGCTCTGCGTTGGTGGTCCATAGAAGATGACACAACGATGGAGGATAGCGACTGGGAGGTGGTGTGAGGTGCGGCTAGCGTTGGCTGAGGCTTTCTTTGGGATGGTGATTTTGGGTTTGCAGGGGTTTGGTGGGCGTAGGGGAGTACGGGTTGTGAGTCTAGAACAGAGGCTGGTGGTTTGGGTTTTGGTCTCGATTGGTGTGCGACGACGCGATGGCAACTCGACGACAAATGGTGGCCTGACTTACTGGAGGTGTATGTAGTACGGTGCCATGGTGCAGTGGGCGTGCAAGGGAGGCTTGGGTGGAACAGGGTAGTTTGACTATGGAGGTTTGGGTTTTGTTATTTGCTAGTTTATTTTGTAAGAGTGTGAGTGGTGGTGAGTTTTGAGGTTGTGATGGTGATTTGGTTTCTCGTGGTTCTTTGTTGGTGTGATTGTAGTATAAGCTAAAGGTGTTTGGTGCATTGGCTAAAAGGAATTGGTTAGTTGTGGTGACTGGATTTTGGTGTTCATAGATAGGGAGGTTCATGGAGGTTTATGGATGTTCATGGCTATGAGGGGGTTTTGAGATTTTGGTGATGATTGTGAAGGGGTTCTAATGGTGGTTGCTGGAGGTTTATGAACTGCTGATTGAAAAAAGAGAGAATCTCCTCTATAAAATGATTAGTGGGGTTGAAATTTGGTTTGGTTTTGGGTTGTAGTTCACTCAATGGAAGGTTTCTTTAAGCACTAGAGAAACTAAGATCAAGACCATAACCAAACCAATCTTCCTCACAGTGCCCCCTTTTTCATGTATTTTCCCATCACTCAATATTACACTGTATCTCCCTCTGTACGGTTCCTTCCCCATTGCTTTGCTGCCTATTCCATGTTTTATAAGCAAGAAATCAAATCTTTTTGGATATGGTCAACTTAGGTAACAACATATAGCAGAACATTGGTCTTTTTTCAATTTCTTCTTTGATGAATTTTTCTTGCTTTTTGACGCTACACTCCATTGAGTTGTCTACCCCTTACTCTATTCAAAATCACTTTAAGCCTTGGGTTGTGTGAGATCAGAATGTGTGATCTTTTTTCACTCTATTTTTACCTTTCATATTTGCTTCCTTTTTTCCTTGTTGCTGTTATCTTCATTTTTGGGTGTTTTATCTTCAACCTTTTCTTTTTTGCAATTTTTCTACCAAGGTTTGTTTTTGTTTTTATTAGTCAATTGCATTAAAAACTTTTGGCTTATATGCTTGATAATTTTCTATTCTTCATGCAACGTTCCTCCCTTTATTATTTTTAATAATCTAATTGCCCTATTTTATTAAAGAAATATTTGATTGGATTTTTTTTGTTTTTTTTATTTTATTCTGAATTAAAAGATTTAAATGACCTAAATGAAATTGGGTGTTCACAATATTATTTATTTATTTATTTATTTTTGTCTTTTTTAAAGAAATTGATGCCAATGCTAGGATGAAATTAGCATTGGATCTATTTGGATCTCTAAGCAATGAAATTACAGAAGTTGTATCCAATAAAGTTGAATCCTTATAGGAGGTAGCATTCAACCCACAAGTGAGGGGGCAGGCCAAGCTGATGATTGCACAAGCGATGGCTACAAGAATAAAAACAAGAGCATAAAGAACCATAAACAAGCAAATGTCGAAATCATCTTCAAGTCTGTAAATAATACCAACTTACAACTAATGGACAATTACTTTAAAACTTTTTTGTTCACTGTACCTTTGACATATGGTTTAAATAAGTTAAAGGATGTACATAGTCACAGGAACTACTTGATGCACACCATGTTAATTTTGACTAACTATGAAATTTATGCTATACCAAGATTGGTCGACATTTGCACTCAACTACTTAAGTTAACATGGTTGTTCTTTATTCATGTCTAACCTTCCCTCCAGGTGTGTCAACATGGAGCGAGTCGAAAGGGCTAGCCTGAATAGCCCAATTAATTTGGTGGGTTGGCCCGAAAAAATTAAGGTAAAATGATATTTGCTGCAATTGGCCTACCATGCCCAATTTTGGTCTAGCTTTCAATAAGGATCATGTCTAACCTTCCTTCCTGGTGTGTCAACATGCAGCGAGTCGAAAGGGCTAGCCTGAATAGCCTAATTAATTTGGCGGATTGGCCCAAAAAGTTTAAGGGAAAATGACATTTGCTGCAACTGGCCTACCATGCCCAATTTTGGTCTAGCTTCCAATAAGGATCACCAACCCACTGGCCCAATGTTATATTATTTAATTAATAATTAATGTGATATGTAAACAATTTGAACCTTAATTTTATGAATATCAATTCGTATTTATTTCATTGTCTTGGTCTTTGTAAGAAAAAGATAAAAAATATTACCCCCAACTCATTGTATACACAATAACACAACTAACTTAATATATTTTTATATTTATGTATTTTATACTTTGTTCAACTTTATATAAATGGACATCATTTGATAAGCTACCAGTTGAATATGCTACTGTGAATTTTATAGGACACTATATATACATCTACATCTACATACATATATATATATTGAAAATTTAAAATGAAATTGTCATTTGGACTAATTATTTTATTTATTTGTCATTGGCCTAAAACTAAGTAACCCAAATAGCCTATTGTTCACTAATTTGTAACCCAAATAGCCTATTGTTCACTAATTTAATTTTTTGTTTCTAGATTAAATTAATTTTTAAAAAAAACTTTTTAGGTTGCTGGGCCAACCCGCCTAACCCAAAGCCTGCAACGGGTTTGGCTAGCCTGGGCTACCAAAGTTCTACCTCGAGACATACTTGCCCACATTGGCTCGCCTCAAAAAATCGCCCAGACTAAAGTGGCCCAACCCATTTTACTAACCACTAACTATAATTACACCCAAGTGCAATTTAACACCCTCCTATATTAGTAGCTCTGCACTTCTCACACTAATTTATATTATTAAATACATTTCACGTTTTTTTTCCATATATCACTCAAGAAATTGATGTACACAATGAAATTCATTTACATAGATCTTAACAGTATAAGCTAAAAAACAATATCATCATACCAAAAATGTGTGATATGAAACTGAATCCTCATCGTTTCAGGCAGGTGTATATCTTCTTGTCTCGTTTGATCCATCACTTGCGTCGAACTACTAGGAATATTACAATACTGAAAATCTATGTTATCATTCTACAGTTGGTCCAAAACAAAATTATTATTAGGTTCCACTAAATAGTTAATTATATAATGGGTTTAACATGAAACATTCATAAAATAAATTAACAAACACTTGTAATGGAAGGTTTATTTCATGTAGTCGAATATTGATTGCACATAGTCGACTACTAATCAGTAGTAATGAATTATAGACTAAGTCCTTCCTTACCATAAAGCATGGACCACCACAAATAGAGGGTTGGGACATTGCATTTATGGTTTGAAATCCAAACTCACTAAACCCTTCATCAACCCTACTCATGCTCCGACTATACTCATGCTGCACAATGAATATCAAAACACCACACACAATAATCTCTACCAATTGATTAGAAAATATATATATATAAATTAACAATACAAGGTATTCTTGTATAAAGATTATTTCGATTGAGTCTCAACCACTTAATGCAAGGTAGCATCACTCACATATGAATTCAAAAACTCAAATTCTTCTGCTACCAATTTAGTAGGCATCTCAGTGGTCCCACTTGCCATCCTCTTATCCAAGGGGCAAAATGGTATGGTGTGACTAGATTGGCCACAGTAAGAACATTTATAAGTCCTTGGTCTTCAGGTAGGACCACTTGGTCCACAGCCTTTGGTTCTAACTCGGATCAGGTTCAAAACTACATCATTGCCCCTAGAAGTGCCATTGTGACCATGCCTTTCTATACAAAGCTCTTTAAACTGACTTGTCTTCTTCATAATATCATCTCTGGCTTTAAGAAAGATATCCCCATATTGGACTACAAAATGCATCATTCTATTTCGAAGAAGTTGTGATAAAACATCTCCCCTTATCATTGCAATGATAGCCCCATTGGCCTTGCTCAACAGATGGGAGTCAAGAAATGGATTACCCATGGCTTCTTTGGTCCACTGAACATTAATGCAAGATCAAGGAATTTTTCTCATGTTCAGTTGCCTCATCACAAACAGCATATGCATGCATAGAATGTAAGCTCCAAAGCCTTTTGGTGGCTTAGGTTGTAAGTTGTGTTTTGATGATATCAACTACATTAAAAATTATGAGCATTTGTTCTTAAGCATCTTGATTGTACTAACTTGATATTTGTGGAGTTTTCTTGTTAGTAATAAATTTTTCAGGACTAAATCAGTTATAAGGAAGCTTTCTTGATGATTAAAGAGGACTAAGAAGATCAATTTCTGACTTGAGAGAGTTCAAGGTGCATCTTGAGAAAGTTCCTAAAAAACTTGAGAGAGTTTATCCTGAGAAGGTTGTGAGAAAATTCAAGAATGAGAGGATTCTCCACAAGGACCAAATGAAGAGCAAATTAGAGTTAAAAGGAAGTTATCATCATCCAAGTTATCGAGATGAAACATGAACATGATGATGTAATTAAAGATCAAAAGGTGTTGAGAAACTTTAAGCTTGAGAGAGTTACTGAGAAGGTTAGCTGGTATGAAGCTTGAGAGAGTTCTTGGGTAGAAACTTAAGTGAGTGCGCTGACTCAACATAAATAATAAAATAATGGCTACATGCCACAAGAAGAACAAATAATCATTGAATGCCTCTAACAGTTACTTTTCACATGCTATAAAAGGCTCTAAGTTTGAAATAAAAAAAGTTAAACAATTGGAGAATAATCTGAGAAAGATAAAAGCTCATACACGAAGAACAACTCTTTCACCTCTACCTACTTTAATTTATTTTGAAACTAAAATTCTTAGTAAGTGTGTTGTAGGTTCTACAAAACTAAGTTTATACACTCTTTGAGTGATTTCCTGACCTACCAACTTGTATCAAATAGTTACAACCTATTTTTGATTGTTGAGTGTTGGTGGTGAGCTTGTGGGTTGTGCAAGCCACTTGTAAGTGATAACTACATAAAATGTAGTTATTAGTACCCTATTTCTATGCTTTAAAGACTACTTAGTCCTTGTCTATATGAATATTTGGAAGGTTTTATGCTTATATTTGTCAAATTATGATTTGGACACTTTCCTATGTGATATTGAGCAAATTGTACTTATTTGATATATGATTGAATGCATTTGTATCTGTTATTGATTAGGTATTTTCTCTATATTGGGAAGGGTTCCAAACAAGCTCAAATGTGGAGAACTTGGATAAAAAGTGGAAGAGAAAGCCAAATCTGCATCTCGGTAGGCAACGTCGCGACGTGGGAAATTGAACGCCGCGACATGGTGCATCCCCTGCATCAGTACAGAAGACCCAAGGCCAAGGCACCGTGATGTTGAGAGTGCACGCCTCGAGCGTTGGTGACCTAAATACGTGCGTGCTGCGACGTTAGCATATTTTGCGCCGCGGCGTTCCCTATTTTTCTACGCCTATAAATACTATTTTGTTAGATTTTAGGTTAGAGAGTTTTCATAGTTTAGAGAAGCTGCGGTTGGAAATCATATTTTGGAGGCTGAGGGAGCCTAAGGAGGCAAGGATGGAGGTCATCTTCCTTATGGATGATGATTCAAGCTTCAATAATCACACTTAATGAGTTTCCTTCCTTCTCCATTCTCTTTCCTCTCTTCCTTATCTTTTGAACATGGTTTTTGTGTAGTAATTTCGTGTTTAATGATTAGTTGAGCTGTATTTAGGGATTACTTTGAATCTTTGAATGAATATTAATGATTTTGTAATCTTTTGAGTATATATTGATATTTAGTTATGTTCAATCATATAGTTCTTAATGCTCTTGAAGGTTTGATCAGCTTTTGAGTGATTTATTGAAATATGATGAACCTAAACATAGGAATTTGGATTTTAGATCATATGTATGGTTGATGCATGTTCGATGAATTCAATTAGCTTGGATAAGTTGATTCACTAACTGGATAGAAATATACCTTTTAACCATGCAGAGTGTGTGATTGAGAATAGATCGTTCAAGAGTGGAGTTTGCACTAGTTCTCATGGAAACATAGTGAATTAGGTAAATGAAACTATATTTGATTGACCTAGACATAGGCTTTTAACTAAATCAGATTCTCAAGCTAACCTAATCATTTTGTTTATATGGCTCATAAGGATTACTTGTTATCAATTGAAGTAAGAGGTGAAAAAGGATTCCCTGCTTCTTTTAATTAGTTTAGATACTTATCTCTCAATTTATATATCCTTGAATAGAATTAATTAAGCTATTGATTAATATTTAGCTATGGAAGCCAATATCCTCGTGGGAACGATCTCTTTCTCTATATCTGTATTACTTGAATGACTCGTGCACTTGCGGTAGAAATGGTCTAACAAGTTTTTGGTCAAGAAAATAAGTTTTTATATTATGAAAGGACCAAGAATTTGCTTAACAAGTTTTTGATGTCGTTGCTAGGGATATGGTTTAATTCTATATGGCTAATATCAACAATGAGTTTAGTTAGTTCTAATTCAAACTGTATAGTTCTTTTTCATTTAAGTTTCATTCTTTGTATTTTAGGTTCAATAAATGGTGGATGAGTATAGTCACTCGAGGTCTTTGAGGGAGTTCGCGACCCCTAAATGGAGACCTCTAATCAGGCGAAAGAAGGCCTACCATCCGATCCATCCATTTTGTGATCTAACCGGCAATAATGCAAAGAGATATACACTAGAGTGTATTGTGGCAGTTTGCCTAATGACAAAGTCCTACCAGGACTGTAAACTAGGCCCTTCTTGGGAGGAACCCCAAGTTTATATTAAATTCTTGTCTTTACTTTTAGTATAAATAGGTAGTAAGTTGAATTTTGTATGTTAATATGTTTATGTTAATTTTGTTTATGTATATGTTAATATGTTTATGTTAATTATGTTAGCATGTTAATATGTTAGTATATAGATTTTGTTAGTTTTTAAGTCTTATTTATGTCTTAATTGTGTTAGTTTTTGTTTCGTTAAGTTTTATGTATTATTTATGTTAATTTTTATATAGGTTAGTATGTTAACATGTTAGTTTAATGCTTTTAGTTAGTTTTTATGTTTTTGTTAAGTTTTAGGTATTAAATATGTTAGTATGTATATTTTGTAGTTTTAATATGTTTATGTTATGTTTATAGTAATTTAGCTTTTTAAACAAGTTTTGCTTGTGCTAGTGACCACTTTGAGGCAATTCCAGTAGCAAAATGGTGTTTGCTGCTAAATTTTGCGGTATGATCTCTCACGTCATGATGTTGGCATGTTTCATACCGCAACGCTTGTGAGATTTTGCTACAGAATTCTGCAGATGAGCTATAACATCGCGACGTTGGCAATTTAATGTCACAGCGTTGTGCTCTGCTTTGTACATATTTCTTTTATTTTTGATGTTTTTCTAGATTTTAGATGCTCAGATTAACTATGTGCATAAATTTGATAAGTTTAGGTGCCAATGCAAAGTGAGGACTTTGTCCCACTTTGATTTGAGGGAGTATCATTATGTGCTTTAATTATAATGAACTATTTGAATGCATGTGATGATATTTTCTAGATGCAGTTGTGATAGCCACCATATTTTCATGATTTTCTATTACTTTGGCTATTACTGATGATGGATTTAAAGAAGTTTCAATTTTTAATATTATCTAAATGTAGTCATGCATGCTTGATGAAAAAGTTGGATTTATTTAAATGGATGATATGTTACAAAAATGCTAGTGTTATTATAGTCGTCCATTGATGTGAAAGTTGCTATTTACCCTCTTTTTCGTGAAACTTTATATGATCTTAAAGTATTTGAAACAGTTTAGTTACTTTTGATGCATGATTTACATTATACTTAGATTCAAGTGTAACTTTGAAAATGATAAGAGTACATGTTTAGAGAATATTTATAGATGTATATGTAGAGTTTTGATTATTCTAGAAATTGTCGTTTTAACTCTCTTGAAGTGAACTACTAGGTTATGCATTATTGAGGAAATGATTAGGGCATTGTTTGGACCGACTGAGCCTTTCAAGCTTACCATGATTGATTATATCATAGGTCCCATTTTGAAGCCTTATAATTGTTTGGGCTTATTTGTTTTTCATTGCGATTGTGTTCATTAACTTGTTAACCATTCAAATGTATGTTACATTTTCTTCCTACCATTATTATTTGTTGAGTACATAATATGTTATTTCTTCAAGTAAGTCTAATGATTAGGGGTGTTAATGAATATTCAATATAAAATGAGCCTGAATGAACCAGATGCAGTAAAAAAAAAAGAAACAAAAAGCATTGCTTTGAAAAGAAAAGAAAAGAAAAGAAAGAAGAAAAAATCAAAAGGCAAAAAGAAAAGCAAAGCTTAAGAGAAGTAAAGTGTAAAAAGCATCAGAATGGCTCTGGCGAGTTTTCTGCATTCGCTGTTGAATACCCTGCGAAAATCATGTGGTAGCTTATGACTTGAAATAACATGTTTATGTTTCTCAATGTTTGTATTTGATCCTATCCTTTTATTCTGTTACCCATTACCATTGGCCTAGCATTACAAGCTAATAAAGTCCCTTTTGATCCTCAATTTTGTGTGATTTACATTAGCAGAGAGAGAGTTAGTTTACAATTTTGTGGATTTTGCAATTCATATATGTGTAGGTTCATAAACTTATCCAGATATGTATGACTTGATTAAGATAAGTTTGACTTGCATGTTTATGGATAATGTGATTTGCATGAAAGGAAGCTAGATTGTTAGCATGTAAAGAATTGTGTATGTGTGAAGCTGGTTTTGGGGCATTTGCGCTTTTTAAGGATGGCTGCAATCGTTATACACTAGTTGTGGATTTGAAAAGAAAGAAAAGAAAATTGAAATTTTGTTATTTGCTAAATGAATGAATGAGTTTGAATTGTTAAGCAGATTTACTTACTTCTATTTTGTTTTGCTTGAAGACTAGCAAAATTTAGGTTTAGGAGTGTGATAACTCCATAAAATGTAGTTATTGGTGCCCTATCTCTATGCTTTAAAGACTGTTTATTCCTTGTCTATAATGCATATTTAGAAGGTTTTATGCTTATATTTATTAAATTATGATTTAGACACCTTCCCATGTGATATTGAGCCAATTGTGCTTATTTGATATGTGATTTAGTGGATTTGTATTTGTTACTAATTTGGTATTTTCTCTATATTAGGAAGGGCTCTAAACAAGCTCAAATGTGGAGAACTTAGACAAAAAGTGGAAGAAAAAGCCAAATCTGCATTTCAGCAGGCAACGCCGCGACGTGGTGCATCCCTTGCATCAGTATAGAAGACCCGGGGCCAAGGCGTTGTGACATTGAGAGTGGACGCCTCGGGCGTTGCAGACCTAAATATGTGTACGCCGCCACATTGGCATGTTTTGCGCCGCGGCGTCTCCTATTTTTCTACGCCTATAAATACTGTTTTATTAGATTTTAGGTTAGAGAGTTTTCATGGTTTAGAGAAGCTACGACTGGAAATCACGTTTTGGAGGCTGAGGGAGCCAAATGAGGCAAGGATGGAGGTCATCTTCCTTATGGATAATGATTCAAACTTCAATGATCACACTTAATGAGTTTCCTTCCTTCTCCTTTCTTTTTTCTCTCTTCCTTATCTTTTGAACATGGTTTTTGTGTAATAAATTCGTATTCAATGATTAGTTGAGCTGTAGTTAGGGATTACTTTGGATCCTTGTATGAATATTGATGATTATGTAATCTTTTGAGTATATATTGATATTTAGTTATGTTCAATCATATGGTTCTTAATGCCCTTGAAGGTTTGATCAGCTTTTGAGTGATTTGTTGAAATCTGATGAATCTAGACATAGGAATTTGGATTTTAGATCATATGTATGGTTGATGCATGTTCAATGAATTCAATTAGCTTCGATAAGTTGATTCACCAACTAGACAAAAATATACCTTTTAGCCATGCATAGTGTGTGATTGAGAATAGATTGTTCAAGAGTGGAGTTTGCACTAGTTCTCATTGAAACATAGTGAATTAGCTAAATGAAACTATGGTTGATTGACCTAGACATAGGCTTTTAACTAAATCAGATTCTCAAGCTAACCTAATCATTTCGTTTATATTGCTCATAAAGATTACTTGTTATCAATTGAAGTAAGAGGTGAAAAAGGATTCCCTATTCTCTAATTCTCAACTTTAATTCAATTTTAAAGCTTTTAAGTTCTTTTAATTAGTTTAGATACTCCTTGAATAGAATTAATTAAGCTATTGGTTGATATTTAGCTATAGAAGCCAATATCCTCGTGGGAACGATCTCTTACTCTGTATCTGTATTACTTGAATGACCTGTGTACTTGCGGTACAAATGGTCTAACAAGTTTTTGGTCAAGAAAACAAGTTTTTATCTTATAAAAGGACCAAGAATTTGCTTAACAATTTTTTGGCGCCGTTGCTTGGGATGTGGTTTAATTCTATATGGCTAATATCAACAATGAGTTTTGTTAGTTCTAATTCAAGCTGTATAGTTCTTTTTCATTTAATTTTTCATTCTTTGTATTTTAGGTTCAATAAATGGTGCATGAGTATAGTCACTCGAGGCCTTTGAGGGAGTTCGCGACCCCTAAATGGAGACCTCCAATCAGGCAAAAAAGGCCTACCATCCAATCCATCAATTTTGTGATCAAACCGGCAATGATCCATGGAGATATACATTGGAGTGTAGTGTGGCGGCTTGCCTAATGACAAAGTTCTGCTAGGACTATAAACTAGGCCCTTCTTAGGAGGAACCCCAAGTTTATGTCAAATTCTTGTCTTTACTTTTAGTATAAATAGGTAGTAAGTTGAATTTTGTATGTTAATATGTTTATGTTAATTTTGTTTATGTATATGTTAATATGTTTATGTTAATTATGTTAGTATGTTAATATGTTAGTATATAGCTTTTATTAGTTTGTAAGTCTTATTTATGTCTTAATTGTGTTAGTTTTTATTTCGTTAAGTTTTAAGTATTGTTTATGTTAGTTTTTATATAGGTTAGTATGTTAATATGTTAGTTTAATGCTTTTAGTTAGTTTTTATGTTTTTGTTAAGTTTTAGGTATTAAATATATTAGTATGTATATTTTGTAGTTTTAATATGTTTATGTTATGTTTATAATAATTTAACTTTCTGAACAAGTTTTGTTGGTGCTGGTGACCACTTTAAAATAATTCCAGCAGCAAAACTGTGTTTGCTGCTAAATTTTGCTGTCTGATCTCTCACGCTGCGACGTTGGCATGTTTCACGTGTGGCGCTCGTGAGATTTTACTGCAGAATTCTACAGACGAGCTATAACACCGTGGTGTTGTGCTCTATTTTGTACATGTTTCTTTTATTTTTGATGTTTTTCTAGATTTTAGTATGCTCAGATTAACTGTGTGCATAAATTTGATAAGTTTAGGTGTCAATGCAAAGTGAGGACTTTGTCTCACTTTAGTTTGGGGGAGTATCATTATGTGCATTGATTATAATGAACTATTTGAATGCATGTGATGATATTTTCTAGATGCAGTTGTGATAGCTACCATGTTTTCATGATTTTCTATTACTTTAGCTATTACTGATGATGGATTTGAAGAAGTTTCAATTTTTAATATTATGCAAATGATGTTATGTATGCTTGATGAAAAAGTTAGATTTATTCGAATGCATGATATGTTGCAAAAATGCTAGTGTTATTATAGTCATCCATTGATGTGAAAGTTATTATTTGCCCCTTTTTTAATGAAATCTTATGTGATCTTGAAGTAGGTGAAACAGTTTAGTTGCTTTTGATGCATGATTTACATTCTACTTAGATGCAAGTGTAACTTTGAAAATGATAAGAGTGCATATTTAGAGAATATTTATGGATGTACATGTAGAGTTTTGATTATTCTAGAAATTGTTGTTTTAACTCTCTTGAGGTGAAATTCTAAATTATGCATTATTGAGGAAATGATTAGGGCATTGTTTGGACCGATTGAACCTTTCAAGCTTACCCTAATTGATTATATCATAGGTCCCATTTTAAAGCCTTATAATCATTTGGCCTTATTTGTTTTTCATCGCAATTGTGTTCATTAACTTGTTAACCATTCAAATGCACGTGAAAGCATTACATTTTCTTCCTACCATTATTGTTTGTTGAGTACATAATATGTTATTTCTTGAAGTGAGTCTAATGATTAGGGGTGTTAATGAATATTCAATACAAAATGAGATTGAAGGAACCAGATGCAGTCAAAGAAAAGAAACAGAAAGCGTTGCTTTGAAAAGAAAAGAAAAAAAAGAAAAAAAATCAAAAGGGAAAAACAAAAGCAAAGCTTAAGAGAAGCAAAGTGTAAAAAGCATCAGAATGGTTCTGGCGAGTTTTCTGCATTTGCTGTTGAATACCCTGCGAAAATCATGTGGTACCTCATGACTTGAAATAACATGTTTATATTTCTCAATGTTTGTGTTTAATCCTATGCTTTTATTTTGTTACCCATTACCATTGGCCTAATATTACAAGCTAATAAAGTCCCTTTTGATCTTTAATTTTGTGTTATTTACATTAGTAGAGAGAGAGTTAGTTTACAATTTTGTGGATTCTACAATTCATATATGTGCAGGTTCATAAACTTATCTGGATGTGTATGCCTTGATTAAGATAAGTTTGTCTTGCATGCTTGTGGATAATGTGATTTGCATGAAAGGAAGCTAGATTGTTAGCATATGAAGGATTGTGTATGTGTGAAGCTGGTTTTGGGGCATTTGTGCATTTTAAGGATGGTTGCAATCATTATACACTAGTTGTGGATTTGAAAAGAAAGAAAAGAAAATTGAAATTTTGTTATTTAATGAATGCATGAATGAGTTTGAATTGTTAAGCAGATTTACTTAGTTCTATTTTGTTTTGCTCGAGGACTAGAAAAATTTAGGTTTAGGGTGTGATAACTCCATAAAATGTAGTTGTTGGTACACTATCTCTATGCTTTAAAGACTGCTTAGCCCTTATCTACAATGCATATTTGGAAGGTTTTATACTTATCTTTGTCAAATTATGATTTGGACACCTTCCTATATGATATTGAACAAATTGTGCTTATTTGATATGTGATTGAGTGGATTTGTATTTGTTATTGATTTGATGTTTTCTCTATATTAGGAATGGCTCCAAACAAGCTCAAATGTGGAGAACTTGGACAAAAAGTGGAAGAAAGAGCAAAATCTACATCTTAGCAGGCAACGCCGTGACGTGGTGCATCCCCTGCATCAGTATAGAAGACCCAAGGCCAATGTGTCTTGATGTTGAGAATGGACGCATCGAGCGTTAGTGACCTAAACATGCGCGCACCACGACGTCGACAAGTTTTGCGCCGCTGCTTCTCCTATTTTTCTGCGCCTATAAATACTACTTTATAAGATTTTAGATTAGAGAGTTTTCATAGTTTAGAGAAGGTGCGACTGGAAATCAAGTTTTGGTGGCTGAGGGAGCCTAAGGAGGCAAGGATGGAGGTCATCTTCCTTATGGATGATGATTCAAGCTTCAATGATCACACTTAATGAGTTTCCTTCCTTCTCATTTCTCTTTTCTCTCTTTTATCTTTTGAACATGGTTTTTGTGTAGTAATTTCATGTTCAATGATTAGCTGAGCTGTATTTAGAGATTACTTTGGATCCTTGTATGAATATTGATGATTTTGTAATCTTTGAGTATATATTGATATTGAGTTATGTTCAATCATATGGTTCTTAATGTTCTTCAAGGTTTGATCAGCTTTTGATTGATTTGTTGAAATCTGATGAACCTAGACATAGGAATTTGGATTTTATATCATATGTATAGTTTATACATGTTCAATGAATTCAATTGGCTTGGATAAGTTGATTGCTAACTGGATAGAAATATACCTTTTAGCCATACATAGTATGTGATTGAGAATAGATCGTTCAAGAGTGGAGTTTGCACTAGTTCTCATGGAAACATAGTGAATTAGGTAAATGAAACTATGGTTGATTGACCTAGATATAAACTTTTAACTAAATCAGATTCTCAAGCTAACTTAACAATTCGTTGATGTTGTTTGTAAGGATTGTATATCATTAATTGAAGTATGAGGTGAAAAAGGATTTCTCAAATCTCTAAACCATTATCTTTACTTTCATTTATCGCTTTTATGTCCTTGAATAGAATTAATTAAGCTATTGATTGATATTTAGCTATGGAAGCCAACATCCTCGTGGGAACGATCTCTTACTCTGTATCTGTATTACTTGAATGACCCATGCACTTGCGGTACAAATGGTCTGATAAGTTTTTGGTCAAGAAAACAAGTTTTTATCTTATGAAAGGACCAAGAATTTGCTTAACAGTAAGCTTAGTGAAGCTATTTGTAAGAGCTTGAAGAGGATTGGAAAGAAAGAATACTTTTTGAAACGTGCCTGGAGAGGCTGAGGGAAAAGAATACTCGTTTGTAAGAGCTGAAAAGACTTGGTAAGAAAGAATACTTTGATATAGTGAAAATTCTAGTATTTGATAGGTACTGGACGTAGCCCCAAGTGGTTTAGGGGTGAACCAATATAAATTTTGGTGTCTTGCTTCTCTTCCTTCACTTTAACTTTGTTCAATCTGTTCTGATATTGATTCTAAATAAATTAGAGTTCTTCTCTATAAGAACAAAAATATTTTTGAGTTACAATAAACTTAACAAGAATCTATCCTTATTAAGTGTAAATCTATGTTTTTGGAATTGATTCTTGTTGCTAAGAAAGGTTTTTCAAATATAAGATTTACTACATTAAGTTTTTAATCAAAAAAGAATTCTGTTATAATATGAAAGTGTGAGAGAGTTCAGTTTCATTCAACCAATTAACTCTCTCACGAACTCTCTCACCCTATAATATTTGTTCTTGTTTTCCCTTATTGTGAACTCTTTCACCTAGCTCCTGTACTTTAAAGAAACCTTCTCATCTCCAAGTTTGTTAAACTTGAGAAAGGTGAGATGCAACACAATGCAACCCCTTTTCTTGTGTTACTGCCAACTTCATAGAAGTCCAAAGCTTTCAAACATTTTGCACTAACATTGTATCACCTCGATACTTGCCTCAACCATGACCTACCACCTAGTTTCAGGGAATGGATACTCCGATAAATGGTAGATCTTTTCATCATTTTTGTCATCTACACAAACCAAGTTCAATGAGGCCGCCATCTCAACTGCTCCTTGAATTATTGAACATGGACTCTGTGTACAACTGGATCCCATGTCTTTCTAAGGCAATTAACCTTGAAGATAGCACAGGAGAAGTGTACTTGCTTCAATAATCGTGTTAAGCATCTTTATTCCTCAAGTGCCTTAATGCAAGATCAAAATGATGAACAAATTCTGCCAAGTTATGCTTGCTTTGGAGGAAACCCCCTAAAAATAAGTTTATGCCTCACACCGAGTGGTGGTTCGAACTCCTGTAGAGAACTTACCCTAAGGTAGGCCACACTCTATAATTCTCACTTCCTACCTAACTCATCAATCCATTCCCTGTCATTTGGTTCCATTCACTAGTCAATTTCTCCCAAGCTTCGTCAAACTTCTGCTTCTCAACAACATTAAGCATTAGGTGGGAAAAAGCCTTAGTGAACTCCGACTGACCAGACTTAATTGGCTTTAACATTATGTTCCAAGTGCCAATATCACAATAAATGGTGTGCATTAGGATACACCTCTTTTATAGCCCTCCTCATCGATTTGTCACCATCTATGACCACAAACACTGGCATCTTGTCCATCATTGCAACCAAGAATTGCTTAGCAACCATCTGTACATCCTCACGTTTTCATCCACCAATATGGGTCGTAGTGGTGGTTTACACTAGTCAAAATCACTAAGGGTTTGTTGTATGTATTAGTTTTGTACGTATAATCAAACATCAACATATCCTCAAAGCACTAGTAATCCAATCTTGAACAGCCATTTATCCAAAACAAGTTTTCTAATCGCCCTATGTCATCCTTAGTGAATGAAACAAATAATATTAGCTCAGAACACTTCTTGGCATCGAAGTATGTCAATGCTGCCTTTGCATCACCTGAATTAATCTTCTTCACCCTCATTCTCCCAAGATGGTTGTACAAGTCTACCTTGTTAAACCCTACACCATCGAAGTCACCATTTTGCTCCACCATAAAATTCATCATATGGTTCGTCCTCATCCTTGCATCTTGCATCACCTTAAATTGGGCCTTGTTAGTTTAGGACAACTTCCTAAATGTTGAAATAAAATGCACATACTATGGAGGGACAAGTTCGTGATTGTGCCTTAACTCAACACCTGACACATAATACTTTTCTTCACCCTTTTCAACATGAATAATTAAAAAAGCCTGACCTTTGTTATGGAAATCACGTTTAGGTTCCCTTTGCCTCCCCTCAAGGTTGCTATATTTGGCTGCCCAAACACCACCACACCGATACACCCATTTCCATGTTACATCACCATTCTTTGTACAACCAACATAGTCCTTCTTGATATCAAACCCCATTGCACTTTCATATTCCAAAAACCATTACACAACCTTCTTAAAATTGTCAAACTTTAGCCACTTAACATCTTCTTCATTACGACATCTACATGATTCCTTAAATGCATTCTTAACCTCTGCATTCTCTTCTATCCCCTTGGAACTTTGATATGCTTCAAAATCACCTCCTTCTCCTCTATCTTCTTCATTATTCCAATCATCATCACCATTATCATCAAGTCCAAATCCATAATTAGTCTCACATCCTACGACTGACAGCTCATTAAAATCATATTCTTTAGTATACTTTAAGTCAATACTTCCTTCCTCGTCAAATATTTCATGCTTCTCAAGTTCAAAATCATATTCTTTTATGCAATTTAAGTCAATTCCCTTCCCTTTGTTGCCATCAAATGCCATCTCACCACACTTGTAATGTAGTCAAATACAAACATTATTAAAATAGTGAGTCAATATATAAATGCTACTTATTAATTTTATTCACTTCGAGGCCACTACTACTAAGGGTAACTTCAATTATAAACATTAATAAATTATGAAAATGTGTTAAGCATTACTTCAACTACTTATGACTAAGTTACTTTATAAAGCATGTGCATGTAGTCAACTACATTTTGCTTTTGTCCACTTAACCAAGCATATGTAGTCTATTACGTCTTATTTTGGTCCAATTACTCTTGCTTCTATCGCTTGAGAACCTTGAACATATGAACATTTATTAAACTAAGGTAGTACTTGAAAATGTCATAAGCAATATGCCTCTCACCTTCTTTAGTTGCACCCTAGCTGCTCTTGATCAACTTTGTACTCAAACAAAACCTCTAAGATAGTATCACTCCTTCTTTATGATGAATGAAACCTTAAACACGTACCCAAGTAGTAACACTCCTTCTTTCTCTTTGTGTTTAGCTCTTTATCAAAGACAGTCTCACAAAATTCTACCCTTGACTGAATCACAAAAATGAAAGCAACTACTAGTTTAACATTAATTTTAGCATTAATTTTGCTAGTACTACTTCCCCCACCTCCCCAAGGTCACCTTGCGTCTCTTTTCATTTCAGATAAAAGAAATTATAATAATTAGGAAATCCTATTAACACTATTTACTGACAAATTATAATTTTTTTATTTTATAAATTTATAGTTATTTAGTGAAAAGTGTCAATAAGCAATTGGGAGTGCAAACAGCTTCATGGAGTTTATAATTTTTACCATTTCCTCTCTCTTGCTTATCCGGATATTCTCTCTCTATTTTACATGTTCTTTTCTTTCTTTATTTACTTGCCACATTGCTAGCTCTAACATAAGTTGAAAATGTGTGGCTAAGGTTATTTGCAAAAATGGTTGTTGTTTACAACCTTCAAAAAATATTGTACCAAAGTCAAGCCCTCGAGTTATATATAGCTTTCCTGTGGCTAATTTGAGATATTTCTCTAAGGCCCAATTTGAATATTTCTCTAGCACTACTCTCTTTTGCTTCCCCTTTGCTTCCTTTAGTACTACTCTCTAACAAATGATGTTGTGAGCTCTTCCATTTTTATTCAATTTATAGTTTAAGCATATGAGTATCACATTCCTAGTTGAATCCTAAGTTTATATGAACATGTCAATAGCATTATCATACTGTATCTTTGAAAAATTAGGTTTTTATTTATTAAATCCTCGTGTTTACATATTGCTTTCTTCATTCAACAACTCCTAAATTTCTAGGAATCATTTTAATAGCATTATTCTATTTTTTATTTCTTACTAAATTCATTTTTTTAAGTTTTGTTAGCATTATCTTTGATTAATTATTTTTTAAGAAAAATTAATGCTAAGGATCATTAAAGAGTAATATTTAATTTAAAGAGACCAAAAATGTTAAAATTATTAAGAAGTACTATTCAAATTTTAATTAAAGAGAAAAACCATATGTTCTTAATGGGGTTCAAATGAATACTTGAATAAGGTTGGCAAAGGTAGTTTTCTCTTATGCATGATGATTACGGCGATGGTGTGAGGGGGTAGGTACCTGCGAAAGACACTCTGATGCTTAAGTTAGACTATGCACAAGGTGGGTAGCATTTGGAATTAGATTGATACCTTCATTACCTTGTGTGGTATTTATAGGAACGTCTTGGGTGATAAAAATCATAGTTAAATCTGCATTAAATGTTATTAATTAGGATAAGAATCCAATGAGATTGTTATCTCATATAATTGATTCCTCTATTTATGAGGGATGTAACTAACGTACATATCTACGAAGGATCTTGTGAGAGATTTGCTGCTCATAAATAAGTTAATTTACTTATCTAATAGCGCTTATCAATATTTTGGATATAATTCTAGTGGGCCGAGTTGCTTATGAACTGCTAACTAGAAACCTAGTCTAGAACAGTTGCTTCCAGCTTGGTGCTTAGATGTGATAGCTGAGTGTCAAGATATTTGAGTTCAACAGAAGTAAATAACATGCATGGGACAAAAGGATCCAATTCATAACATAAATACTAGATCTCACGATATTTTTTAATAAAGGGTTAAGGTCTGTGATATGTTATAGAATGCCCCTAGTGTTAACGAATAAGGTCGGGATCTGAAATGGATCACTCTTCTTAAAGTCATTACACTGTCATCCAGGATTCATAATAGGATGCCCCCATACAGATTTTGTTTGTGAGGCCCATTCAATTCTAAAAGTAATTTGATCTCAAATCGAGATCCGTATTATGATTTATCATAATATCATGATGCAAGTCTGTGATCTGGCATAAATGTCTTTTTGCAACATCACATGCCGCTTCAACTCTAAGCGTTGTTCTCTCAACTGTTTTGTCAGGTATAATATGCCACCTAGTCAAAAGATAGTGGAAGCTATCGTTTGGGATTTGTACTGCCATGATTACTATTTCAAATTTGATGGGTATTCCCCATTTTATCCCTTCTCAAGGCGACGGCTAAGGGAGGTTTTCCCTCGCCTATAAATAGGGAGTGAGGGGAACCCCCTCACTTTTATGCTTTCTTTGTATTTCTACTTCCGTTTTTAGCAACCTAGGCAATTTCTAGCGAGACACCAGTGACCATTTTCTTGCAGTTTCAACCTCTTAACACTTTTTCCTTTATCAAAAACAAGATACTTCATTTTCTCACTTTATTTTTCTTCTATAATCTTTCATTGTGAGAGAGAAAATGTGACAAAAGAATGATGAGGAGAGTGTTTCCTTATAAATTCTTAGTGTTCCACTGTCTCTACCACCTCAAGTGTGACGAAAACGTTCTTTTTATGATGGATACTCTGATAGAGGTTCGAGGTCAATAACCAGGTGGATATCTTGGAAGCATTACAGAGGGCAGATTGTGCAAGAGTGCTTGCAAGAAAAATACCAACATGTTCGCTCTCCGCGCTCATGATAAAGTTAGAGAATCTTAGTGAGTCTTCTTTTGATTCTAGTATGAGTGCGACCTCTACAGGTAACGCTACTAACACGGATATGGCATATTAAAGAAGTTTTAGGCACTCCTTTCATTGTAGAGAGCTTGGAGGATGCCCGTGCCAAACAAGAATACCTACATCTTACCAAGGACCAATTAAGGGATGGAGAGTTCATTGTCTGAGCTTCGTCTGATCAAGAAAGAGTTTGCTCAATGAGAGCAGAGGGCGACCACTTCATATACGTATACAATGCATTGTTCACCCATATCGGGGTCCACATTCCATTCTCAGAGTTCGAGGTCAGAGTCCTCAACCACTTGGAGTGGCTCTAGCCCAGCTACATTAAAATGGTTAGGGTTTTATCCAAACCTTTGAGCTCATCTACAAAATTTTTAGATGGTCGTACTTTGTGGGGTCATTCTTCTTCCTCTTCACCCAGTTTTTGCCCTCCATAAATAGTTTTCAACAGGGGTGGGTCACTTTACGTGCTCAAGCAAGGCAGAAGTGTTCAAACTATACAAAGAGTACTTCAAGAACTTCAAGAATGACTTCTTTTGAATTGAAGGAGCTCCGGGGTCAACGCCTTTTTTTGTTACCCTAGATGGCGAACTGCATCTGCATTTATACTAGACCTAAGTGGTGCAGGATAGGATCTTGGAAGAAATAAAAACTTCAATGTCTGCGCTATTTGAAAATGAGGCTGTCGTCTTTAACTTCCTAGTTAAATGGGTTGATAAAAGTGGGGGGCATCTATTGTAAAAACGTCCTAGATGAGCTATCCAACTCGATAAAACCATTATTAGTATCTTCTCATACATATATTTGATTGACTTATATTTCAAAAAAATTTCTTAGTGTTGTAACATATCTGTTTCTTGTTTGCAGAAAGTATGGCACCTCCTAGCGATCTTGAAGCTTTTGCCCTATAGTTGGCCTAAAGGAAAGCTAGGGCCTTGGGGTCCGGATCCCAGCCCATGATTGCTGTTCCACCTCCTCAAACCATGGTGGTTGTTCCTCTTCCTCAACCTATTGTACAGGAGGCAGATCCTGGATCTCCTATGCAACCTCTTTGGCCTCAGAAAAGGAAGACGGATAGCTAAAGGGAGGAGAGAGGAAAAAGACTAGTTATCGAGGCTGCTCCCCTTGACCTTACTGTTGGCTGGGAATCTGAAATCCCAGAGGGCACACCTCTACGCTTTTTTGGAGGGTTAGTATGGGGCAGGGGAATTGATCCTAGGTGGATCATCAATAACGTTGTTCTGTCCCTTGCTAACCAAGATGTCCTAATAGAGCAGGACATGATAGAGCTTTTCCTGGATGCCAAGGTGTGGGTTTTGCTCAATGCGTCCATCCTCTAATTTCTAGAGTCTGCTTTTGAGTTTGTTCGTCAGACTCAGGAGTTGAAGAAAGAGCTAAATGTCCTCTGGGGTGAAAAGTGGGGGCTTGAGCTGGCAGTTGTTTAGAAAGACGGGAAACTTACCAAAGTCAATGAAGAGCTCAGCTTGCACAGAGTCGAGATAACGGGGCTCTAGGCCAAAATCGCTGAGGGGGTCACTGAGGTATCTAGACTCCGGGCCTAAGTTGCTAAAAGGGTTGCTTGAGAGAACAATTATAAAGATCAGTTATCTTTGCAGAGTCTACCCTCACTACACTTTGAGAATAAGATTCTTCGTTAGTTTGAGGCCAAACTAAAAGTGATATTTTATATATCAAGGATGAATGGGCGAACTCGGTGGATGAATCCTTCTCTAATACTCTTGCTCAACTTCGCTTACTAAACCCAGACCTTATCGAGGAGGGAACCAGTTCGAGGAAGGTGGTTCAGGATGGTCACATTGTAGATGCCATTCCCGAAGCCACTCTTGTGAATCAAGTTCCTGCCAAGGTGAACATCGATGAGGAGGAGGGAGTGGAGAGTTCGGAGGGTTGTTCAGCAAAAGAGGCTGAGGCAGAAGAAGAGCTTACTCTAGAGTAGCCTACCCCAGATACTTGATTCTTTCTTCTATTTCTTTTTATTTTGTTCCCTGCATGGGGTTAATTTTATTTGTACTTGGACAAGTGCCATATTCGGGCATTTAGTTAATTTCAGCACTTAATGTAATTGGCTACATGAAGTTTTTGTTTTGATGATAACAAACATAAAGATGTTGCAAGATCAAGCCTAAGACCTTCAAGATTAGCTTTAGGAATTAGATCATTGTGTAAAGGTATAAAGTGGTTCACACTAATACTCTAAAAATTATTTTTTCAAAGAAACCAAATAGCAAATATGTTTTCAAGGCTTCAAAATGGTTTTTCGTTTCCAAAGAAACAATCATTAAGTGCCCAAAATCTTATAAGATCATTTGAAATCAATTAGTAATGTTTAAAAGCTACATAAAATGATTTTCAAATGGCTTATTTGAATAAGGATTTCCTTATTCGAATAATCAAAGTCAGAGAAGCCAAGAAATTCATCCGGGTAAGCATTATTCGAATAAATCCCTACTTTTTTCGAATAAGGGTTCAAAATATACTTGGATGTGTATGGGTTATTCGAATAACCCAGTTGTAATTCGAATAACACATTCTAGAGACAAAACGTGAATGTGCTATTTAAAGCTTTATTCAAAAAATAAAGCTGTTATTCGAATAAGAGCTTATACCAAAAATAGAATTAACGGCTAGTTATGAAGCATTTAATGCTCTAACCAACCTCCCAATGGCTTTAATATTCAATGGGCTATAATACAAGTTGTTGGGCATCTATAGAGGTTAGAGAATCAATATGAAAACCTTGGTTGAGCATTAATACGAGCTTTCACAGTCATTTCATTAAATACTCTATTTTTTAGCTTCAAAGTGTGAATCCATATACCTATTAACCTTCAAGTTGTATATCTATCCTTTGTGTGAGCTAAATTAATTTTAATCTATTTGCAAACACTTTGAGAGGGTGGAGGATCCCGTGAGAAACTTAGAGGCTTCTACACAAGAGGTAGATGATCCTTGAAGTGTAAGAATAGCTCAACTATTGTAAAGAGTTTATCAAGCACCTTGTGAAGCTTGATTATAGTGAAAACTCATGGGTAGATGATCCTTGGGATTGGACATAGATCACAAGGGTGATTGAACCAGTATATATCTCTGTGTGTAAATTTTTCTTAACCCTTATCTCCTTACATTCAAGCTTATTTATTGCTTTTGCATACTTGCTACTTGTTCTTCCACTCATTCATTCTATTTAAGCTTGTGTATTATCATAAATCCATTCAACTCAAAGAAAATAACTTTAAAGAAAATCAAACAAGGCTTGTTTATGAAAAGTTTTAAAATACTCAATTCATCCCCTCTTAAGTCTTGAAGCCACTTAGTAACACTTAAAATATTATTCTTCACATTCCTATGGTCTTTTCCTTTTCCTCGCTGAGATGAGTCCAATGCTTGATCTTAGTGATTTCATTTATACTTAATATATATTCTCATTTTTATTCGACCGAGATAGGTCCAATGCTCGATCTCAATATTTTTTTTCTACACTTAGCAAATGCTCATGGTTTGCTCCATGAGATAGGTCCAATGCTCGATCTCGATAGTTCTATTTTACACTTAGTGAACACTCGTGTTTTTTGGCAATCGAGACGGGTCCAATGCTCGATCTCGGTGGTTCTTTAACACTTAGTGAATGCTCGATTTATTTATCAAAAATGTTTCTCCACTTTTATTGACACTTAGTCAAATTTTTAAGTATGAAACTACAAAGTATGGTTTTGACACAGAAGCCTCTTGGAGTGGCATCCACATATCCCAGGCAATGGTCTACTATACTTAACCTCTTTAAACCTTGTTTAGGCTTATGGGTTGAGGTCAAGCTTAATGCTGGAATTGTAAAGTATGGTTTTGACATAGAAGCCTCTTGGAGTGGCATCCACATATGCCAAGTTACGGTCGAATACGCTTAACCTCTTTAAACTTTTCTTAAGCTTATAGGTTAAGGTCAGACTCATTAGAGTACAAGTTAAAACCCTCGAATTCACTCCTTGAACTCAAAAATTGATCAAGTGGATTTCCATTTTTAGCCTTTATTTATGAATTAGAATATCTGCTCTTAATTGGGCTTTGTATTCCTCAAACCTCTTCAAGGTGTGATAACCTTGTGGGTTATAATAGTTATAAATGAATAAAGTAACCAAGTGTTGAAAAAAAATAGTACCTAAATTATTCATATTAGAACTCATCACTTACATGATAAAAATAATAATTAAAGGCATCTGACTATAATATTTCCTTAGCTTATCAGCATTTCAGAAATTCTTGATAGTTTTACCAGAGAGAGTTTCTAGAGTATAGGATCCTGTGTTTACTTTGGACATGATCTTGTATGGTCCTTCTGATAACTACATAAAATGTAGTTATTTGTGCCCTATCTTTGTGTTATAATGAATGCTTAGTCCTTGTTAATGAAGCATATTTGAATGATTTTGTGCTTATTTTTGTCATATTCTGATTCTAAGTCTTTCTTGTATGTTTTATAGCAAATTATCCTTAAATGAATAGGGATTGAGTAGATTTATATTTGTTACTAATTTGGTGTTTTCTCTATGTTAGGAAGGGCTCCAAACAAGGTGAAATATGGAGCAATTGAGCTTAAAGGGGAAGAGGAAGCCAAATTGGCAATTCAGTGGTCAACGCCGCGGCGCAAGGTGTTGTGCGCCGTGGCGCAAAGAGGATTTTCAGCAGGCCATACTTGGACCCGAGGCAAGAGCGCCGCGACCCAGATGAAGTGGGCACCGCGGCGTGCGTATATGGGCGCCGCGGCGTGGAGGCAGCCAGCTGAGCCTATAAATAGATTTTTCACATTTTTTTTCTGAGTTCTGGCCATTTTGGCCATTTCCATTTTCTGTTTTAGGTATTTCCTTTGTAGTTTAGTTAGTTTAGGTTAGTTTTAGGTTAGATAGTTTAGCTAGATCTTCATTGCTGGTGGATTGGAGGCAAGGATCAAAGGATTGAAGGAGGATTCAAGCTTCAGAGACAAATAAATGAGCTTATTTCTCTCTTTTCCCTTTCTCTCTTCTCTTCCTTATCTGTTGTATAGCTAAGCTTTGTTTAGGAATATTTTGGATCCATTTATATATATTAATAATGTGTTCTTCTCTGAGTTCGTGTGGATGTTTGATTATGGTTCAATCATTACTTGTGTTTAATGCTTATTCTTGGTTGGCCTCGATTGCATGATCCTAATATTGGCAAATGAACTAGACATAGTGATTTGTTGATATGGATATGGTGTGGTTGATACATGTTTGGTGATGAGTTGATTCGTTAATAGGATAGGAATATACCTATTAGCCATGTATAGTGTGTGATTGAGAATAGATCATTCATGAGTGGATGTTGTACTAGCTTTCAAGGAAACCTGGTGAGTTGGGCAAGTAGAAACCAGGGTTGATTGACCTAGACATAGGCTTTTGACTACATCAGATTCTCAAGCTAACCTAATCAATGCATTTGTGTTTATGAGGGGGATTGCACGTTGTTGATAGATGTAGGGGGTGAATGAGGATTTCCTGAAACCTAACCGTGTTATGTTTATTGCTTTTATAGATTAGATTAGTTTAGTTTATTATTTTTCTTATTTTATGTCCTTGTCTAGAATTGATTAAGCTATTGGTTGGTACTTGGCTTTATAATCGAATATCCTCATGGGAACGAACTTTTACTCTGTATCTGTATTACTTGAGCGATCCGTGCACTTGCGGTAGCAATCACCTTCCCAATTAGGAGCTAACTTTCCATCTTTCGTATTTTTACCTCTGATATCTACCCTATGAAGTACAAGATCGCTAGGATTAAACTTTCGTGGAATCACTTTAGAATTATATTGTGTTGCATTCCTTTATTTAAGGGTGGCTTCATAGCCATGAGCAATGCGGCTTAGTTCTTTCAACAAGTCTAGGTCATGACATATGAGGTTTGGGTTGGCCTCCTTAGAAAAGTTCTGTCTCCTCTAGCTCGGTTCTCCTATTTCCACTAAGATCATAGCCTCATAATCATAGGTTAATTTAATGGGAGTCTCTCTTGTGGAAGAATGTGGTATGGTCTGATAAGCCCATAAGACAAGATTGAGTTGCTTCACCCAATTCCCCTTAGCATCATCAAGCCTTTTTTTTATTCCTCGAAGTATAACTCAGTTGGCAGCTTCAGCTTTCCCATTGGTCTTTAGATGTTCCACTGAGGTGAAATTCTATTTGATCTTGAGATCGATAAAGAGATCTTTGAACTTTTGATTTGTGAATTAGGTTTCGTTATTCGTGACAATAGACTTCAAGATACCAAACCTGCTGATAATATTCTTATAAGTGAATTTTTGGATCCTGGTTGAGGTGATGGTGGATAACAGTTCAGCCATAATCCACTTAGTGAAATAATCAACAACCACGACTAAGTACTTGATCTGCCCTGGTGCTTGGGAAAAAGGTCTTAGGATATCCATCCCTCACTAGTAAAAAGGCCAAGGGACGGACATTGTAGATAACTCTTTTGGTGGGGCAGCGTAGATATCTGAGAACCGCTAACATCGATCATATTTTTGGACACGCTCCTTGCTATCAGCTTCCATACTAGGCTAATAGTATCCAACCCTTAGCACTTTCCATGCTAAAGACTTTCCACTGAAGTGATGGCCAGAGCTTCCTTCGTGGATTTTGATGAACCTGTAAAAATTCATATTCTTACGGTTCAAAATCTTGAGTTTTTATCCTCTTTTAATCTTTTTTATTTAGTTTTGTTCTTAAGTTTTATAATATTTTTATTATTTTAATTGTGATCTTATTACGTGTTTTTTGTGTTTTTGTTAGGTATTTACACATGGAAAGGATTGGACGCTTGATAATCACATATTTTATTCATTAAGAAACCCTTATGTTTAGTCATTTACACTCTCCATATTCTTAATTGATTGAGTTTGGTATGATTTTGTGAGTTTGAGCTCAAATTGGTCCTAATTGAATATTTTTAGCATTATTGATATTTGACACTGTTTCTGTATTTTGGCCATAACTTGAGTTCCTGATATCTGATAATCATGAATTCTACCTTGTAGGAAAGCTAAGAGGAAGCTCTACAACTTTGATGAGAGCTCGAAGTCCTAAACAGATGTCTAAGGGACCTAAGTTTACATGGAAGTCAGAATACAGGTTCTGTCACTAGAATTCGAATGTTGTGCACTCATAAAATCATATCTCAAGCTGTAATAATGGAGATGGGCTGAAATTTGGATAGTTGATAGTTAAGATCCAAATAAACAACTTTCATGAAGAACACTTTTGAAAACAATGAAGTCTAATGGGTCAATTTGAGCTTGCAAGTCGGAATAGAGGTGCTGAAGTTGGGTTTGAGCAACCAGCGGTATTTGGGTCATATCTTGGGCTGTAGGAAGCCAAATTGGACGATCCAGATATGCATGTTATAGCCAAGACAAAGATCTACAACTTTCATGAAGAGTACTTTTCATGGGTTTGAAGTATAGTTGGTCATTTTTGGCTTCCAAGTCAGATAAGAAATTTTCGTCATCAATAACCCACTCAACTACTTCACTCACCAACCCACTCAACTACTCCACTCACCAACCCTCTCAACTACTCCACTCACCAACCCTCTCAACTACTCTACTCACCAACCCACTCAACCACCCACTCATCCACCCACTCCCCTTTGTCATTTTGTTACCCTAGACTTCTATAAAAGGCACCATTGGTTATCATGAAAGTAACAAGTTGTATTCTCCTTCATTTCTCTCATAGTTTCTTCTTGTTTCTTCATAGTTTCTCATAGCTTTTGTATATTTTGATGCTCCCCTTCGTGGTAATGGAGGGCTAAGCTACTTTCGGTCAATTTAGAATTCTTGAAGAGATTGTGGTTTGGATTCTTGAGATCTTGGTTATGTATTGTATTTGATTTGTAATTGAATTTCTCTTTTCTTCTTCTTCTTTCTTCTTCTTGATCTTGAATGCATGAATGGTGATTCTATTTATGTTGATCTGATTTGATCTTGGTTTAAGATTGAGATTTGTGATGAACTAATTGATCTAAACTAATCACATAAATGAAGATTGAGATTTATGATGAAACTTAGAACTGATTGATCTAAATTAATCACAGAATTGAAAAGGTTAGGTTACTGATTTGTGCCTAAGTTAATTGAATTTGGTACTTGAAATTAACATAGATCTTCATGAATGGCGTGATTACGGATTTATGTTTATCACTTGTTAATTGAATTCTAGACGATCGTCTAATATGAATTCTGGATTTGATGCAGAGATCTCGGTTAGATCCAAATTAACAATTCAATTGCACTTCAAGTGTTCTATGAAGGGTCTATGATTGAATCCACACAATCTTGGATAGGTTTCTAAATTGACTGCTCTTTAATTATTATTTCTTCCTTTAATTTTGTTAAGTGCGATCTTAAACTATCAAACCCCCTTTTGCTAAACTTTCACTTGATTTGATTAAATTGCATCTACAATCCTCGTGGAGATGATCCGGTGTTGTCACTATGCTACAAGCTTAGGTAATAACTTCGGTTATAATTTTGACTGAGTTCGGCGTTCGTCAAAATTTTGGCGCCGTTGCCGGGGATTAGTAAGTGTAATCTTTTCATTTTAAGTGTTTTTACTAACTTTTGCTTTTTATTAACTTTTCTAACATTTTTATCCATTGTCTAGTGTATTTTACTTATTTATTTGTTTTTGTGTAATGCATGACTAGGTCCGAGCCTGATAACTTGGTTGACTTTGATCCTGAAATTGATAGAACCTTGCATAGGTTTATTAGAGCTCGTAGGCTAAGTGCAAGAATTGCTTCGAATTTGATCTTAATATTGGGAGTGAACTTGAGATCTTGAATAATTCGAAACCATGGCTAATAACATACGAGAATAGAACTCTTAAGGAACTTGCTTGCTCGATATAACTAACTTGATCTTTGTGTATTCAATACCCAGATCTTGATGCTGATTTTGAGTTAAAATCTGGATTGATACATTTGTTGCCCAAGTTTCATGGTTTTGCAGGTGAGGATCCCCATAAGCATCTAAAGAAGTTCCATGTGGTTTGTTCAACCATGAAGCCACATGGGATCTCAGAAGAGCACATCAAGCTGAGGGCATTTCCTTTCTCACTTGCTGATACAGCCAAGGATTGGTTATTTTATCTTTCACCAAGTTCAGTAACAAGTTGGACTGATATGAAGCGGTTGTTCTTAGAGAAAGTTTTCCCTGCCTCTAGAGCTGCTGCCATTAGAAAAGATATATGTGGCATAAGATAAATGACAGGAGAAACTTTGCATGAATATTGGGAAAGATTCAAGAAGCTGTGCTCGAACTATCCCCATCACCAAATCACCGATCAACTCTTAATTCAATATTTCTATGAAGGCTTGCTGCCAAATGACAGAAGCATGGTGGATGCTGCCTCTGGAGGAGCCTTAGTAGACAAGACCCTTGCAAAGCCGAGAGATTTGATAGCAAACATGGCAGCCAACACCCAATAATTTGGCACACGAATTATTACTTCAACCAGAGGAGTCAATGAGATTCAATCATCTCATGTAGACCAACAGAGAATGGAACACAGACTTGATGAATTAACTTCTTTGGTGAGGCAGTTAGCAGTGGGACAACAAGTACCAATGCAAATGGCTGCAACTATGTGTGGCATTTGCTCTTGTTCATCTCATCCTACTGATGCATGTCCCACACTTCAGGATGGTGGTTCTACTTTTCCAGAGCAATCATGTTGCAAAGAATCGGTATTTTCCTGGTAGACCCCAATATCAGCAATCACAGCAGCAGCCCAGATATGATCCATTTTCTATTACCTATAACCCTGGCTGGAGGGACCATCCCAACCTGAGATATGAAAATTCTGGTCAACAACAACAACAGCCCTACCAACAGCAGCAACCACAGTTTAGATACCAAGCTACAGGCCCTAGCAACAAGTACCAACCACCTGCATTTAAACAAGCATAACCTGTGCCGCCACCCATGCAGCAGCCCCTCCAGCTACCTGTTCCAGCAGCCACTCCAACTGAGCCACCTTTCGAAGACTTGATGAAATAGTTTCAGCAGAATGTCAATGCCAACATCCAGAATTTACAAACTCAAATTGGGCAGATGGCAACCACTCTGAGTGAGCTGAAAAGTCAATGGTCGAACCAATTGCCTTCACAAATAGTCAACAACCCAAGATGCAATGTAAGTGCCATTAGCTTGAGAAGTGGCAGAGAAGTTGACGGTCCTACTCCACCACAACCTAAACTATAAGTGCAGTAACCAGAAGGTGACCAGAAACAGAAGAAAGTGGATAGCTCAGTCCAAAAATCTGTGACACAGAAGAAATGTGCAGAGAATTCAAATCTGGCCATTCCACTACCTTTTCCAAACAGAGTCACACAGTCTAAGCATACTGCGCAAACAAAAATAGAAAGAGAAGTCATGGACACATTCAGGAAGGTGGAAATCAATATTCCCCTCCTTGATGCAATCAAGCAGATTCCCAAGTATGCCAAATTCCTTAAAGAGTTGTGTACTCACAAGAGAAGACTTAAGGGTACTCAGAAAATAAGCATGGGCAGAAATATTTCTGCAATGATTCTACCAAGCATGCCACAAAAATGCAAAGATCCTGGAACTTTCACAATTCCTTGCACGATAGGTAACTCCAAATTTGAACATGCAATGCTAGACTTGGGTACTTCAATTAATGTCATGCCTATGTCAATATATCAGTCCTTGAACATTGGCACTTTGCAACCTACTGGTATAGTAATTCAGTTAGCAAATAGGACCACTGCTCATCCTGCAGGAGTGCTAGAAGATGTGTTAGTTCGGGTGAATGAGCTAATTTTCCAGCGGACTTCTATATTCTAAACATGGAATATGAGTCTTCAACAAACCATGCTCCATTGATCCTAGGCAGACCTTTTCTCAAGACAGCTAAGACCAAGATAGATGTGTATGCTGGCACCCTTTCCATGGAATTTGGCGACGATGTGGTACAATTTAACATTTTTGAGGCCATGAGACATCCCCTAGAGGAGCATTCTGTTTTCCATGTTGATATGATTAATATGCTAGTTGATGATGCTTATGCTGATATTTATGCTGAATTTCCTGATATTGCTATTTTTTGGATTCTGTTACCTGTGAAACATGTGCTGGCTGTGATATTGTACCATGTCTTTCGCATGTCTTTGAGATTTATGCGATTATGAGTGGTGATGTATTTGCTTGACTTGAATGATGCAGCATGTGAAAATGAGAGTCAGAAGTATGTGGAATTTAATGTTGCTGAATTAGTTGTTTCAAACAGCTTGCTGCCCTCCATTGTACAGCCTCCATCCTTAGAATTAAAGATTTTTTCGGACCATCTTAAATATGCATATTTGGAAGATGGTGAGAAGCTGCCTGTGATTGTTGCTAAAAATTTGCAACCTGATCAAGAAGAAAAATTACTGTAGGTTTTGAGGCAGAATAAACAAGTCATCGGATGGACACTTACAGATCTTCTTGGTATCAGTCCCTCCACATGCATTCATAGGATTTTGTTGGAGGAGGATACTAAACCAGTACGGCAGCCCCAAAGAAGACTGAACCCCCTGACTCTGGATGTGGTAAAAAAGGAAGTTACCAAGCTACTGCAAGCTGGCATTATTTATCTCATATCTGATAGTAAATGGGTGAGCCCCGTGCAGGTTGTTCCAAAAAAATCTGGGGTCACAGTAGTTAAAAATCAGAACAATAAGCTACTACCCACAAGAATTCAAAACAGCTGGAGGGTTTGCATTGATTACAGACGACTTAACCAAGCCACCAAGAAAGATCATTTCCCATTACCTTTCATTGATCAAATGTTAGAGAGACTAGCTGGCAAGTCGCATTACTATTTCTTGGATGGATATTCGGCTTATTTTCAGATCCATATAGCCCCAGAAGACCAAGATAAAACTACTTTCACTTGCCCATTTGGTACATTTGCATACAGAAGGATGCCTTTTGGTCTGTGCAACGCTCCAGGCACCTTTTAAAGGTGTATGGTAAGTATATTTTTTGACCTTTTAGAAAATTGCATGGATGTATTCATGGATGACTTTACTGTCTATGGCTCTTCCTTTGATGCATATTTGGATAGTTTGACTCAGGTTTTGCATAAATGCATTAAGGCTAACCTTGTTCTGAATTTTGAGAAATGTCATTTCATGGTAGAGCAAGGCATAGTTTTAGGGCATATAATATCTAGCAAGGGTATTGAGATAGATCCTGCAAAAATAGATGTTATTTCATGCCTATCTTACCCCACATGCGTGCGGAAGGTTCGTTCTTTCCTTAGTCATGCAGGTTTCTATAGGCGATTCATAAAAGATTTCAGCAAATTGCTCTTCCACTATCCAACTTGTTACAAAAGGAAGTGGAGTTCTATTTTGACCAGAAATGCAAGGATGCCTTCAATCACTTGAAGCAAGCATTGACCAGTACACCTATCATCCAGCCACCAGATTGGACACTCCCATTTGAGCTCATGTGTGATGCCTCTAATTATGCTTTGGGAGTTGTTCTTGCACAAAGGGTCGATAAAATATCTCATGTCATCTCCTATGCTTCAAGAACTTTAGATCCTGCACAAGTCAACTACACTACCACTGAAAAAGATCTTTTAGCAATTGTTTTTGCTTTAGACAAATTTTGATCATATTTGCTTGGTTCTAGAGTGGTTGTGTTTTCAGATCATACAACCCTGAAGTTTCTCCTGAAGAAGCTTGATGCAAAGCCTAGGTTGATTAGGTGGATTTTGCTCCTCCAAGAGTTCGATATTGAAATCTGTGATAAAAGTGGAGCAGAGAATTTAATGGCTGATCACCTAAGCCGAATTGAAAGGGAGGCATATACTTTTCCTATCCATGATGTCTTCCCTGATGAGCAGCTTTTCAAGCTACAAGGTAACACTCCTTGGTTTGCTGATTTGATAAATTTCTTAGTTACTGGTGTTTTCCCTACATATTTTATTAGGGCTCAGATTGATAAATTGAAGAGTGAGTCAAAATATTATGTGTGGGACGACCCTTATCTGTGAAAATTTTGTAGTGACCAAGTCATTAGGAGATGCGTGCCTGATAATGAATTCCATTCTATTCTTAGCTTTTGTCAAACACTTGCATGTGGCGGTCATTTTGGTCCCCAAAGGACTGCTAGGAAAGTTTTGGAATCTGGATTATATTGGCCCACTCTATTTCATGATGCATATGTATTTTGTAAATCTTGTGATCAATGCTAAAGAATAGGAAACACTTCTCGAAGGAATGAGATGCCCCAGAAATCCTTATTGTTCTGTGAGATTTTTGATCTATGGGGTATTGATTTTATGGGACCCTTTCCTGTTTCTTTTGGTTTTGTTTACATTTTGCTAGCTGTTGATTATGTATCCAAGTGGGTGGAGGCGAAAGCTACTCGGACTGATGATTCCAAAGTTATTGTGGATTTTGTTAGATCACAGATTTTCTGCAGGTTTGGAGTTCCAAAGGCCATCATCAGTGATCAGGGTTCACATTTTTGTAATCGAAGCATGGAAGCTTTGATGAAAAAGTATGGGGTCTTGCACAGAGTTTCTACACCTTATCATCCCCAAACTAATGGGCAAGCCCAAATTTCCAACAGAGAGATCAAGCAGATACTCCAGAAGACAGTTCAACCTAATAGAAAGGATTGGAGCAAGAGGCTTGAGGATGCTTTATGGGCTTACCGGACTTCTTATAAGACACCAATCGGGATGTCTCCGTATCGGATTATTTTTTGAAAAGCCTGCCACCTGCCGGTGGAAATTGAGCATCGTGCATTCTGGGCGGTGAAAAGGTGTAACTTGGACCTAGATCAAGCAGGTATGGAGAGGAAGCTGCAGCAATTGGAGGAGATCCGCTTGGAGGCTTATGAAAGTTTCAAACTTTATAAGGAGAAGACCAAAGCCTTCCATGATGATTCTGAGGAAAACATTCGAGATTGGTCAAAAAGTTCTCCTCTATAACTCCCGCCTCCGACTCATGCTTGGCAAATTAAGGTCTAGATGGGATAGACCATTTATTGTTACTAAGGTTTTTTCTTCTGGTGCTGTTCAGATTAAAAGTGAGGTCACTACCAAAGCTTTCATCGTAAATGGACACCGCCTCAAACAGTATCATGAACTTCCAGAGAATGCAGAAATGGAGGTGATGAACCTTCTCCATCCGCATTATGAATAAATAAAAAAAAAAGAAAAAAAAAAGAAAAAAAATAAATGACTATGTGTCTGACAATGAGGTAGGTAGTGACATTAAATTTTGTCACTCGGAAGCATGTGGAGGTCATTTTTTTTTCAGCAACAACAACTGCGAAAATCTTGCAGTATGGATTTTATTGGCCTACTTTATGCAAGGTCTGTTACACATTTTGCAAAAGCTACGGAAATTGGTCAAAAAAGTTCTGCTTTGAGATTATCATCTGCACCTACTCTTTGGACAATTGAGATCTAGGTGGCGCAGTTCTTTTGTTATCAAACACGTGTATCCTCTGGGGCCATAGATATTGAGGATCCTGGGAATGGTAATGCGCTTAAAGTTAATGGACAAAGACTCAACCATTTCTGGAAAACCAAGTTCTTGAGTTCTTTGTGTTACCAGTTAAGTGGCGGATACGGTAATCCGTGACTCTCAAGTCGGTTTATTTTTTAGTTTCGCAAAATAACTGAACTCTTCTTCTCCTTCAAAATGGATGTCATTCTTTCAAACCTGAGCAAATATTTTCCTTCTCTTCCTCAAAATGCTCTGAGAAAAATCTACAAAGTTCGATGTAAAAGATTGAGACTGTTAATGCACAAAGGTATGCCAGAAGATGTACGCTGGATAATTGAAGCAAAGGTCCGATTAGCAGGTGAGTCCTCAATTTCATTTGACTCATATATGCCTGGTCTTGGAAGAAGTTCATATTCTAAAAGGAGAAGAGCAAAAAGGTTACAAGTCTGTCACAAATGTGGATGATGGAACTGTAACAAGCGATGTCGTACTTTGGGGATGGTTTCGCAAATAGAGAAGATAAAATTTTCTTCATTAAGAATGGGTCGAGTAAGGAGTCATTAGATGATATCTTATTGACTCTTGAGACGCATTCTTGTGGATTGGTGCATCGTGAAATTCTTAAATTGTGGAATCTCTTCAAGGATGAAGAAAAACGCTACAGTCTTGGGAATCTGACTCTAAAAGACCCTGTTTGCCAATTCATAAGAAAATTGGATGGGAAGCTTATCCTCGACTCATAGAAGACGTTTAAGCCGTTACTGGACGTTAAACCAAAGGCAGATGTGAGCCATATCCACAAACAATCTGTGGTTTTGGTACTTTGAAAGAAAATTTTCAAATTATCTCTTGGGCCGAACTGAACATCACCATAAACCCATTGGTTTGTTGAATGTTAATAATTTCTTTGATCTTTTGTTATCTTTTCTTGACAAAGCTGTGGAACAGAAATTTATTACTCCTTCGGCAAGACAACTTCTTATCTCTGTCTCCACTATTGATGAGCTCATTGATAAATTAGAAAGCTTTTGAGTATGTACCTGATAAGGTATTTGCTCAGATAGATTGGTCAATAGGAAGCAGCGAAGGAAGTAACAAGAAAAGAAAGCCAGATCTGAAATTTTCTCTTTAATGAGTTTGATTTTATTGTACTTTATTTCTGTTTAAATTTGTGTCAGGTTTCTCCAACAGGTAATATCTTCTATCCTTTACTCATCTATATTTTAACATTGAGGACAATGTTGTGATCTAGTTGGGGGGGAAGGATAGTTGACCCAAAAAAAAAATTTGTTGTTGTTTTGTTTGGAAAGCATGATATGATTGTCATGGACTTATTAAACCAATTAGTGATGGCAGAGTAAGGAGTAATTTTACTCTTGAGACGCATCTTAATTGGCGGCAGAGTAATGAGTTTTTCTTTTTTTTAGGTAGTAATTAATTAGTATTAAATTGTGGAAGTACTAAAGTTTTATTATTTGATTTCTTTTCAGGGTCTGATGCGGCATTAACAATGTGCTTCTTTTCTGCTTGGCGTTGATTCACTTCTTATCAGGTTGTATTGCTCTTTTCTATATCTCTCTTTCACATTGAGGGCAATGTTATATTAAGTGTGGGGGAGAGATTTTAGCATTTTTTTAAAAAAAAATCAAAAAAAAAAGAAAAGGTTCATTGCATGATTGAATAACTTTTCTCCCTTCTTGAACTGATATGCTTGGTGATGGATGATTGAATTGATGAATTGAGTTTGATGGATGCATACCTTGTGAGATTTTGAGCCTAATGGATGGATTCAACATTTATGTCATTCTCTTCTTTCTTGTGTGATTTTCACTCATGTTAATGACCACTCTAGAACTTGCTTTGATTCTTTTTTAGGCTACATTTCACTTGCATGCATGAACATGATTGAGGCCCTCTTTCTTAATTAGCTAGTTTAACCGAATAGCCAACCTTGTTTTCAATATGATATCAAGTATTTTTTTTTACTTCTTGAAAATTCTCTGATTCCTGCCAACCTTGTATATTTTCCTTTACTTAACCCCTTTGAGCTTATTTGACCATTCCTTGTTTCTAGCTCATTATGTGCCTTAAATGAAAAATCGTGTTCTTACTTTACCTTAGGGAATAAAAGAACATTAGCTTGGTTAATGGATAAGTTTTTGAGCAAGTGTGGGGGTGTGTGTACAAAATGGTTGTTGAAAAAGGAAAGAGTGCCTAAAAAAAAAAAAAAAAAAAGAGGAAAAATGTATGTATATAATTATGTTCATATATATATAAAAAAAAAAAAAAAAAAAAAAAAAAAAAAAGATTGGGAAATGAATATGTAAAGGGTTATACATTAAAGTTGGGATGAACTTTTATGCTTGTTATTTGAACTCAGCTCCATTTGCTTTTATTCCCTTTGGTATTTATCTTCTCATATCCATTTTATCCTCTTCTGTTACCTTGACCTCGCTATAACCTTGAATAAAGTCCTTATGATTTGTGTGTGCATGTGTTTTGAGTAGTGGAGAAGTAGAAGATAAGCAAGCTTATGGTAGTGCAATTTTCATGGGTTGAATTGAGTGAAATACCTACCTTTTAAACACTTGAGAGATTAAGAGGAAATCTTGTCAAGATCTATCATTCTCGATTCATGTTGAAGATACCTTACTTGTTGGTTTGAGATGTGGAGAATTGTTAACTCATGAATGTTTTGATCCCTTGAACCTTTGGTTGTTCTTCTTGATTGTAAAATTTTGGGCTCTTGAATGTCGTTAGAATTTAAATTTTTGTTAATCTCTTATATCCTTGTTTTGGTCTTGAGTTTTGCCCAGGAGTGCAAAAAGCTAAGTGTGGGAGAATTTGATAATCACATATTTTATTCATTAAGAAACGCTTATGTTTAGTCATTTACACTCTCCATATTCTTAATTGATTGAGTTTGGTATGATTTTGTGAGTTTGAACTCAAATTGGTCCTAATTGAATATTTTCAACATTATTGAGATTTGACACTGTTTCTGTATTTTGGCCATAACTTGAGTTCCTGATATCTGATAATCATGAATTTTACCTTGTAGGAAAGCTAAGAGGAAGCTCTACAACTTTGATGAAGAGCTCGAAGTCCTAAACAGATGTCTAAGGAACCTAAGTTTACATGGAAGTCAGAATACGGGTTCTATCACTAGAATCCGAACGGTGTGCACTCATAAAATCATATCTCAAGCTGTAATAATGGAGATGGGCTGAAATTTGGATAGTTGATAGTTAAGATCCAAATAAACAACTTTCATGAAGAACACTTTTTGAAAAAAATGAAGTCTAATGGGTCAGTTTGAGCTTGCAAGTCGGAACAGAGGTGCTGAAGTTGGGTTTGAGCAACCTGCGGTATTTGGGTCATATCTTGGGCTGCAGGAAGCCAAATTGGACGATCCAGATATGCATGTTATAGCAAAGACAAAGATCTACAACTTTTATGAAGTGTACTTTTCATGGGTCTAAAGTATAGTTAGTAGTTTTTGGCTTCCAAGTCAGACAAGAAATTTTCGTCATCAACAACCCACTCAACTACTTCACTTACCAACCCACTCAACTACTCCACTCACTAACCCTCTCAACTACTCCACTCACCAACCCTCTCAACTACTCTACTCACCAACCCACTCAACCACCTTACTCATCCACCCACTCTTCTTTGTCATTTTGTTACCCTAGACTTCTATAAAAGGCACCATTGGTTATCATGAAAGTAACAAGTTGTATTCTCCTTCATTTCTCTCATAGTTTCTTCTTGTTTCTTCATAGTTTCTCATAACTTTTGTATATTTTGATGCTCCCCTTCATGGTAATGGAGGGCTAAGCTACTCTCGGTCAATTTAGAACTCTTGAAGAGATTGTGGTTTGGATTCTTGAGACCTTGGTTATGTATTGTATTTGATTTGTAATTGAATTTCTCTTTTCTTCTTCTTCTTTCTTCTTCTTGATCTTGAATGCATGAATGGTGATTCTATTTATATTGATCTGATTTGATCTTGGTTTAAGATTGAGATTTGTGATGAAATTTAGAACTGATTGATCTAAATTAATCACATAAATGAAGATTGAGATTTGTGATGAAACTTAGAACTGATTGATCTAAATTAATCGAGAATTGAAAAGGTTAGGTTACTGATTTGTGCCTAAGTTAATTGAATTTGGTACTTGAAATTAACATAGATCTTCATGAATGGCGTGATTGCGGATTTGTGTTTATCACTTGTTGATTGAATTCTAGACGATCGTCTAGTATGAATTCTGGATTTGATGCAGAGATCTCGGTTAGATCCAAATTAACAATTCAATTGCACTTCAAGTGTTCTATGAAGGGTCTATGATTGAATCCACTTAATCTTGGATAGGTTTCTAAATTGACTACTATTTAATTGTTATTTCTTCCTTTAATTTTGTTAAGTGCGATCTTAAACTGTCAAACCCCCCTTTCCTAAACTTTCACTTGATTTGATTAAATTGCATCTACAATCCTCGTGGAGATGATCTGGTGTTATCACTATGCTACAAGCTTAGGTAATAACTTCGGTTATAATTTTGACTGAGTTCGGCGCTCGTCAACGCTTAAACGCGCAAGAAAAATAGAAGAAAAGCTACCAACATCTAGTGCTTAGGTGCTAGGTAACCACCGCTTGAGTGTGCAATACGCGCTGGAGATTTTTTGTTTAAGTGAGCCAGTGCCTGAGCACAGGACAGTGAGTGCCTGAGCGCTGAATGCATAACAACAGCTTCAATTTCCTTATAAATAAGAAAGTTACGCCACATTCCTTACACTTTGGACAGAACGCAGTAACCATCAAGAGACACAAACCCTAATGTGGTGTGGGCACAATTAGGCTTGAAGATTAGGAATTTTCTTCAACCTTTCCACCTTACGACAATGGAGTTAGTCATATTCTTCCCTTTGTGATCTTCTTTTTTTACGTGTAACTAATTTTTCCTTTGTTAGGGGGATGATGGATCTAAACTTTGATGATATAACTTCTTTTATAGGTTTAATTTATGTTTCTATTTCATGATTTACGTATTTATCTCTATTCTTAATGTTTTTCTAAACTTGATCAATTTGTGAATGATCTTTTGGGTTGATATATGATTTGAGAAAATTTGCATGAACCTAGAATATATGATAAACGCCATAATTTCTGCAATCGCTAGGAATAGACATTGTGGGTTATGTGGTCTTTCTTTTAATTCCCTTGTTCTTGATAATGTCTTTCTATTTTGAGTTAGACTAAGGAATTATTTAATTTCAAACAGTGTAAGATGATTAATATACTAAAGGATTAGGTATTAATTAATTTTAAAAATTGACCATAAATCATTAAAATAGAACGTTGTTAAACCCATATTTGAATGTGCATTTAAAGAATTCAAGTGAAGTATAAACCTAAATGCTTTAATACCATTATTTTTCACCCCTTTTATTTATTGTTTTGCTTATTTATATTTCTTTTTAATTGAATTTTCAAGAACTCTTTTTCTTCATTAGTTTAAATAGTGTCACTTTCAGCAAATTTAGTAATTAATAACTTAATCCTCGTGGGACGATACTCTTACTCCTTTTTCATTACTTTTGCGATTCGGTGCACTTGCCGATTTCACAACAGACTTCGGCCAAGACATATTCTTTTTCCTTAGGACTGAGGTACTTAAGGAGGGGAGAAGAGAACCCGTGATGATACAACTGATTATTAAGGATGGTATACCAAGCCGTTGTCTGTACTATTTTTTGGGATTCTTTCTAATCTTTAGGTAATAAGCCATTGTGGAGGTAGGCAACTATGGACATCATCCAAGTTTCATTATCTTCCAGTAGGAGGATTTCATTATCCGTAATACTAGGAGTGAGTAAGGTATCTTGGAATACGGACCTGTTGTTGCTAGGGCTCTTGGTGCTGGCAAGCTTTGATAGAAAGTCGGCTCTAGAATTCTTCTCTCTTGGGATATGTTTTACCTTAACACTGTCAAAGCTTTCCTTTAACTTCTTTACTTTAGCTAAGTATTTTTACAACAAGGGCTCCTTAGCCTGATATTCACCCCGAATTTGGGAAATCTACAGCTATGAATTGCTGCATAGAATTATATCCTTGGCCCCCATCTCTTTTACCTTGTTGATGCTTGCAATGCACGCTCCATATTCAACTTAGTTGTTTGAAGTCAAAAACTTAAACCTCAGAGAATATTCTCCGGCGCCATTCCTTTTGGGATTCAAAGATCCATCAATGTAGATGGTCCAACAATTTGCTCTAGGATAACCAGAATTCGGTGTAAGCTCAACCAAAAAATCGAATAAGACTTGAGCCTTTGTGGCTTATCTTGGCTCATAAGTAATATCGAATTCAGAAAGGTCCACCAACTAAGCAATCATTCTCCCAACAAGATTCAATTTATGTAGTACCTACTGGATTAGTTGATCTGTCCTCACTATCACAGGGTGACACTAAAAGTATTGTCACAACCTTTATGCAGTAATCAGCAATGCTAGAGCCAGTTTCTCAATCTTTTGATAGTAGATCTTAGGGCCTTGTAGGACTTTGATGACGATATAAACTGGCCTCTGACCTTCATTAGTTTCTCTTATCAAGATTGAACTAATCACCTCATTGTTGACAGAAAGGTATGCATAAATGTTTCACCGAGATTCGGTCTTGTCAGAATTGGTGGTGTGGATAGCATCTTGTTTGGTTCTTGAAAGGCAACCTCACACTCTAGGGTCTACTCAAAATTCCCTTCCTTTTTTAAGGTTTCGAAGAAGGGAAGAGATTTTTAAGCGGCTTTGGCTAGAAAGCGAGTGAGGGCTGCCATTCGACCTGTCAATTATTGCACCTCTTTTATGAATTGCGGGATGCACATATTGAGGATAGCCTGACATTTCTCTAGGTTGGCCTCAATATCGTGATTTGTCAACAAGAATCCCAGAAACTTACCGGCTTATACATTGAAATCATATTTCTCTGAGTTCAGCCTCATGTTATGCTTTTGTATTTGTAAAAATAAGTTTACCTCAATGGTTTAATATGTTAAGTTTTGATGATGAAAAATACAAGATAAAAAGAATGATATTTATAGATTGCTTAATAGATTATATTGGATCATACATGATCATGTATTCTGTCTTGTTATATTTCATATAAGAATCATGCATATTCTTTATAGCATCTTTTATAGGATATATCCAATAATATGTTATATGAGTGGTATTAAATTAATATTAGATTTGACTCTATTTAAATGAAAATGTGCAAAGTATTCTTTGTTGCATCTTATATAAAGCATATTTATTAGTACTTGATAAATGTCTTATTTGGATATATCTATGAAAGTCTTATATGCATGTTAGACTAACTAGAGTTATATATTTATGAATCATGCATATGAAGATATTCAATTATGAATTTTGACTAACTATGTTTGTTTAAGTGAGCAATACTTTGTAGGATAGTCCAAGTACCAAGAGGGAATATTGTAACAAGAAAGCAAAAAATCATAATTATGCTCAACTCAAGAAGAATGAGAATGATAAGGTGTTCCAAGCATTTGCAAGATTTGAAGAGAAGAAATTTTTGAAAGCTTGGATTACATCAAGAAGCTTAAGGACTAGAATTGGTATATTTTCCTTTTAGGTTTTCTCCTATGTAAAGATAGAAGTTTTACAAGAAAAGAGCTCAAATATGTTTTTAAATCTTTACAAATGTTTCTTACATGCTAAAATACCCAACAAACATGTTTTGAAAAGCTAGTCATGGTGGTAGTTAAAAACTATGAAAAAAGTCAAGTTTGAGTTTTGAAAAGATGACCTTTGGTTACTCTTTTGATAATAACTTTCAAAATACTTTGAGTTTTGTTCTACCACTTATTTCATATGAAAATAGATTCAAATATCTTTCTAATGAGTGTTGTTTGCTTAAAACGAATGAGCAATGAAAAAGTTATGACTATTTAAAGTCAGATTTCAAAACTAGAGTGGCTTATTCGAATAAGGGATTTGTTATTCGAATAAAACACGCCCAGAAACATTCCCAATGGCTATAAACGGCTAGTTTTCATAAGAAATCATTTTTAAATACTACTAACGACTATTTTATCACTTAGGCTATAACTCTAGAACACTTGATTTGATCATTGAATCATCAAAAATCATATTTTGAGCTCTTTATTGCAAAATCCTTCTATTCCTTTATTCTTCAAGTTGTATATCTACTCTTGTGAGAGTTTATAATCTTTATCTTCATCTTAAAATCATCGTAAGAGGGTGAGGTATCCCTCAAGAGAGAAAAGGGTGAGGTATCCCTTGTAGTGAGGCTTAAACATAAAGGTTGATGTATCCCAAAGGTGTTGTGAGTGCTCTTGAATGTAAAAGTTTTTCAAGCACCTGTGAAGCTTGAAGAGTTGGAGGCTCTAGCACAAGGATGAGGTATCCAAGGTGTGAGGAGTACTCTTACTTGCACAAAAGTTTTCCTAGCACCCGCGAAGTCTATGAGATAGTGAAGAAAATCTCAAGTTAAGCTTGGGGATTGGATGTAGGCCACAAGTGGTTAGTGGCTGAACCAGGATAAATTCTTGAGTTTGATTATCTCTTCCCTACACTCTTTAATTTCAATATTTGGTGCAACATATTTATTTATTGTATATCGTGTCATCTTGATATTTTGATTTTAAGAACTTGATATATAGCTTATTTGCTTGATTTATCCTATAACCAAGTTGTATTTGAGTAATCTACAATAATTGTATTTTTGTTAGACTTATTCCACTACATGTGTTGATTGAGTATATCAAAAATTTTAATTTCTTAATGGTATTTTAAAAATTTGTAATCACTCAATTCACCCCCCCTCTTGGGTGATGGTTGCCATGGTTAATAATATTTGGGCAAACACATCTTCCAGATCTTTCATGTGGTCATCAATCTCTATTGTCTTGACTATTATGTTATCTATATAAACTTTTAGCATATTACCAATATGTTTTTTGAAGACTTTATTCATCGTTCGTTGGTAAGCTGCTCTTACATTCTTCAATCCAAATAGCATAACACGGTAATAATAACTTCTTATCTCAGTTATGAACACAGCCTTGTCTTCGTCCTCCAGATTCATGTGAATCTGATTATATCCAGAATAGGCATCCATGAACAAAAGTAGCCAGAATATGAATGAATTGTCTACTAATTTGTCTATGTTGGGAAGTGGATAAGAGTCTTTCGAATAAGTTTTATTCAAGTCTGTATAGTCGACACACATATGCCACTTCTCATTAGACTTTTTAACAAGGACCACATTAGAGAGCCAGGTGGTATAAGAAACTTCTCTGATAAATCTAGTGTCTAGGAGCTCTTTTACCTATTTCTAAATTACCTCTTGTCTCTCAGGTCTAACTTTTCTCTTTCGTTGCGCTACCGCCTTCGTATCCTTCAAGATGGAGAGTTAGTGGCAAATGAATTTGGGGTCTAGTCTGGGCATATCCGCGGACATCCAAGCAAAAATGTCTTTGTTCTTCACAAGAAACTTAATTAGTTGGACTCTTTCTTCCTGGTTCAGATATCCCCTAATTTTGGTTACCTAATCTAGCTTGGCATTGAGTTGAAGGGATTGAAGCTCTCCATCAGGTTGAGGGCGCATACCATGAATCTCTTCACGAACATCCAACTCAGTCAAGAGGATGTTGACAGGGTTTGTAATTATTAAAGCTGAATTGTTGCATTGGTCAGTGGTCCAAGGCTTCGTGACAAATTTCAAGCTTTCATTATAGTATCTTCTAGCCATAGCCTAGTCTCATTTGACCATAACGACCTAGTCATGCTAGTCAAGAAACTTCATGGCCAAGTGGGGTGTAGAGATCACAATCCCAAAGGCGTTGAGTGAGGGGCAACCTAATATGACATTATAGGTCAAGGGACAGTCTAGCACTAGGAATTTAACCTTGAGTGTCTTGAAAAGAGAATCTTTCCCTAAAGTCAAATAGGTCTCAATGTATCCCACTGGGGTAATCTTGTCTCTAGTGAATCTGATCAACTCTCCAGTATATGAGATCAGTTCCTTTTTGATAATCCTAGCCTTTCGAATAAGTCTAAGAACATGATGTCAGCTAAGCTCCCCTGATCAACAAATATATGACGAACCTCGGCATTGGTTATTATTCCCAAGATCATCGTGGGCTCATCCTGATCTGGGATAGTGCATCTGTAATCCTCATCAAAAAATAAAATCTGTAAGGTCTTTCTTGCTCCACTATCTGACTTAGTTCCCGAGAGAGAAGCCACACTTAATACAGCTCGGAGTGCTTTCTTCCTTACATTTCTCGATTCATTGCTACCCATGAAGCCCCCCGAGATGGTGTTGATTGTTTGGGTTACTTTTGCATGACGATGATCGTTATCTGGATTAGTATTATCCTGGGATTGTGCCCTTTCTTGGTTTTGGGTATTACCTTGAGATGGACCTGCTCTAGGATTTTCATTCCTCGTAGGAGAGCGTCTTCTTAGGTATGGTGGAGATGGGTTTCTCTGGGGGTTGTAACTCTGTTTCCTATAATTTTGGACTCCCTTCTTATTCCGAGATAGACGCACATAACGACTTAGGTAGTCATCTCGAATCAAAGATTCAATGGCATCTTATAGGTTGATGTAGTCTTTTGTATTATTCCCGTGACCTTCATGCCATGCACAATATTTAGATTTATCCTTCTATGTATGTTTCCTCAAGGGGGAGGTCTTTGTACATTCCTGAACTCCATATTCATTACCTCATGGAAAATTTGAGTTTGAGGTATATTGAGGGGGGTGTAGCTCTCGTACTTACTCTTCAAAGGTCGCCTCGAGTTCTGGTCATGTTGGGTGGGTTGTCTAAGCTTAGGTTTAACATATTCTCCTTTTTTTAGATGCTTCATAGCTTGAAAAATATCCTCCACATTGATGTATTTGTTATTACCAAGTGGCTTCCAGTACTCAAGAGGGGGTGAATTGAGTATTAAAATTTTGCAAAACCTCTTTTAAAATAAAATATAAATATTAAAACTTAATAAATAAAAGCAAAAAAGGAACGAGAAGAAGAAAAGAAACAATAAAAATAGCAGAAAATAAATATACAGTAAATTAAAATTGCATAAACTAAAGAGATTAAGAAGAGAGAAGCAGACACAGTATTTATCCTGATTCGACCACTAACCCACTTATGGTCTATGTCTAGTCCTCGAAAGCCAAGATTTTTTACTATTGTTACAAGCTTCAATAGGTACTTGCAACCATTACACAAAAGAGCACTTTTCACACACAGGGAAACTTTACCCTTGTGCTAAAGTCTCAGCCTGCAGGGATACCTCACCTTTTATACAAACCTTGAGGGATACCTCACCCTCGATACAAAATAGTAGAAAGTAGATGAAGAGAAACTCTCGCTCAGAGTAAATTATACAAATTGAAGCACTACAGAGCTCTCTAAGAATATCTCAGAATTTTACTAAAAGAGCACAGAGAAAAATAGAGAATTATGTAAACAGCGTTTTAACACAACCAAAATAATTTCAAGGATTTGTGTCTTTTAGACGTGAGGTAAGGTCTCTATTTACAGAGCCTTTGATCAGAAACTATTGTTGAGGAAATTAATATCATAATAAATGCAAATCCGTTTACGTATCAATTCAAAAACCAAAACAGAATCTCGTGGGTTATTCAAATACCATTATGAAGTATTCTAATACCACTGATATCAGTTCTTTGTAAAAAACAGTTCAGACCCATATTATTTGAATACCACAATAAGGTATTCGAATACCACTGTTTGAAACACGTTTATAAAAGCATTTTTAGAAGGATTGTATTTGAATACCTTTAAGGTTATTCGAATACCTCTGTTCCAAATTATGAAAAAACATTTTTAAGAAACAGATTATGTGATTTTTGAAAATCCACAAACTCTTTGATTTTCAAAGCCATATTAAAACTTTAATTTAGTTTGTAGAAAAACATGTTCTTAGACCTTTTGAGGTAAACACTGAGATATCCTATAAAAGGTCTATACAAGAGAGATCCTAAGTCCTAAAGCTAAACTTGAAGAACTTGAACTTGATCTTCTCATCATCTCCATATTTGTTATCATCAAAACTCATCATCAATGTTGCATGGTAATCACATTCTCCCCCTTTTTGATGATGACAAACTATCATTGAGAAAAGCATTAGTTCATATAAATTGGAATTTCAAAAGGATAGGAGACTTACTCTCAGAGGTAATTTAATAACAAAACAAGCATATTCTCCCCCTTTCTTTTGGAATCGAAGAGCCAGTATTAATCCAATTTTAACTTGTCTTTTCTCAAATAAGATTGATTATTTTTCTCCCCCTTTTGACATGATCAAAAAGGATGCTTTTATTCAATAAAGCACTTTGATAAATATGCATGAGATAAACAATAAATGATTGTAATTAGTAATAGATTAATTGAAAGTACTCATTGCATTAAATATAATTGGCCAAGTTCATATACAATTGTAATCAAAAGACAGCCAATACAATAAACATCAAACAGCCAAAAAAAATAACATAAGCAACAGATCCTAAGACTAAGCAAGCCCTAGAAATAGGCATCTGGTGGTGGAGGAGGAGAGGCAGGGTCGTTGCCAGACAACAGAGCTCGAAGGGCAGCCTGTTCACGCTCAACACCAGCTATTCTATCAAACAGAATAGTGAAGGTGTTCTCCATGTAGGTTCTGTTATCCAACAGAGAAGCCAGGATTTGCTTATTTGTGACAAGAGCAGGAGCAGGGATATCAGTAGCAGCAGCAGGGGCAGCAGGATCGCCTTGAGGGTCGTTCTTATCATCATCAACTTCCACTAGGAACACCCAACCTTCATCGATCCTGATCATCTTCATTTTGTTAAGGGTAAAGGACCCAAAAACGTGATGATGGGTTAGCGAAGTTGCTCGCTTGGTTTCCAGAATATGTGGATACTTGCCTAAAAAGGTAATAATGATCACGCCATAGGGAAGCTCAGACCACTCTTTACCTTTTGCCCTCATCATGTGCTTCATAATGAAGATGGGCCAGTTAATCTGATGGCCTTGCTTTAGAATTCATAGCATGAACACATCATCTTCACTCATGTAAGCATAGTTCCCACCTCTAGGAGCTAGGATGTGGGCATAAGCATAATGTAGGAGCCTGTCCTGGCTCTTCATCATGCCCCCTTTGACTCCCTTTTGAGTCGAAGGTAAAGCCAACCCAGGGTGGAGAACATCTTCAATTGCTCTGTTCTTATCGAAGAGTTGGAGGAGTGAATCTTCTTCAGCATAGCGGCCAGTTGACTGCAAACTAAAGATCTGAACCCAATCGCTTGGTGTGATCACAATGTTTTGATCGTAGACACTGAAGTGTAGCTCCTGACCTTCAATCTTCAAGTTGCAATAGAACATCTTGACTAGGTCGGGATACAGAGCTGCTGAGTAAGAGCAAAAATGAAGTACGCCTTAGTGGTTTAGCCAATTTAGAAAGTCAAAACCACATTCTCTTTCGAAGAACCCCAAGTTGAGGTACTTCGATTACACCAAGTTACGCTCTCGAAAGTGGGTAATGAAGCGCCCAAGCTGTTGCTCATTGGAGGAAAGCATGTGAAGGTCCAGCGGGTTGTTGCATGGAGCCATCTTTGTACGAGGACACTTAGAACGAGAAGAAGATGAGGCCATGGAAGGAAAAAGAAAAAAAATAAAGGAGAATGAGAGAGGAGGGGTGGAGACCGTGAGAAAAGGAGGTTTTAGAAGAGAGAAGGAAAAGCTAAGAGTTTTTTGAAAAAGAGAGAAAAGAGATAGACGTATTCGGATACGCAAGGGGGAGTATTTAAAGAATACCCAGATCTATTTGAATACCATGAGGAGGTATTCGAATATAGCGTTTAAGAAAGATCAAGGGACGTAGCCTTCAGACAGAGGGTATTCGAATACCTCACCAGGTATTCGAGTAGATGGCCAAATTTGGCTTGATTGCCAATCTAAGGTATTCGAATGCTTTTTACAGTATTCAAATACTCCCAAAAAGAAGAGAAGGTCAGAGGAGCAAGTATTCGAATATCTTACAAGGTATTCGAATACTCCAGAGTAACTGAGTAAAAACTGAAAAGGTCAGCCTCAGGGTATTCGAATGACTGCTTAGTTATTCGAATACACCAGCTTTTAGAAAAGCTTTATTGATGTAAGGTATTCGAATAACCCTGATGGTATTCGAATAGCCTTATCAGAAAACATAAGTTTGCACATATAACAGCAAGGGTATTCGAATATCATAGATAGGTATTCAAATAACTTAAACAAAAAAAACACATATCTATGTCCAGAAATTACATTTTTGAGAAACGAAAGCATACCTTTTAATTGAATACCTGCAAAAAGATTTTGGGATAACTCCGACGCTCAAGTCAGTAATAATTCAAGAAAGATTAAAAACAAATTTAAGCAAATAACAAGCATTTATATGTTAGATTGATCAATTATGCCCAATTCTCCTCTTATATAAAAGAATGCTTCTTTTGCTAGGGGTTTAGTGAAAATATCTGTAAGTTGCTTAGATGTTTCAATAAATTCAAGAATGCAATCCCCTTTTTGTATGTGATCTCTAATAAAGTGATGTCTTATCTCTATATGCTTTGTTCTGGAATGTAGAATGAGATTCTTAGAGATATTTATTGCACTAGTGTTATCACATCTTATCGGGATGTGATTAAGCTGAAGGTCGTAGTCTAAAAGTTGTTGCTTCATCCATAGGATTTGAGCACAACAACTTCCGGCTGTAACATATTCAGCCTCAGGAGTAGACAGAGCCACACTATTTTGTTTCTTGCTATGCCAAGAAACTAAAGAACTACCAAGCAAGTGGCATGTCCCACTAGTACTTTTTCTATCCAATTTGCACCCAGAAAAATCAAAGTCAGAATAGCCTATTAGGCTACATGAGGCACCCTTAGGGTACCACAAGCCCATTTGTAAAGTGCCTACTAGGTATTTCATTATTCGTTTAACAACACTTAAATGAGATTCATTAGGGTTTGTCTGATATCTAACACACATGCATACACTAAACATAATATCTGACCTACTAGCAGTATGATAAAGGAGAGATCCAATCATACCTCTATATTTCGTTATTTCTACTGATCTACCTCATTCATCTTTGTCTAAATAGTAGGAAGTGCCCATCGGAGTGGCCATGTGTTTAGCGTTTTCCATTTCGAATTTTTGAGCAATTCCTTGCAGTATTTGGTTTGACTTATGAATGTCCCTTCGTTCGCTTGTTTGATTTGAAGTCTGAGGAAGAAATTCAGCTCTCCTATCATTGACATTTCAAATTCATTCAGCATTGTCTTAGCAAATTCTTTACACAGAGATTCATTAGTAGCACCAAAGATAATATCATCCACATATACTTGCACAAGAAGAATATCATACTTTTTATTTTTAATGAAAAGGGTAGTATCGACTTTTCCTCTTAAAAAATCATTTTCTAAAAAGAACTTACTCAACCTTTTATACCAAGCTCTAGGAGCTTGCTTTAAGCCATATAAAGCCTTTTTTAATTTAAAAACATGGTTGGGTAGTTCATGATTTTCAAAACCTGGAAGTTGTTCAACGAAAACCTCCTCTTGAATAAAACCATTTAGAAAAGCACTTTTAACATTCATTTGATATAATTTGAAATCCATGATGCAAGCATAAGCAAGTAACATTCTAATAGCTTCTAATCTAGCTACTGGTGCATAGGTTTCTTTATAATCTATTCCTTCTTCTTGATTATAACCTTTAGCAACCAATCTAGCTTTGTTTCTAGTTATTAACCCATTTTCATCAAGTTTGTTTCTAAAAGCCCATTTAGTGTCAATTATAAGGTGATCATTAGGTCTAGCAACTAATTCCCAAACTTGATTTCTTTCAAATTGATTTAATTCTTCACGCATAGCTAAGATCCAATGTTTATCATCGAAAGCTTCAATTAAATCCTTAGGTTCAATTTGAGAAACAAAAGCTAAGTGATTGCAAGTATTTCTAAAAGAATTACGAGTCTTCTAGATACATCACCGATTATTTGATCAAAGGAATGATATTTTGAAGTTTGCCATTCTTTGGGAAGTTCCAAGGCTTGCGAATCTTCTTGTCTTTGCTCCTTGATTTCTTTTTCTTTGCTATCCAAATGTGTTTCCGCTAAGACTTCGACTTTGCCAATTTCAAGAATTTTTCCTTTGTTGTTATCACCATAAGTAACGTGTCCATGATTCTTGGGAATAAGCATAGTGAATTTCGAGTCTTCCCCGGTCATGTGCTTAGAACAGCTACTATCGAGATACCAATTTGAACTCCTGGCTTTCAAGTATACCTACAACACAAGTTTAGTTTTTAACCTTTGATACCCAAACTTTCTTGAATCCTTGTGTGTCAGTTTTGGGTATAGTACCCTTGGGAACCTAAATCATTTTTGTTCCAATTTTTGTATTTATGTTTTTCCTTGCATTACATGTTGATGCACTATGTCCTTTCCTTCCATAGTAAAAACATTTAATAAAAGGATTACTTGAAACACTAGAATGCACAAAGAAATTTTTATAGAGTTTTTGTTGATTTTTTGGGTTATAACTTATTCCCACTTTTTGAAAAACTACTATTTGTCTTCCTAATAAAATATTTAAATTATCCCTTCCAAAGGTGAATTTAGAAAGAGTGTTTTTTAAGTCTTCAATTTCTTTTTCAAGCATATGACATGAAGAACAAGATGAAGATGTAGAAGCATGTGAAGAATGATTTGTGCATGCATCAATGATTCCCAAAGTTTCATTTTCAACTTTCAATTCTTCTATTTCTTTATTTAAAACAAGAATTTGATTTTCTAAAGAGGAGATTATTTTCTTAGAAGAAGAGATTATTTTTGTGAATTTTAAAGATTCTTCATGCAATTCTTCAAAGGCATCTTGTAACTCATCATAAGAAAGCAATAAAGTAGTATTAGAACTTACCTCATTTTCGCTTTCTTCTTCTTCTTCTTCTTTGGCCATGAGACATAGTTGAGCTTCCTCACTGTCTGAGCTGTCAGTTGAATCCATGTCGTTTTCATCTCATGCTATATAGGCTTTTCTTCCTTTTCTTTCCTTGAAGGGCTTCTTTTCAAATCTCTCCTTCTTCTTTTGGTAAACTGGGCACTCCATTTTCATATGACCAAGTTTGCCACATTCATAGCAAGTTAGAGTTGATGAAACTCCTTCGCCTTTGTAATGAGTTTTCTTCGGGGAGAAATGAGGTTTTCTTTGCGTTCCCTTTTTCCTGAGAAATTTATCGAATTTTTTAACTAACAAACTAAGATTTTCTTCATTTACCTCAATGTTTTCTGAGCCTTCTTCATTTTCTTCATCATCATTGTCGATTGATAAGGAAGTGGCCTTGAGTGCTACCCTTTTTTTCTTTTTATCATTTTCTTCACTTTGACTTAGTCTGCTTAGTTCTAGTTCGTGCTCATGAAGTTTTTCAAAGAGGGTAGCTAGAGTCATTGTCGTCAAATCCCTCGATTTTGATATAGCTGTTATCTTAAGTTGTCAAATCCTGCTAAGACATCTCAATACTTTGTTGATCAAATCTTCGTTAGAAAAACTTTTACCTAAAGATGCAAGATGATTAACTATGTGGGTGAACCTCTTTTGCATTTCCTGAATGCTTTCTCCTTAGTTCATTCTGAATAATTTATATTCACGAGTTAGAGAATTGATTCTCGATCTCTTTACTTCACTAGTACCCTCATAGGTGACTTGCAAAGTGTCCCACATATCTTTAGCAGTTTTGTAATTTGAAATTCTAAAAAACTCATCATATCCCAAAGCAGTAGTAATAATATTTTTAGCTTTTAAATTATATTGAACTTTTTTTTTTTATCTTCATCAGACCATTTATTTCGTGGTGTTTCGGTCCTTACACCATCGACCTCATGTGTGGGTATAAAAGCGCCATTTTTGACAGCATCCCATATATCTAGATTAATAGCTTCGATGAAAATTTTCATTCTTTCCTTCCAATATGCATAACCATCCCCATTGAAAAAGGGTGGTCAGTTTATAGAAGATCATTCTGAAAAACCATTTGAAGAAGCCATGTTCTCTTGAAGCTGCTAAGCTCTTTATACAAGAGTCTAGCTCTGATACCACTTGTTACCAAGTGGCTTCCAGTACTCAAGAGGGGGGTGAATTGAGTATTAAAATTTTGTAAAATCTCTTTTAAAATAAAATACAAATATTAAAACTTAATAAATAAAAGCACAGAAGGAACGAGAAGAAGAAAAGAAACAATAAAAATAGTAGAAAATAAATATACAGTAAATTAAAATTGCATAAACTAAAGAGATTAAGAAGAGAGAAGCAGGCACAGTATTTTTCCTGGTTCGACCACTAACCCACTTGTGGTTTACGTCCAGTCCTTGAAAGCCAAGATTTTTCACTATGTATACAAGCTTCAATAGGTACTTGCAACTGTTACACAAAAGAGCACTTTTCACATACATGGAAACTCTACCCTTATGCTAAAGTCTCAGCCTGCAGGGATACCTCACCCTTATACAAACCTTGAGAGATACCTCACCCTCGATACAGAATAGTAGAAAGTAGATGAAGAGAAACTCTCATTCAGAGTAAATTATACAAATTGAAGCACTATAGAGCTCTCTAAGAATATCTCATAATTTTACCAAAAGAGCACAGAGAAAAAGAGAGAATTATGTAAACAGCGTTTTAGCACAACCAAAATAATTTCAAGGATTCTTGTCTCTCAGACGTGAGGCAAGGTCTCTATTTATAGAGCATTTGATCAGAATTTATCGTTGAGGAAATTAATATCGTAATAAATACAAATTCGTTTACGTATCAATTCAAAAACTAAAACAGAATCCCATGGGTTATTCGAATACCATTATGAAGTATTCGAATACCACTGATATCAGTATATATAAAAAAAAACAGTTCAGACTTAGGTTATTCGAATACCATTATGAAGTATTCGAATACCACTGATATCAGTTCTTTGTAAAAAATAGTTCAGACCCACATTATTTGAATACCACAATAAGGTATTCGAATACCACTGTTTGAAACACGTTTATAAAAGCATTTTTAGAAGGATTGTATTCGAATACCTTTAAGGTTATTCGAATACCTCCATTCCAAATTATGAAAAAACACTCTTAAGAAACAGATTATGTGATTTTTGAAAATCCACAAACTCTTTGATTTTCAAAGCCATATTAAAACTTTAATTTAGTTTGTAGAAAAACATGTTCTTAGATCTTTTGAGTTAAACACTGAGATATCCTATAAAAGGTCTGTACAAGAGAGATCCTAAGTCCTAAAGCTAAACTTGAAGAACTTGGACTTGATCTTCTCATCATCTCTATATTTGTTATCATCAAAACTCATCATCAATGTTGCATGGTAATCATATTTGTCAGCTCTAGCACGGAACTCATAGTCTTGGGCTCTTTTTAGCAAGAGAAAAAGATAGCGACCCAGGGCAAAGTCCTTCCATCATGTAGTGTAGCCCAAATCTTTTATCCTAGTCACAAATATTTACTATTTCTTTTTCAAACTGAGATATAAAGTCTTGGAGAGATTTCTCCTTTCCCTGTTTAATCTAGAAGAGATATGAAATGAATTTTGGCTGTACCTTACTAGTAGTGAAGTATAACAAAAATCTTGAGGACAAGTCTTCCTAGTTGACAACAAATTTCGGAGTCAAAGTGGTGAACTATCTCAGGACGACTTTTTTCAAAGAAAGAGAAAAAGCGAGGCACATGAGCATATCATCTCCTCCAGCGAATAAGAGAACAGAAACATAAGCATCTAAGTGCTCTTAAGGGTTCGTGGTCCCATCATAGGTTTCAATTTTTGTTTCCCCGAACCGAGATTTCATCTTTGATTGGGTTCCGTGATCCTGAAATACTCCAGATGATGTACCCAGTTGTAGGCTTGATTCTTTTGGTTTTCCTGATTTCTGTTCGGAATTTGATTTTCACTTTTGTGAACGTCCGATTTTGTCTGATCATGTTTTTAAGCATTTTTTTAATAAAAGAGAAATAAAAAAATAGGGCCAATCAATTAAAAAATATAATAAAAAAAGAAAAAAAGAAAGAAAAAAAAATAATAAGGAAAAAGATGGGAACATTGCAAGAAGAGTAGCGAGTGGCCAAACATATAAGCCAAAAGTTTTTAATGTGATTTACAGATAAAAACAAAAATAAACCTTGATAGAAAAATTGTTAAAAGAAAAAAAGTTGAAGACAAAAGCATCAAAAAAGGAAAAGGGGGCAGCTGCAGCTCCTACGTATGAGCCTGCAAGCTCCTATGCAAGTTATACAAAGTCAAAACCATAATAATGAAAAAAAAAGGTGAAAAGAAGGGGCAGAAAACGTTTCAACAAGCATGGCCAAAAACAAAAGACAAAATAAGCTTTAATAGGTCATGCCGAGAAAAGGAAAGTGTGATGCTAAAGTTTTTCAAAATAAAACACCAAAAGAGAATGGATTTGCTGCCACATGATATAGTAATGTATGCAAGTCGTGAAAAAAAAAGTGAGTTAATGGGATGAAACACAGAAGGAAAATTTGTAAGAAGTAGGGAAAAGGAAGAAAGCTTGAAAGCTAAAAAATGGAGTGGAAAAGGATCATAAAATCTGGTCTCCAGAACTCAGCTTGTAAGTTTTTTTCTTTAGGTATATAAAAGGGGAAGCGACACACAGAGAGAGGGATCTTCTGGCTGGTGTGAGAAAAAGTGAGAGGAAGGGTTGTGGATAAAAATATTGTGTAGAGGGACTTTACTGGTTCACAATTCTGAAAATTTAAGGTACATTTCCTTCATCTCCCATCATGTATTTTGACTTTTTTTGTTTGATCTGAATGGGTAGAATTGTTGTAATGTTTGTTTTCGTTTTCATGTTCTGCCTCATCCACACTTTTCACCCACTTTCACGATCACATACTCTTCTTCATTCTATCATATACACACTTTCATCATCCCTCATGACATCATCACATTTTCATCAATAACCACTCCTCCCTTTAAACCAAAACCCAATTTCTTAACACAGAAAATCTTCACCAAATAATTTGCTACCCTCTATCTACAACACATTTCTCAAACCAGCAAACCCAAAACTTTGCAAACACCTAAGCAGCCACATAAACCCCATCCAACCCAAAATCATGGCTTCAAACCCAAAACTTTGCAAATACCCAAACAACCACATAAACCTCATCCAACCTAAAATCATGGCTACAAATCTAGAGCAACCCAAGCACCAGACGAACTAGGGACCTCTTCCACACTAACCACACGCCGTCGGCTTTACTGCCGTCAGCCTCTAGCCACCACCACATTGTTATGTGGAGCCATCACACCACCCGCAACCCTTGTCACTGGAATCCCAGAACCAGAACCCGCGATTCGTTGCCTTCCACCCAGAACCACCTTTGCCCCTCCTCACCACCTTGCTTGTAACCCACGAGTTCTGTCGTGCTGTTGCTTCAATCTGCCACCCACACCACCAGAACCTGTCCCTGAGCCACCATCGCGCAGCGCCATCTTCGTAGATCTGTAGCCATCGCACAATGGCACCGTTGGCCACACCTCCAGCAACTCGCGCCACCGTTTTCCATCAAGCCAGCCACTGGAGCTGTCGTCGAGTCCCCTTCTCAAAGCTGTTGTGCCTCACCCTTTTGTTGCGTTTCACCAAAGTTCAGATTCCCATTTATTTAATTTTTTTGCCATTATATTTTATCCTTTGTCTTTTATTTATTTTTTCTTTTCTTTTCTTTTGTTCATCTGATTTAGTTTTAGAGCTAGTTACAAGTTTTTCTTACTTAGGCTAGATTTGTTTGGGCACGTTGGATTGGGCTTGAGTGAAAGAATTTGGGCCAGTTTAATTTAACTCAAGTTATGTTACTAAATGGTCGGTCTCAACTTGCTTCTATTCCAGTGGGCTAAGGTCTCATCCATTTGATAGTAGGTTGAATAAAAATAAATAAAATGATTGAATATTGTTGAGAAGAATAAAACAGAATTAACTGAGTTATGATAATTTATTAATTTTGTTACTTTTAGAATTATCTAAGTTATGACAACTTGATAATTAATTTTTTTTCTATATATAAAAAAAAATCAAACCAAATGAATTTTCAAAACCAAAATATTTTTAAAATTAAAAACAAACAACTCACAATTATTTTTTTTTAAGAATTACTTGGCTTTGAGTTTCCCATTGCACTAGGAGATATGTAGGTGCGCAAGTCAAGTCAAAAATTAATTTTACTTAACTTAGTAGTTCTTATTTTATTTTATCTTATTTTAATTTGTTTTTATTTTATTTTATTTTATTTTATTAAAGGGGCTAAAATGAATATTTAAAGATTTTAAATAGTTGCGCAATTATCTTAGGGTAACTATCTTAAGGCATATGTATTAGAGGTGTTGTAGGGTTAAGTCTCTACCCTTCTCTATGCATAATTAGACTCCTGAATCTAAATTTTTGAACGTAGATTATTCTTCTTAGGTTTTTCAAGTTTTTCTAATAAAAAATAAATTAGTGGTGACTCTTTATTTTTTATTTTTCGCTGCTCACGTCGTGATTATGATCGCGACAACCTTCTTTCTCCTGGTTGACAGCTTTTTCCAGGTTGTGAGTACGCTTGTCCTGGAGTCTAACAAGAGAGATGAGTTCTTATCTGGATAACTCCAAGAGACCGGACTCGCTCTGGCGGGATCAAACTTCATTACAATCAGCCTGTGCTCCTAAGCACTACAGTGCTGATACTCGTAGTCCAATATCTCTAGAAGGCACTTCTTGTGGACCGAGTCGTTGCCTCACTGGAACTCGCTGCGGTGGAGGAGAGAGATTTTTGCCTGTATGGAAAGTCTCTACCCTTTCCTGTCAGGGTTTCGATTCGACTGCGATTGGTTCCTGGATTGGGGTGAGTGTAGGATGACAGCGGCCAGAAGAGGGTTGGTTATGAGTGACAGAAACGTGATTTCGCCTTGTAGTGACCATGATGGTAAATTATGGGAATTGAAGTTTATCTTTCTCACAAAAGGCGTCAATGTTCTAAATGGGGTTCAAATGAATATCTGAATAAAGTTGACAAAGGTGGTTTCCTTCGATGCACGATGATTGCGGTGGTAGTGCGAGGAGTGGATACTTGCAAAAGGCACTCTAAAACTCAAGTTAGACCATCCACAAGGTGGGTAGTATTTGAAATTAGATGCATATCTTTGTTATATTGTATGATATTTGTAGGAATGTCATGGGTGATAAGAATTATAGTTAAATTTGCATTAAATGTTGTTAATTAGGATAAGAATCCAATGAGATTATTTTCTCTTATAATTAATTTTTCTATTTATGAGGGATGTAATTGATGTTTATATCTATGAAGGATCCTGTAAGAGATTTACTTGCCATAAATAGATAGATTTACTTATCTAATAAGAGAAATGATTTATCCTCTTATTCAATCCTCCTACTAATCCTCCTAATTACAAAATGAAGAAAGTATTGAATGTTTTTTATGTTCTCAAGACATTAGATGCATTTATTTTTTCATTTAATACTTTCTTCATTTAGTATTAGGAGGATTATTAAGAGGAACTTGTAGGAGGATATAGAATTACTCATCTAATAATGCTCATAAATATCTAGAATCTAATTCTAGTAGATTGAGTTGCTCATGAACCACTAACCTAAAACCCAGTTTAAAACACCATCTAATGTTATCTAATGATTAAAATTACCCTTAATAAAATTTTCAATTCTCTATCTCGTGCCCTAATTTTTTCATTCATTCTTCTTTGCATTCCTCAAGTTCTCTCTTCATGTCCTGTCCAGGTCTTTAATAGCACAATACTCCTTTGTGTTGGACTATTTATTTCAACACCACATACATCTTGCGTGACAGATCTATGTCTCTATAGTCCCTCGGTTAAATGCCACCTGACTTGTGGCATTTCTTGTGTTTCTTTTACTTTCTCGTTTTGACATAGATCAAATACATCAACGATTTCTTGTTAGTGTACGGTGGATTTTGTCCTTTTTGCTCCAAATTGATATTCAGTGGGATTCTGTTCACCGACCAATATTTGAGCTTAGTATTTGGTGTTTCTCACTTCCATTTTCATGGTTTAGTCTCGAAATTCCACAGATCCCGCTTGGTGGTTTTGGTTCCGATCAGACTTCATATGTTGCCGATCAAGGTTGGTCGCTTAATGAATATACTTCAATTGCCCAAGCTTGGAAAGTCACTGGAAAAATTTGTTTGAGGAAAATTAAGAAAGAAGGTGAAAAAGGTGTGAGAGGACTAGCACATTAAGGGTAATTTTGATGATGATATAAAATTAAATCATCATTCTCTTTAATAAAAATTTAAATAAATTTTTAAATAATTTTAATAATTTTTATTTTTTAAATTAAATATTATTACTTAATGATTCTTAGTAGGGGTGTAAGTTAGTTTGGGTAATCCGATCAACCCGACTAAACCAAAGCGAACCAATTAGTTTGGTTCAGATATACTTAATGGTTCAGATAAAATCCAAACCAATTGATGCTCAATTGGTTTGGTTCACGGGTTCAGGGTTTTAAACCTGTGAATCGAATCGAACCGAACCAAACCAAATTTTTTTAAAAAACTCGTGAAGATTTGGCATATCAGTCATCAGATGACATATTCAATTCATTCAAAATTTCTTCCCAAATCCAACCCTAATCCCCCCTCGCCGGTGGCCCTCATCACACCCTCGCAGGTCTCCCTCGCCAGTCGCTGGTCGCCGGTCGCCCTCACCGATCGCTCCTCACCGCAGCTCACCCTCACCGTGGGTAGCGCCAGATCTGCTCCGCCAGGACCGCCACAGCAGAGAATGACTACGACTATCTGTTCAAGGTGGTCCTAATCGGTGACTCTAGCGTGGGGAAGTCGAACCTTCTCTCTAGGTTCACCAAGAACGAGTTCAACCTCGAGTCCAAGTCCACCATTGGCTTCGAGTTCGCCACCCGAACCTTGAACGTCGATTCCAAAGTCATCAAGGCTTAGATCTGGGACACTACGGGCAAGAGAGGTCATTTTTCTCATCTGGGTCTTTTTTTTTTCTTTTTAGCTTCTTTTTCGTTTCAAGTTGCCAACTTGGATGTGGGTTTTTGCTTGCTTTATGGTTAGATGGGTTTGTTTAGAGAAATAGGATAAGATTATTTCAGTTGGGCAACTACGTAGAAATTGGTATACCAATGTTGTTATTGGTAATTGGATTGTGACTAGTAAGTGCTTTAGTATAACTTGAACATAGTGATGTGCATCAAATTATTATTTCTTTCCTTTTGACAAACTAATTTGGTATGAATTGTAGTATCTAAAGCATGTGAGACCATTTAGAGATATCCCTATCTTTGAACGTTTTCCAGTGTTAATTTGTGTCCCAATTGTTTGGATATATTCTATTATCTTGACCGCCAATGGAGCTTACCGACATAAACCTATTAGAACACAAAATAGTTGTCGTACAAACAGAGCAAATCTAATATCTACTGCTCCATGGTACATCAAAATACCTATTTTCATTTCTTCTGATATGTTTAAAAGTTTTGCTGAGTTCCACAGTTTCTTTTTATTCTAATAGGTTCATGTTTCCATACCCTCTCCAATGGGGTCCACCTACATTTTTTGCTGGCCATTCATTTGCTATGATGTCTGCAGTTATTATTTCAATGGTGGAGGTATCTATTTTCACTCCTGATTTTGTTCTTAATTTTTAGCTGTTCCCACTATTTTGGCAAGGTAAATGGCATTCTGGTAGGCCTCCGAATCAGCAGCAAAGTTTTATTGTGTTAACCTATATATTCTATCCAGTGCTTGTTACTACAATATTCATATTTTGAAATTTGGTTAAGGGGTCTCAGTTTTCCCCCTGTCGCAACCGGGATCGCGACGGGACGACCGAAAATATATAAAAAAATCAATGGAGTCGCCACCAATGTTTATTTGAATTGGGAAAACATTAGAAAAACCTTTAAATTAGGAAACTGGTCTTTTAGAAAATGAGTTTGAGTCCAGGAGTCGATTGAGATAGGGAAGGTATTAGCACTTACACTATTTGCCTGTTCTAGGAACGCAGTACCTTATATTAGTTGTGCAAATTTTAATAATATCAAATATATTTATTTTAACCCTCTAAACAAAAGACTTTGTAATTATTTATTATTTTTCATTTTTTTATTCTTGAAAAGAAATAAAAGAAACAACCAAATTATGAAAATTTATTTTTGGCTTGACAGAAATGAGTTTCTGCTCCTACGTATCTCCTGGTGCAATGGAGAACTCAAAGTCACGTAGTTCTTTAAAAAATAATTGTGGATTAGTTATTTTTAATTTTTTTGTTTTAGCAATTTTCAAATTTTATTTTCAAATTTCCTTCATTTTTTTTCACTAATCAAGAAACACAATATAAAATATATCATTAAATAGAGTCAACACTATCAAACAAGAAATAATCCTAAATAAATGCTAACAATTAAACTCAAAGTGTTTTTTTTCATTTTTTCGTTTTGTTTTTATGTGTTTTTTTTTTACCATTTTCATGTTTTTTTTCTTATCCTTTATAAATTGGAATGGGCTGTTAGCCCATGTGCATCAACATCAGCCCAAACAAAACAAAAAAATGGGGCAACAAATAAAAGAAAAGAAATGCAGAGGACTCCACAGAGCACACACCGAAGACGATTGGGAGAGGGAAATTGCAAGTTCAGCGGTGAGACAACACGGTGGCACAATCAGAGCTTCTGGCCGAGACTGGTAGACAGCACGGTGCACGGCGGCAGGACTCTCGGCGCTGGGTCGTGGCGGCTCGGAGCTGAGCTTCCCGTTTCGGAACAGCTGGGCGGTACTGCAATAACGGTTCAATACGGATCCGGTCGTAGGTCCGATTGCAGTCACGGCTCGGAGGTCACGGTGGCGAGGCGGAGGCACGGCTGGGCGACGCGACGGAGAGGAACGCAGTGCGTCGCAGGTTCTCGGGTCACGGTTTGTGGATGGTGAGTTTGGTTCTGTGTAGTGTTAGATGAAGCAGATGAAAGTTATGGGTGGGATTGTGTTGGTTGTGTGGAAGATGATACGGGGACGTGATGGATGATGGTGGGCTCGCGCAGAGACGACGCCGGAGCTCGGAGGATCTTTGCTCTGTTTTTGAGGCACCGGGGTGGTTCGGGGTAGTGTGAACGGTGCTAAGAAGATGAAGACGGTGGGCCTGGATGGATCTTTGGGCAGAGGCTCTAATGGTGGTTACGGTTGAAAGTAGTGATGGGGATGGTGGTTGTGGGCGACTACGTGTGGAGGGAGATGAGGGGAGGTGGCTGCGTGAATGGGTGCAAGATGGTGGTCACGGTTGGAAGGTGAGGTTGGCTTGGCAGCTTGGACGCGGGGAAGGAGTGATGGAGGTTGGGGGCTACGGTGGAGAGAGGTGGTGAAGGTTGGAGGCTGAGAATGGAGTTGATGGCTCACTGAGTTGACTCAGTGGTGTTGGTTGGGAGAGGTGAAGTGGGATGGAAGGATGGTAATGGTTATTTGGGTGAAGAGGGGCTACGTAGAGAGCTTGTTACGTGAGTGAGGTGCTTTAGGTGTCATGGATGGTTACAGGAGGGAGCTTGGGATGTTTGGTTGGATGAAGTTGGGGTCACGGTGGATGGGATGTTCACGTGGAAGTTGCTGTGATGATAATGGAGGTGTGATTTACGTGAATGGGGGTGTTAACTTGGTGACCTCCACGTGTGCATGGGAGGGTTAATGATGGAGGAAGAAGATGGAAGTTGAGAGGGAGGATCTTCACTGGGCTTCACATGTTCGGGGTTTGTTTTGGAGTGGTGAGGAAGGTGGTTGTGAGGTGTTGGTGGTTGGGAAGTGAAGGGTGATGAGAGTGGGGAGATGGTCACGGTTGGAGATGGAGTAGGTTGTCTTGGAGATTGGATGGAAGGTTGGGTGGTTGGGGAGGAGCTACGTGGTCTTTGGGCTTCACATGTTCGGGGTTTGGAGTGGTGAGGGTAGTTGTTGTTACGGTTGAGAGGCTTGGATGGGTTATGGAAGAAGGGTGAAGGTGTTAGGCGGTGGTAGAGGAGAGGTGGAGGGGTCTTCTTTGTGGTCGGTTTCCCAGGATGTGAAGATGGTTGGGTGATTGAAGGTGTCGATGAGGTGTTGGTTATGAAAGTTGAAGGTTGGGTCACGGTGGTGGGTGAGGGCAGAGAAGTGTTTGGGTGGCTACGGTTGGTGGAGCTTAGTTGGTGAAGGTGGAGATGGTGAAGATGGGAGATATGGCTTGGTTGGATAGTTCGTTAAAGGAAGAAAATGGTAATGGAAAAATGGCAGCAACAGCAAAGCCCTCTCCGTGATCTTCGTTTTTTGGAAACTCCGAATCCTCCTTCCTTTTTATTTGTTGATGGTGCCCCTTTAAAAAAAAGATGGCAGGATAGATACCTTCTCCTGCATGGGTGGTATGGCTAAGGGAATAAAGAAAAAAAAAGTGTTCTGTGGGTGGAGGAAGGAGTGGGTGTGTACGTGTGCCATGTGAGTAAGGAGTGGGTGTGTGCGTGAGTGAGAGTGAATGGGAAACAAAAGCTGCACAGAGAATAAAAATGTAGAGTAAGGAAGGAGGTGGAACAAAACAAGCATGCTCTGCATTTTGTTGTATTTTTTTTATTTTTTTGTTTTTTTATGTTTTATATATTTTTATTTTTTTATTTTATTTTTTCATAAAAAAAGTACAAAGTAAAGCAATTAAATTAACACAAGATTATTAGTCTATGAACAAACATAAAAAGAAAATTCACGGACAAAATTGGGTATCAACAGCTGCCCCCCTTTGCTTTACGTTTAGGATAAACGGAAAGTAAAGGAGTTGATTCAATTTTGTCCATGAAGCTTGATGAAAAAGCTTGCGGAGTCGGGTATCCGCTGAAGCTTGACAGAAAACGTACAAAGCTTGCGGAGTCGGGTATCCGCTGAAGCTTGACTTAAAACAGAAAAGACACAAAGCTTGCGGAGTCAGGTATCCGCTGAAGCTTGACAGAAAACGTACAAAGCTTGCGGAGTCGGGTATCCGCTGAAGCTTGACAGAAAACGTACAAAGCTTGCGGAGTCGGGTATCCGCTGAAGCTTGACTTAAAACAGAAAAGACACAAAGCTTGCATGAGTCTGAATTATCCGCAATTGAAGCTTGAATGTAAAACTTAAAAAGAAAGACATAAAGCTTGCGGAGTCGAGTATCCGCCGAAGCTTGACAACAGAAAGGTAAGAAGCTAATAGCTTGTAGGGTAGGGTGCCCATCGAAGCCTGACAGAAAGGTAAAAAGCAAACAACTTGTGGGGTAGGGTGCCCATCGAAGCTTGACAGAAGGTAAAAAAACAAACAGCTTGTGGGGTAGGGTGCCCATCGAAGCTTGACGAAAAGGTAAATAACAAACAGCTTGTGGGGTAGGGTGCCCATCGAAGCCTGACAGAAGGTAAACAACAAACAGCTTGTGGGGTAGGGTGCCCATCGAAGCCGACAGAAGGTAAAAGCAAACGGCTTGTGGGGTAGGGTGCCCATCGAAGCTGTGAAAGGTAAACAACAAACAGCTTGTGGGGTAGGGTGCCCATCGAAGCCTGACAGAAAGGTAAAAGCAAACAGCTTGTGGGGTAGGGTGCCCATCGAAGCCTGACAGAAAGGTAAAAAGCAAACATCTTGTGGGGTAGGGTGCCCATTGAAGCTTGACGAAAAGGTAAATAACAAACAGCTTGTGGGGTAGGGTGCCCATCGAAGCTTGACGAAAAGGTAAATAACAAACAGCTTGTGAGGTAGGGTGCCCATCGAAGCTAGACAAAAGTTGAAGGCAATGGGCACAAGGCCCTGACTTGCTGTGAAATCAAAGAGGACCTAGAAACTAAAAGACATTGTAAGGAGCCGAAAACAAAAAGGACAATAGGTGCGGGGACCCAGAAACTAAAAGACAATGGGTGCGGGGACCCAGAAGGCAGACAATCTTTTTTTTTATTTTATTTTTTGTCTGATCTGTGTTTTTTATTTTTCTTCTTTTTTTTTTTTTAAAAAAAAATTCAACCTTTCTTTCTTCTCTCTTTTCCTTTTCCTTTTCCTTTTCCTCTTTTTTTCGAATTTTATTAAAGGTCCTTTGAATCAACGACAAACCGTGAAAGAAAAGGCAATGGGTGCGGAGACCCGAAAACGAAAAGACAATGGGTGCGGGGACCCAGAAACCTAAAGACAATGGGTGCGGGGACCCAGAAACTTAAAGACAATGGGTTCGGGGACCCGGAAACGAAAAGACAATGGGTGCGGGGACCGAACGAAAAGACAATGGGTGCGGGGACCCGAAACTTAAAGACAATGGGTGCGGGGACCCGAAACTTAAAGACAATGGGTGCGGGGACCCGGAAACTTAAAGACAATGGGTGCGGGGACCCAAAGATTAAAGACAATGGGTGCGGGGACCCGGACACTTGGAGACAATGGGTGCGGGGACCCGGAAACGAAAAGACAGTGGGTGCGGGGACCCGAAACTTAAAGACAATGGGTGCGGGGACCCGAAACTTAAAGACAATGGGTGCGGGGACCCGGAAACTTAAAGACAGTGGGTGCGGGGATCCAGAAACTTAAAGACAGTGGGTGCGGGGACCCAGAAACTTGAAGACAATGGTTTTGTAAATGCATGCGATGCCGGAGATGGTGCATGATGCAATGGATGCATAATGATGCAATGGATGCCCTACTGTAGGGATTCTCATGAGCAAATCTTGTTTTTTTTTTGCCTTTTTTGTTTTTTTTTTTTTTTTTTTTTTGTTTGTTTTTTTTTGTTTTTTGTTTTTTTGTTTTTTGTTTTTGTTTTTCACATCAGACTTTGGTTCCGCAACCCTTAAGGACTTTTTCCCACAAACAGATTGCGATTGACCAAAAAATTCATTGTCGCAACCGGAATCGCGATTGAACATCAAAATTCGTTGATTGGCCTTGTGATTTGTCTGGTCATCCCTTTTTCTCACCAATACTCTTAAAGAGCCTTGAGCCAGAAAACTTTATGCGGTGGGCCTTTGCCAAACTCATATTCAAAGGGAATCATTGTTGAATTTCTCTTCATTAAATATGGCTTGTGTAGAAGCTTGGAACTTTCTTTCCCCAATGGTTCTTATTTCTAACGGACACACTTCAATCTAAATTATCCATTGAGGATGTCATTCTCTTCATCGATTGAAACTTTAGAGTTCCTTTGACTTGAGTTGTTCATCAAGAGGTTGCCATCGATGGTTAAATTGTACTATTGTACTCATGTTCACCCAACCTGAAGCATCATGTATTAGATATGCATGGATTCAAAAGTACAACATGAAAGAGATTTACTATCCGAGTGACCTTTTTTGACTGATTTTGGGAGTATGACTACACGAAGGACATTTACAAAGGATAAAAACACAAGTAGTGGAATAGTACCAAAGTCAAGAGATTTTTTTTTTTTGCCTCTCTTTTTTTTTTCTTGTTTTTGGACCCAGTTTGGATGTGATTGATCTTTACTTGACAACTGGACATCCTGACCATTGTTTTATCCGGTATCTACAAAAATATGCCCCTGTGTAAGGTATCAAAAAGAATCTGACTCAAGGTATGCCGTTTAAGAACAAAGATGCCCAATGTAGGCCATTTGACAACAAAATTCGTCCCAGTGGGGAACTTGAGATATTTTTCTCAGTGTAAGGTCGAATAAAACTAAGCAAATTGCCCCAGTTTAGAGCTGAATTGAATAGGGTAGAGACTTGCCCCAATGTAGAGCCGGATTGAACCAAGATTTGTCCCAGTTTGGAGTTGAATTGCACAGATGTAGACTTACCCCAATGTGTAGAGCCGTTGAACTAGAAGATTTGCCCCAATACAGGCCAAATTGAACAGGTAGAGACTTGCCCCAATGTAGAGCCGTTGAACTAGAAGATTTGCCCCAATGTAAGTCCCCCTTTTTTTTTTTTTTTTTTTAGACCGCCTCTTGGGTTTTCAAATTTTAACGATTTTGTTGTGTTTTTTTTTTTTTTTTTTTATTATTATTATTATTTTTTTTTAAGAGCAAGGATTGAAAATTCAGCAGTGCATAAACTTTTTGTCTCAAAATTAAAGTTGATGAAAATGAAAACGACCTTTCATTGATCAGAATGGACTTTTTAAGGCTTGTAATGTGGCCAAGGTTAGGGGTTATGAAATGAAAGGTATAAGGCTCAAACAAGTGTTTAAAGGTTAAGTGGGACCAAGGATCCTTATTCAAACTTGAACCTTGTCAATTGCTTTTGCACTTTCAAGCGCACTTTTCTCTTGTTATTCTCCATTTTTTTGTTCTTGTTCAAACTTGAACTTTGTCAATTCCTTTTACTTTCCGCCTCTTTCGCCTTTTCTTCCTTTTCCTCTTTTTATACTTCAAAATAATCATCATGACAATCAATCTTTGTTTTATGTCATCCCCTAGTGTAGGGGTGATCCTTGTCTAGGGTTTATTGAAGAAAACCTTCAAGCTCAAAATAGGGTAACAATGGATAATGAAAAGATGAATTCTTGTGAGAGATAGAGAAAGATGGCCAATCTTCATTTCAAATTTTGATTACTCATTTTCAAAAAATTTAATTTAGAGACAAAAGGATAATACACATCACGTAATTATTTGTTTGCTCCCTTTATTTTTCTTTTTTGATTTTTGATTTTTTTGTTTTTTTTTGTGTGCAAAGAACACGCACTCATGGGTCTCATGACCACAACAGTTTTCACAATGAGAGTCCAATAGGATATGAACCAAACGAAAGTAAATAAAAAGCATAAAAGAATGACAAAAGGATCTGACAAGAACATGAGTGCAAGAACATGGGAAAAGAAAACAAGGTAAACTGAGATCCACACAAATCCATCACATTAATGCTTCAAGAAAGTTCACATGAGTTAAAAAACCAAATGGCTTTAATCGAGCATAGGGTCAGTACAATTAAACCATCGTTTCATGGTAACAACTTGATAAACAAATCAGAATGCCAGTCGCTCAGAAATTTTCCAGTGCTGGAGGACTCTAGGGTACAGTTCATTCTTGATGGTTAGAAAAATGAATCACCACTTTGTCAAACTTTCTAAGGTTACCCCTGATCAGCCATTGTAAGCATTCGTTCCTATTGCAGATAGGCATGTGTAGAAACCTCTAACAATGCTTGGTGATTTACCATTTAAGTAACCGTTGTAGTCCATGAGTTTTTCTGAAGCCCCATTTAACTCATTCGACTTGAAGTCCACCCTCAGTCAGATCAATCATTCATTTGGTGCAGTCTTCCCTTTTTCATTTCCCTTTTTTTCTTTGCTTTTTTTTTTCGCTTTCAAATCTCCTTTCAAGAAATGGGATGAACCATTGCTTGACTGATTCCTTGAGAGAAAATTTTGCCCCAGTGTTTAACCTTGTCTCTCATTTAGTTGATTCCCTGCAACTGCTTGATAACTCAGTCCTTGTCTGCGTTGCTACTTCCTTCAACACAGCTTCTCCTTAATTCTTCAAAAATTTTGCCCTAGTATAGCCAACTAAATGCAAACAAAAGCGCCCCTGTGTAGGCGATCACACGCAATTCAAAATTGCCCCGGTTTGGGTGCACCCTTCAAGGTGTTTCGTGCCAACTTCCTCGAGATTTTGCCCATTCATTTGTTCGGGCTCTTTTTTCATTTTATTTGTTCTTTTTTTTTTTTTTTTTTTTTTCTTTCTTTCTTTTTTTTGTTTTTGTTTTTGTTTTTTTTTTTTTTTTGCTAGTACCTCCTCTTCCATCAATTGGGATTTTCAAGATCTCTTCGATCTGAATTGGTCAATAAGAAATTACCATTAGATGGTCAAATCATGGTGTTGTACTCATGGTTACTTTACTCTGAAGCATTATGTCACGTACACTCATGAATTCAAAAAGTACAACAGAAAGAAACGAACAACTTCAGATTGTTCTTAGAAGTTTGACTACGAAAGGATATTACAACGGTTAAAGACACAAGAAGTAAAATAGCAAGAAAGTCAAAAGATTTTTTTTCGCTTGAGTCAAGATTCGACAACCTGGACATCATTAATTATCAAACACCCCCACACTTACTCTTTTGCACGTCCTCGGGCAAAATAGAAAAAAAAGCCCGACTCAAAAGTTAAACATTCTAAAAGACTCAATTTCTAATAATATTTAAGAATGAAGATCAATTAAATTCAAGTAATCAAACAATCATGAGATAACACGTCTTCATATCTCAAATCAACAAGCAATGATACTTCAATTGAAAAACATGAGTAAGAATGATAGATCCTCACAGAATTTACTCTCAATCTCTCAAGTGTTTAAAAGGTAGGTATTTCACTCAGTTCGACCCATGAAAATTGCACTACCATATGCTTGCTTATCTTCTACTTCTCCACTACTCAAAACACATGCACACACAAATCATGAGGACTTTATTCAAGGTTGTAGTGAGGTCAAGGTAAAGGTGGAAGTAATATGGATATGTCAAGTTAAATACCAAAGAGAATAGAAGAGCATTATGATACAATAGAGTGGAGAAGATGTTTGAGAACATTCAGTCTAACTTTCCCAAGATTTTCTCTTTTTTTTTTTTCATACCGGACAATTACCAATATCTAACTAATGTTTTGTTAAAGATCAATTGGTAGATTGAATTCCTTTAGGCTTGAACATTCTCCTTCTATTCCTGTTATTTCCAATATATCACATGGTGCATTCTTTTGATTGTAGCAATAATCAGCTCTCTCTTTTCTTTTTTTTTTTTTTTTTTTTTATAGAAACATATTTTCTTTTTTCTTCTTTTTTTTTTTTATATATATAACCGATCTGCACATGCACCCCCACACTTGTTCAAGAACTCATCAAATAACAAAGTCAATGCTCTCATATTCCCTAAGGTTGGGTTAGAACATGGTTTTGCTTTTAATGCACATAATGAGTTCGAAACAAAGAATGGTCAAATAAGCTCAAAGGGGTTAAGCAAGGGGAAATATGCAAGGTTGGCAAGAATCAGAAAATTTTCAAGAAGTCAAAAGAGTGCTTGATATCATATTGAAAACAAGGTTGGCTATTTGGTTAAACTGGCCAAGAAAGAGGGCCTCAATCATGTTCATGCATGCAAGTGAAACGCAGCCTCAAAAAGAATCAAAGCAAGTTCTAGAGTGATCATTATCATGAGTGAAAATCACACAAGAAAGAAAAGAATGGCATAAATATTGAATCCATCCATTAGGCTCAAGATCTCACAAGATATAGTTCTATCATTCTCAGTCCACCAATTCAATATCCATAACCAAACATATGATTTTTAAGAAAGAAGACAATTTACTCAATCATGCAAATTTTACAATTTCAATTGCCACTTCCACACAAACTAGTTATCTACCCCAACTAAAATGCGTCTCAAGAGTAAAATTTACTCCTACTACTCGCCATCCCTATTTACTTTTGTTGTTAATTGATGACAAACACAACAAACATATTAACAAACACACTTTTTGAATTTTTGGTTTTTTTTTTTTGTTTTTGGTTTTTTTTTTTGGTTTTTTTTGTTTTTTTTTTTTTTTTTTTTTTTTTTTTTTTTTTATATTTAGACACACAACGATCCTTCCCCCAACCAGATCATAACATTGTCCTCAATATGAAAGAGAGATATAGAAAAGAGCAAAATAACCTGATAAGAAGTGAATCAACGCCAAGCAGAAATGAAGCACACAGTCAGTGCTGCATCTGACCCTGATAAGAAGTGAATCAACGCCAAGCAGAAATGAAGCACACAATCGGTCTTGATCATCGACCCTCAAAAGAAATCGATAATAAAACTTAAGTACTTCCACAATTTAATACTAATTAATTACTACCCTACTACTCCTTACTCGCCACCAATTAAGATGCGTCTCAAGAGAAAAATTACTCCTTACTCTGCCATCCTTAACTTTTGTTGTTAATTGATGACAAATACAACAAACATATTAACAAACACACTTTTTTTTGAATTTTTTTTTTTTTTTTTTGTTTTTTTTTTTTTTACACAACCATCCTTCCTCCCAACCAGATCATAACATTGTCCTTAATGTGAAAGAGAGATATAGAACAAAACAACCTGATAAGAAATGAATCAACGCCAAGCAGAAATGAAGCACACAGTCAGTGCTGCATCTGACCTCTGCCACCAATTAAGATGCGTCTCAAGATAAAAAATACTCCTTACTCTGCCATCCCTATTTTAATTGATGACAAACACAAACATATTAACAAACACACTTTTTGAAATTTTTTGGTTTTTGTTTTTGTTTTTTTTTTTTTTTTTTACACAACCATCCTTCTCCCCAACCAGATCATAACATTGTCCTTAATGTTAAAATATAGATGAGTAAAGGATAGAATTACCTGCTGGAGAAAGCGAACACAAATTTAAACAGAAACAAAGTACAATCAAACCGATTAAAGAGAAAGTGTCGATCGGCTTGCTTCTCTTGTTACTTCCTTCATCGCTTCTGTTGACCAATCTATTCGAGCCAATACCTTATCGTGTACATACTCAAAAGCTTCCAATTTATCAATGAGCTCATCAATAGTGGAGGCGAGAGATAAGAAGTTGTCTTCTTAGGAAGGAGTGATAAATTTACGTTCCACGACTTTGTCAAGAAAAAATAACAAAAGGTCAAAGAAATTATTAACATTCAACAGACCAATGGGTTTATGGTGGATGTTCGGATTCAAATTTCAAGAGACAATTTGAAAAATTTCTTCCAAAGTACCAAAACCACCTGGTAAGACAAGAAATGCATCGAATTGTCAATCATTATTTTCATGCGTCCATGCATGGATGTTACCGAATTTCTTCTCCAACTGTCTTGCCGGTGATGTTACTTTCGACTAAAGGTTTAGGAATAACACCTAAAACCGATTGCCTCCTATAAGAGTAGCAAGTGAAACGACCCCATTAACCCACGACAACCTCCCCATATACAAGATGAATGTTCCTCGTGCAAGTGATCGACCAAGAGTGCTAGTGCGTTTACAAAATCTAATCCCTTCCCATAACTCGACCCACAAAAAACACAGACATTTTTTAGGTTACGAATAGTAGGCCTCATTCTATACCCTTCTTCTCTTTGAGTGTTTCTGAGTTGGAAATGAAGGAGAAAATGGAGTGTTTAAATAAGAAAAAGAATGGAAAGGGAAATAATTGCACCTAGAAGGGTAGGTCGGCTGTTGTCAGAAAAGGTTGAATTTAAGAAACATAAAATCTCTTCTTTTTTTTTTTTAACTTTTTTTTTAACTTTTTCTTTTTTTTTTTGTCTTTTTTTTAACATTTTTTTTAAAAAGAAAATTATCAGGGTAAAGAAGTCTAGAAACCCCCGAAGGATCCCATCCAAAAGATCGTCTGTCCAAAATCAAAATTCAACAAAATCATACAAAGATAACAAATGATTACATACCTTTATGTACAGGTTTCATGGCAAATCTTTATACTGCGCGTCATGAGTGCAGTAATACCAAGACGGCTCAGCCAATCTGGGTATTCTTCTCCCTCCCGCTTGTGGGATATTTTGATTGAGCTACGACGCCACTAATTAAAGTGCGTAAATCTGACAGCTACCACCAACGACCACACCCGGTGAGAGGTCGTTGAAGAGCCCATGGCATTAAATCACGGGATTCGGCTCGGAGGCATTGTCACGCGAGAATGCAAACACGGACGCTTCTTTCTCGTCCATCAACAAGCGAGCCTTTGGTTAAAACACAGGAATGCTTGCGCGGCTCTCTGCAGAGCATGGCACACGAACCTTATTTACCGACCGGCGTGCGAAGGTCCACCCGAGTCAATGACGGGTCTGCCACTCCACCGCGGGGCTCCTAATCTAATTAAAGACCAAGTACAACCGAAGTTTCGCCTTTTTCATTTTTTTTTTTCATTTGTTTTTTTTTATTTTTTTTTTTTTTTTTTTTGTACAAGATAATATATACATGTTGTTGTGATTGTGGCTCACATCTTCCTCTGGTTTCACGTCCAGAAATAGCTTAAACGCCTTCTATGAATCGAGGGTAAGCTTCCCATCCAATTTTCTTATAAATTGGCAAACAGGGTCTTTTTGAGTCAGATTCCCAAGACTGTAACGCTCTTGCTCGTCCTTGAAGAGATTCCACAAACTAAGAAGTTCACGCTGCACAACTCCACAAGAATGCGTCTCAAGAGTCAATAAGATATTATCTAATGACTCCTTACTCAGTCCATTCTTGATGAAGAATATTTTATCTTCTCTATTTACAGAAACCATCCCCAAAGAGTGACATCGCGTGTTGCAATTCCATCGTGCACATTTGTAACAAACTTTCATTCTTTTTGCTCTTCTCCTTTTTGAAAATGAACTTTTACCGAGACCAGGCATGTATGGGACAAATGAATCTGAAGATTCACCAGCTAAACGAACCTTTGCTTCGATTATCCAGCGTATATCTTCTGGGATGCCCTTATACATTAACAATCTCAGTCTCTCACACCTAGCTTCATAGACTTTTGTTAGAGCATTTAGAGGGAGAGAAGGAAAATATTTTCTTAGATTTGAGAGAATGACATCCATTTTGAAAGGAGAAGAAATCAGTTATTATGGGAAACTGAAAAACAAACCGACTTGAGAGTCACGGAGTACCGTTATCCGCCATTTAACCGGGAACACAGAGAACTCAACAACTTGATGTTCCAGAAATGGTTGAGTATTGGTCCATTAACTTTAAGCGCACCATTCCTAGGATTCTCAATGTCTATAGCCCCACAAGATACACGTGTTTGACAACAAAAGAAACACGCCACCTAGGTCTCAATTTTCTAAGGAGTAGGTGCGGATGAGAATCTTAAAGCAAAACTTTATTGACCAATTTCCGCAACTTTTGCAAAAGGTGTGACAGACCTTGAATAAAGAAAGCCAATAAAATTCATACTGCAAGATTTTCGCAGTTGTTGTCTCCACACGCCTCTCGATAAAGTTTAATGGCACTACCTACCTCATTGTCGGTACACAACTGTCTTTTTTTCTCTTTTTTTTTTTATTCATAATGCGGATGGAGAAGACGGTAACATCATGCAAGGAATGTCATGCATAAGATGAGATGAATGAAATGAAAACATTTTCTTTTCAAATGCATGGAATGAAATGCATGATTTATATATATATTTTATATATATATATATATTTTTTTTAGAATGCTAAAGATGCCATGTATGAAAATTTTTTTTTTATGAAAATGCCTCGATTTATTTTTTTAAAAAAATGCTAAGGATGAAAATGCATGATTTTTTGAATACTAGGAATGCATGATTTTCTTTATGCAATGTCATGAAAATGCAAGTTTTTTTTTTTAGGTTATAAAAATGCAAGATGATTTTTTTTCACTTTTTTTTTTTTATGCTAGGATTGTCATGAAAATATAAAATGATATTTTTTTTCTTTTTTATGAATGCTAAGAATGTAATGAAAATGCAAAATGATATATCCTTTTTTTTTTAAAATAAGAATGAATGACATGAGAGATAAATGAAAAAAAAAATGCTAGGACTGAAAATGCTATGTGATGTATCATTTTTTTTTTGTTGAAATTTTTTTTTTTTGCCAAAAAGAATGCGAAGATGACTGACATGGGGAAAAGACAGATAAAAAGAAAAGTATGCTCCATTTGTGTCTTAATCAGGTGTAACCTAAGGAGATGGATGACTCTAATTTTATGTCATTATGTTCAATCTACTAGTGCAAGGTTTTTCAGGACGGATCTATCTTCTAAAAAGTCATGGTCCCCAGATTGCCCCAATCTCGAAAGATAAGGATCCAATTCATGGATTAATCACAAGTAGGGATGAACCCTCTCAATATGACTAGTCCATGATACTGGTAACAATCTGAGTGGTGTCTCAACAAATGTCAAGTGAGCACAAGGCTCCTCAATAACAAAAGTCGAGACCCCTCCTACTCCTCGGGTTCGCACAGACTCGGGTATAGAGCCCAAAAGTGTGTGAGGTAAGTGATCAGTGACGTGTGTGAAGAAGCATACAAACCTGTACAAAAACTTAAAAGATAAAACTACCCCCAACCTGCAAAACATATATACAACAGCCAGCCAGCAATCGTCTACCCTAGGGTTTTAACAATTAAGTACAAAATATATATACAAGTCACCATATACATGCTATCAGATATTTACATAAAAGTACTAAATAAAATATATTTACAAACAAATAAGAAAACAAAAACAAAGACAAAGAGGGTAAAATAAATAAATAAAGATTATTAAAAAATTTGCACAACTAACAACAATAGGCCTGACTCTCTAAGTGTCCCCAGTGGAGTCGCCAGCTGTCGCAACCGGGATCGCGACGGGACGACCGAAAATATATAAAAAAATCAATGGAGTCGCCACCAATGTTTATTTGAATTGGGAAAACATTAGAAAAACCTTTAAATTAGGAAACTGGTCTTTTAGAAAATGAGTTTGAGTCCGGAGTCGACTGAGATAGGAAAGGTATTAGCACTTACTACCTTTGCCTGTTCTAGGAACGGTACCTTATATTAGTTGTGCAAATTTTAATAATATCAAATATATTTATTTTAACCCTCTAAACAAAAGACTTTGTAATTATTTATTATTTTTCATTTTTTTATTCTTGAAAAGAAATAAAAGAAACAACCAAATTATGAAAATTTATTTTTTGGCTTGACAGAAATGAGTTTCTGCTCCTACGTATCTCCTGGTGCAATGGAGAACTCAAAGTCACGTAGTTCTTTAAAAAATAATTGTGGATTAGTTATTTTTAATTTTTTTTGTTTTAGCAATTTTCAAATTTTATTTTCAAATTTCCTTCATTTTTTTTCACTAATCAAGAAACACAATATAAAATATATCATTAAATAGAGTCAACACTATCAAACAAGAAATAATCCTAAATAAATGCTAACAATTAAACTCAAAGTGTTTTTTTCATTTTTTCGTTTTGTTTTTATGTGTTTTTTTTTACCATTTTCATGTTTTTTTCTTATCCTTTATAAATTGGAATGGGCTGTTAGCCCATGTGCATCAACATCAGCCCAAACAAAACAAAAAAATGGGGCAACAAATAAAAGAAAAGAAATGCAGAGGACTCCACAGAGCACACACCGAAGACGATTGGGAGAGGGAAATTGCAAGTTCAGCGGTGAGACAACACGGTGGCACAATCAGAGCCACGGCGAGGCGGTAGACAAAGCACGGTGCACGGCGGCAGACTCTCGGCGGCCGGGTCGTGGCGGCTCGGAGTCGAGCTTCCGTTTCGGAACAGTGGGCGGTGGCGGTGCGCAATAGCGGTTCAATACGGATCCGGTCGTAGGTCCGATTGCAGGTCACGGCTCGGAGGTCACGGTGGCGAGGCGGAGGCACGGCTGGGCGACGCGACGGAGAGGAACGCAGTGCGTCGCAGGTTCTGGGTCACGGTTTGTGGATGGTGAGTTTGGTTCTGTGTAGTGTTAGATGAAGCAGATGAAAGTTATGGGTGGGATTGTGTTGGTTGTGTGGAAGATGATACGGGGACGTGATGGATGATGGTGGGCTCGCGCAGAGACGACAGCGGAGCTCGGAGGATCTTTGCTCTGTTTTGAGGCACCGGGGTGGTTCGGGGTAGTGTGAGCATTTGCTAGCGAGAAGATGAAGACGGTGGGCCCTGGATGGATCTTTGGGCGAGAGGCTCTAATGGTGGTTACGGTTGAAAGTAGTGATGGGGATGGTGGTTGTGGGCGACTACGTGTGGAGGGAGATGAGGGGAGGTGGCTGCGTGAATGGGTGCAAGATGGTGGTCACGGTTGGAAGGTGAGGGTTGGCTTGGCAGCTTGGACGCGGGGAAGGAGTGATGGAGGTTGGGGGCTACGGTGGAGAGAGGTGGTGAAGGTTGGAGGCTGAGAATGGAGTTGATGGCTCACTGAGTTGACTCAGTGGTGTTGGTTGGGAGAGGTGAAGTGGGATGGAAGGATGGTAATGGTTATTTGGGTGAAGAGGGGCTACGTAGAGAGCTTGTTACGTGAGTGAGGTGCTTTAGGTGTCATGGATGGTTACAGGAGGGAGCTTGGGATGTTTGGTTGGATGAAGTTGGGGTCACGGTGGATGGGATGTTCACGTGGAAGTTGCTGTGATGATAATGGAGGTGTGATTTACGTGAATGGGGGTGTTAACTTGGTGACCTCCACGTGTGCATGGGAGGGTTAATGATGGAGGAAGAAGATGGAAGTTGAGAGGGAGGATCTTCTTGGGCTTCACATGTTCGGGGTTTGTTTTGGAGTGGTGAGGAAGGTGGTTGTGAGGTGTTGGTGGTTGGGAAGTGAAGGGTGATGAGAGTGGGGAGATGGTCACGGTTGGAGATGGAGTAGGTTCTTCTTGGAGATTGGATGGAAGGTTGGGTGGTTGGGGAGGAGCTACGTGGTCTTTGGGCTTCACATGTTCGGGGTTTGGAGTGGTGAGGGGTAGTTTCTTTGTTACGGTTGAGAGGCTTGGATGGGTTATGGAAGAAGGGTGAAAGGTCACATAGGCGGTGGTAGAGGAGAGGTGGAGGGTGTGGCTTGTGGTGGGCCCTCGGGATGTGAAGATGGTTGGGTGATTGAAGGTGTCGATGAGGTGTTGGTTATGAAAGTTGAAGGTTGGGTCACGGTGGTGGGTGAGGGCAGAGAGGTGTTTGGGTGGCTACGGTTGGTGGAGCTTAGTTGGTGAAGGTGGAGATGGTGAAGATGGGAGATATGGCTTGGTTGGATAGTTCGTTAAAGGAAGAAAATGGTAATGGAAAAATGGCAGCAACAGCAAAAAGGCCCTCTCCGTGATCTTCGTTTTTGGAAACTCCGAATCCTCCTTCCTTTTTATTTGTTGATGGTGCCCTTTAAAAAAAGATGGCAGGATAGATACCTTCTCCTGCATGGGTGGTATGGCTAAGGGAATAAAGAAAAAAAAAGTGTTATGTGGGTGGAGGAAGGAGTGGGTGTGTACGTGTGCCATGTGAGTAAGGAGTGGGTGTGTGCGTGAGTGAGAGTGAATGGGAAACAAAAGCTGCACAGAGAATAAAAATGTAGAGTAAGGAAGGAGGTGGAACAAAACAAGCATGCTCTGCATTTTGTTGTATTTTTTTTATTTTTTTGTTTTTTTATGTTTTATATATTTTTATTTTTTTATTTTATTTTTTCATAAAAAAAGTACAAAGTAAAGCAATTAAATTAACACAAGATTATTAGTCTATGAACAAACATAAAAAGAAAATTCACGGACAAAATTGGGTATCAACACCCCCAACAATGATTAAAGAAACAAAGTATTAGTTTCAAATACTATTTACAATCACCATAATAGTCTCTCTCGTGTGGTATTTTGATGAATTTTCAATAGTGGCTTGACCATGCACTTCTTGTTGCAGTCAACTGGTGCATACAAGGCAGCGTCATGGTTAGCCATTGCCACTCCACCTCCTGCTTATGTGTTGAGTCGAGGCATTGGTTGACAGGTAAGCACAAGTCAGTTATTAATATGGAATTGCCTAAGGTTATACCTGTACTTTAATTTGGATAGTGTTAAGACTTTAATCCTGTGACTTGACTAGCATTTGCATGCTCATGCTGCATGCATATTAATACTAATAATGTTATAGGCAAGTTAATGTGACTCAGAGCTGGAGTTGATATTGTTTATTTTGCACAGGGGATTGACGTCTTACTTGATGGTATTTTTGGAACAGGAACGGGTTCCATTGTATCTGTGTAAGTCCCGTCCTTATTTGGAATTTTGGATACATTTTGTGTACTTTTCTGTATTGCATGTATAATTGTGTAGTTAATTTTTGTGTTAAAAAAAATAATGGTCAACTCGATCATCTGAACTAAACCAATCCGTAGATGTTCGGTTTGGTTTGGTTCGTATTTGACTATAAAAAAAAATAAAAAAATCGAACCAAACCGAATTAAGTGATTTTGATTGGTTTGGATTTATTTTTTCCCAAAACCCAAACCAAACCACCCACTTACATTCCTAATTCTTAGTATTGATTTTTCTTATTTTTTATTCACTACATTTGTAGTGTTGGCATATAAGTATCCTAGTCTTAAGAGAATTCTAAATTTATAAAATACTTTCAATAACATTATTTTATTACTTTTTTCTTCTAATTAAATTCAAGTTTTAAATTTTGTAGCATTATCATTGATTAATTATTTCTAATTTATTAAATTTTTCGTGTTGACATATATCGCTTTCTTTATTAAATGATTCTTCAATTTATAGGAATTATTTCAATATTATTATCCTATTTATTTTTTATTTCTTCTTAATAATTCAAAATTTTAATTTTATTATCTTTATCGTTGATTAATTATTTTTAATTTAAAAAATATTATTATTTTTTATAAAATCTCTTTCATTATTTTCGCAAGTCAATCTGCATTTTTTTATTTTTTTATTTATGTAAAGTTATTCACATATAAATCATAAATTATTTATAGATTTCTTTAATAAAAAAATGTTGTGAGAAATAAGAGATGTAAAATAGTTTTCAGTATTAGAAAGTGAGTGGTTACCATTTTAGTTAGTGGGATAGTTTTTAGTAGTTTTTAGTAATTTTTAGATAAAATAAAAGGATAAAAATAAAAAAAAAAATGTTTGAGATCAAAAGGGGCATTCCCCTTTATTTAAATAGTATAGAAGTATAGATATAAATCGTTCGATATAGATTTTTTTTCAATTTTTTCAATTTTCTCTTTTTTAATATTTTTTTCTAAAATTATGAATGAATCTAAAAAACTTGTTCAATACACAAAATATTTACTAGTAGATATATAGATTTAAGTAAAATCCTATTTGTACAGAACTAAAATAAAAAAATTCAAATCAAATTATTTCTTATTTTCAAAACTCTCAAGCAAAAAAATGGATTTATGAATCAAATCAATTTCTAAAATGTCATCTAAACATACTCAAAAGTGTTATTGAAATGAAAAATACAGGTATCATTAATTTAATTTTTTTAAAAATAATGGGCCAGAAGGTTGGGTAAGCAAATAACAGACCCAAAGCGGGTCGGCCCAAATTAACCACGACTAATTTTTTTTCCCTTCCCCATTCAGCGTAAATTGTAAGTTCAACGGAAGTTCAACACAACGCGCCTTACCTCGAGATCAATGTAAGAATTGCCTGATTCTGATTAAAGGAAGAACGCACTCACTTTCACATAGCCTTTCCGCTCTTTCGTTCCATTTGTTTCTCAAGTGACTGACGCATCACGCCAAATAGCTTCTTCTTAGTAGAGTTTCCATGCTAGTGTCCATTCACTGTAAGTGTTTCTATCTTAATGTTTTATCATCTAACTGACATCTTTCTACTACAATTTCTCATTCTGTTTTTCCTTTCCTTTCCTTTTTTTTTTCTGTTCTTTTCTGCGCTAATCATCGTTACTGAGTTCAAGTTGGCTTGTCTTCAGAAAAGGTACATTGTCTTCATTCGAGTGATTTGCGCATGATATATATAGTATTGGATAATATGTACAATAAGGATGCATGTCTACCCATTTCCTGTGTAAAATAAATTAAAATAAAAAGAGAAGGGAATGAGACATATAATTAAGTTTAGAATACTTCACAAAATTTTAACTAGGCATGAAGAAAGGGATAAGAAATTGGAACAAGTGATACTCATTCTTAGAATAAATGGATGGTTCTTTCCATCAAAAACTCAAAATCTTAAAACAAGATTTCTTTCGCTCTTTCTTTCTTGCATTCGTCTTGCGACGTTTCCATTGTGACAACATAACTTTTTCATTTTTTAAAATTTTTGTTTTTTTGGTTTGGCGAGTTCTTTCTCTTATTTGAATCTTTTTTAATTTTCTTTGTATTGCAGGAAATTGCATTTCGGGAGCAACAAAAGCTACTACTGTTTTTTGGAAAGCTAATAACGATGTTTGGTTCAACAAATCGTAAGTTGTAACTTATAAGCGTGTTTTTGGAAAGTTAATTTTGCTTTCTGTGCTTCCTCATTAGGCTAATTGCTTGTTCCTTAGGTTTTCTTTCCTATTTATAGCGCAAAAAATCCTTTTAGGGCATGCATGAGGATTTTATATAAATGCTTGTGGTCTTTACCACAAAAAATCCATCTCTGTTATTGCTTTCATCTTCTTTCCCTATCTTTCTACATTCTGTTCTCTCATTCTGTTAATGCATTTAGTTTATTGTTTTTTATTTTCTATGACAAATAATGGGATTTAATTATATTGTACGAAGTGATCATTTATTGGACAATAATTGTTTCTTCATTTAGTGTTCTACTTTTTGTATCATGCAAGTACTCATCAACGAAGGCTGAAGAATGATGTTTCTCTGTTTACTGGCTGCATGTGCTAACCGTTAATTAATGAAAATTTATTTTAACAGCTTTTGGGCAGTCGTCGACAAGCCCGTGTGGCTCCCAGTCATCAGTTTTTGGGCAGACCAATACAAGTAGCAGTCCTTTTACCCCAAAGCCATTTGGTAGTACCGCTCTGTTCGGTTTGCAAACAGGTAGTTCCATATTTGGTGGTACATCAACTAGTGTATCTGGTGCAACTCAATTTTCTTCTCCCTTCAGTATGACTCTTGGTGCTTCTTCGTCTTCACCAGTTTTTGGTAGTTCAGTGCCTGCTTTTGGGTTATTTTCGACTCCGGCCTTCGGTAGTTCATCGTCATCATTTGGTGGTAAGCATGCCTATGGAATCTTTTTGTTAGTTGTCTCTTTTATTCATAAGGCTGCCTTCATTGGAGGCTTTAGGAAACAGTTATTGGTAGTGGCATGTCATTTATAAAAAACAACATTTAACTGGTGTTATTGTGACACTTATGAAATGGCTTGGCTATGAATGCCAATACACAAATGAAGGCATTAAAGAATTCTCAGATATAACTTTTGCAAAATGTCAAATTTTGTTAAGGAGCTTTGGAAGAAGAATTTTGGTTATACTCTGTGTGATAATGAACAAGAATTACCACATGCTGTTTATGGATTTGTTCCTCCCAAACCCTCCTCCACCCTAGAAGTTGTTTTGCTTTGCATATCAGTACATTGATATCGTTGTAAGCACTGGATAATGCAAAATTCCATGTGATGAAGGAAGACTTAAGAACAATAATATTATGAAGAGATGGCAAACTGCCTATCTCTCTATTTATTACTAGTTCATGGTTCTCATTTAAGACTTGAAGATTACATAATTTAACAACTTATAAAGAAATGTTCTGGTTGCTTTGTATTATGGCATCCTTAACTTCTTTACATCCAATCATGATAATCATTTATGATTAATATCTTTTGGCTTGTTTTCTGCCTTTTTATCACGTTTATTTTATTGGATTATTTTCTAATTCAATCTGATAACCAACTATCTTGCTCTTTCGGACCATCAGTTTTTGGTCAAAAGCCTGTTTTTGAATTGTTTGGGTCCACTCCTACTCAAACAAGTCCGTTTGGAAGTGCCACACAACCATCACAACCAGCATTCACAAGCACCCCTGCTTTTGGTGTCACAAGCGGCCCAGCATTTGAAGCAACTAGCACCCCTGCATTTGGTTCAACCTCAAGTCCAACTTTTGGTAGCATAGGGAGTGTATTTGGCATGCCAAGTGGTCCTGCGTTTGGAGGTGGGGGAACATTCGGAGCTTCAAGTACCCCTTTATTTGTTTCATCTAGTATGTCTGCATTTGGCACTTCGGGCACTTCATTTGTGGCCTCTACTGCTCCTGCTTTTGGTTCTTCTATTACCCCATTCTTTAGGTTTGGCATCCCTACTCACGCTTTTGATCAGTCTACTTCAGCATTTGGTGGAAGCAGCCCATTTGGGAGTACTGCTTCACCTTTTGGAATTCAGAGTCCTCCATTTGGTGAGTTGAAAATCCATTGGAATTTTGACTACTTAGTTAGATATCTAATTTCAAGTTACAAGGGAATTAATTATCTGATGCCTTCTTTGTATCTTGTGTCATTGTAATTGATAGACATTTTTGCATATATTTTCATACAGGATCACAGACCCCAACTTTGACTTTTGGAAGTCCTGCTATTGGGCAGTCTGGTTTTGGAGGTCGAAGGGCTGGAAGCAGAGTAGCAAATTACACACCAACAACTGAAGTAGATGGCGGTACCTCTGAGCAGACTGCAAAATTGAAATCCATATCTGCCATGCCTATTTACGAAGATAAAAGCCATGAGGAGCTAAGATGGGAGGACTATCAATTGGGAGATAAAGGTATTTTCTTCTTTTATTACAATAATTGGTATTTCGCTGGCTTTTATTGTATCAATGAAGTCCTTTGACTTAATCTCTTATATTTAATCCAAATCTAGGTGGAACATTGTAATTGAAAACCATTTTTGCATATGTTTTCATACAGGATCACAGACCCCAACTTCGACCTTTGGAAGTACTGCTATTGTGCAGTCTGGTTTTGGTGGTCTACGGGGTGGAAGCGGAGTAGCAATTTACACACCAACAACTGAAGTAGATGGTGGTACCTCTGGGCAGACTTCAATGTTGGAGTCCATATCAGCCATGCCTATTTACGAAGATAAAAGCCATGAGGAGCTAAGATGGGAGGACTATCAATTGGGAGATAAAGGTATTTTCTTCTTTTATTATAATAATTGGATAATTTTGCTGGCTTTTATTGTATCAATGATGACCTTTGACTTAATCTCTTATATTTAATTGAAATCTAGGTGGAACATTGTAATTGAAAGCTATTTTTGCATATGTTTTCATACAGGATCACAGACCCCAACTTCGACCTTTGGAAGTACTGCTATTGTGCAGTCTGGTTTTGGAGGTCTACGGGGTGGAAGCAGAGTAGCAATTTACACACCAACAACTGAAGTAGATGGTGGTACCTCTGGGCAGACTTCAATGTTGGAGTCCATATCAGCCATGCCTATTTACGAAGATAAAAGCCATGAGGAGCTAAGATGGGAGGACTATCAATTGGGAGATAAAGGTATTTTCTTCTTTTATTACAATAATTGGATAATTTTTCTGGCTTTTATTGTATCAATGATGACCTTTGACTTAATCTCGTATATTTAATTCAAATCTAGGTGGAACATTGTAATTGAAAGCCATTTTTGCATATGTTTTCATACAGGATCACAGACCTCAACTTCAACCTTTGGAAGTACTGCTATTGTGCAGTCTGGTTTTGGAGGTCTACGGGGTGGAAGCAGAGTATTAATTTACACACCAACAACTGAAGTAGATGGTGGTACCTCTGGGCAGACTTCAATGTTGGAGTCCATATCAGCCATGCCTTTTTACGAAGATAAAAGCCATGAGGAGCTAAGATGGGAGGACTATCAATTGGGAGATAAAGGTATTTTCTTCTTTTATTATAATAATTGGATAATTTTGCTGGCTTTTATTGTATCAATGATGACCTTTGACTTAATCTCTTATATTTAATTCAAATGTAGGTGGAACATTGTAATTGAAAGCTATTTTTGCATATGTTTTCATACAGGATCACAGACCCCATTTTTGCCATTTTAGCTGCACTGGCTTTTATTGTATCAGTGATGACCTTTGACTTAATCTCTTATATTGAATTCAAATCTAGGTGGACCAGTTCCCTCTGCTCAGTCTACTGGTTTGGTTGGTTTTAGTTCATCTACCACACAGACGTTTACCTTTGCACCTTCACCGGTGTTTGGTCAATCATCAGCTAATCCATTCTCTACCTCAACACCTTCTAATTCTAACCCGTTTGCACCTAAGACTTCAACTTTGACTACTGGATTTGGAACTTCAGCTGCTCCTGCCTTCAATTCATCAGCTTTTGTTTCTTCAACATCAGCAGCAGCACCTTCTATTTTTGGCTCATCAACATCTCCATTTGGAGCTAACTCTTCGCCATCTCCAGGCTTTGGGTCATCTACATCCCTTTTTAATTCTGCTTCTGCTCAGGGTACATCTTCACCATTTGGCCCAAGCCTTTTTAGCAATACCAAGTCATCCCAATATAGTTTTGGAGCCCCTACAACTGCCCAGCCCGGTTCTTCTCTTGGGCAGACTACATCTTCTTTCAATCAATCAAGCTTGTTCAATTCACCTTCTTCTGGGCTTGTTGGAAGCATTTTTTCAACCAGCTCATCGTTCACTTCTAGCAATCTGACAGGTTTTGGTCAAACATTGGTGAGTAGTTTTATTTGATAATGCTTTTCAATGATAATCTTTGTATTTTAATTTAAAGAAATCAATTGTTTATCAACCAAGATTAGATGGTCAAGTTTGAGATTCTCTCAAGTCCCATCTTGATAAGCTTATTGAACTTTATACAAAACCAGCTATATAGATAATTTATAAATACTGCATATAGTATTTATATAGTTATACTATTTAAATATTAAACCAACACAGAATTATGAATATGTTGTGTAGAAAGTAGAACATTACACCTTCATTGAATTATTGGTATTGATGATGGCAACTTATGGAGCATAGTGGATGTACTAGGTGATAATTAATTTACTTATATGTGGCTGATAAACTTAGTACCTTTATATGTAATTTTGTTTAATGACCGTTTCATATCTAATAGAACTGGACCAGAAAATAAGAAGAAAGGTAGCGAATTTACTAGAAAACTCGCCTCTCTGTATCAGAACCAGAGGGAGAAAGAAACAATTGAGGAATACAAGAATCAAACAGAAATGGCAAATACAAGCCAAAATGTGAATACACATTCTCCAAGGACATTCGAGGGGTCCTTACTCTCCCAGTTCCCACCTTACAATTCTGTAACAGGTTAGCCCTCTCCCATAGGACCCCCTCTCTATTTGTAACTGCTCACCACTTCCCCCTCCTAAAAGACTCAACCAACTAACCAACCAACAGAATAACTGCCACTAGTAACAGAATAACCACCCGGCGGCCAACAAAATAACCACCTGGCTAATTCTGATCTCCTAACAATACTCCCCCCCAAGACTTCTACCTTGTCCTCAAGGAGAAAATGAGGAAATTGCTCCTGAATGGTTGACAGTAACTCCCATGAATTCTCACAATCTGGAAGGCCTGACCACTTAATGAGGATTTCTTGGTCACCCGCAGCATTCCTTCGGACTTGGAGAACCTAATCTAGCTGGACTTGTAATTCCAATTCATCAGACAACATAAGAGATAACGGTTGTGATGTCTGTTGTACAGAAATAGCTTTCTTCAATGCAGAAACATGGAAAATTGGATAGATTCTGTTGTCAGTTGGAAGATCTAACCGATAGAAAACTCTTCAATTCTTTCTGTAATCTGGTAGGGTCCATAAAATCTAGGACTCAACTTCTCATTGACCCGTTTAGCTAGGGATCTGAGTCTATATGGCTGAAGCTTCAAGTAGACCCAATCTCCAACTTGAAACACCACCTCTCTCCGATGTTTGTCAGCCTGTATCTTTATTCTGTTTTGTGCTTGCAGCAAATTCTCCCGTAACTCCTCCAACGTCAGATCTCTCTCCTTAGTCAACAAATTTACTTCTTCCATTGCAGATGGAAATGTATTTCCTCTGAACAACAATGGAGGGTCCCTACCATAAAGTGCTTTAAAAGGAGTTGTTTTCGTAGAGCTGTTATAGTTGGTATTAAACCAATATTCAGCCTAACTTAACCACCGAGGCCACTGCTTAGGCTTAGTTCCAGAAAAACATCTTAAGTAAGTTTCCGAGCAACGATTTACTACCTCCGTTTGGCCATCCATTTGTGGATGGTAGGCAGAACTAAACCAAGCGAGTACCGGCTTGCTTGAACAACTCAATCTAGAAATGACTGAGAAACACCTTATCTCTATCTGAAACAATAGATACCGGAAACCCATGTAAACACACTACCTCCTTAATGAATAATTCTACCACCTCCTTAGCTGAGAAAGGATGGGACATAGCCACAAAGTGAGCATATTTAGTGAGCCTATCAACCACCACCAAGATAGTGTCCTTTCCTTGAGCTTTAGGCAGTCCCCCATTAAAATTCATTAAAATATCAGTCCAAATCTGAGTAGGGATAGGTAATGGCTGTAAAAGACCCCCTGGAAACAAGGTTTGGTATTTGTTCCACTGACACACATCACAAGCAGCAACAAACCTCTGAATATCCCCATGCATTCCATCCCAATAGACTAAATTAGCAATCCTTTTATATGTCCAGAAGAAACCAGAATGACCTAAAGAAGAGTTGTGAAACTCAGACAGAATCAGAGGAATTCTGATGGATTGTTTAGGCAAAACCAGTCTTCCTTCAAACAAAAGTCTTCCTCCTACCAACTGATACCCTTGGTGAGAACCTAAATTGTGAATAAGGTCCTGCATGATGGATTTCAAATTGTCATCAGCTTGCAACTCCTCATCCAAGGTGTCTAGGTCATTATAATGCACCATAGACAAAGCAGCAAAAAACTTCTTCTTGATGAGAGCATGAGCTACCTTATTAGCACAACCAGGTTTATACTTGATCTCAAAGTCAAACCCTAACAACTTAGAAGTCCATTTATACTATTCTTCACCCATTAAATGATGTTTTGAAAGGAATTTCAGACTGTGCTGATTAGTGTGTATGATAAATGGTCTGCCAACAAGTAGTGCTGCCACTTTTGGACTGCCAAAATGATAGTCGTAAGTCCCTTTCATATACTGATTTCAGCTATGCCCTTTCTAATAAACCTTGGTTGAAATAAGTTATAGGTCTGCCCACTTGAAGTAAAACAACTCCCAATCCCTTACTTGAAGCATCAATTTCCAAGACAAAAGTTTTGGAAAAATTTGGTATTGCTAAAACAAGGAGGGTAGTCATAGTAACCCTTAATGTGTCAAATGCTGCCTGTGCCGCTTGACTCCACTGAAAACGGTCTTTCTAGAGCAGCTCAGTCAAACGTTTTGCTATTTGGCCATAACCTTTAACAAACTTCCTATAGTAATTGGTCAATCCCAAAAAACCTCTCAGCCCTTTAACATATGTAAGAACCTGTCACTGCAGCATTGCCTCAATTTTTTTAGGGTCTGTTGCAACCCCCTAACCAAAAAATGACATGCCCCAAATACTCAATCTTCAGCTGCCCAAAAATACATTTCTTCTTGTTGACAAACAATTGATGTTCCCTCAACAATTGTAAAACTATTCTCAAATGAGAAATGCGTGGTGCCTCATCTTTACTGTAAACCAAAATGTCACAAAAAAAACCAAAACAAACCTCCTTAAAAACAGTCTCAACATCTCATTCATCAATGCCTGAAAAGTTGAAGGAGCATTAGTCAGCCCTAAGGGCATGACCAAAAATTCATAATGTCCTGCATGGGTACGAAAAGCTGTCTTAGGAATGTCTTCCTCTCGCATCCTGATTTGATGGTATCTCGATTTCAGATCCAAATTGGAAAAAATGGAAACTCCATCCAGTTCATCCAACAACTCATCTATTACCGGAATTGGAAATTTATCCGGCACTATTATTTTGTTGAGAGCCCTATAATCCACACAAAAACGCCATCCTCCATCCTTCTTTTTCACTATGACATAGGACTAGAATATGGGCTTACACTTGGTCTTATAATTCCAACAGATAACATCTCATCTACCAACTTTTCAATTTCAGCTTTTTGATAATGAGGATACCTGTATAGACGCAGATTGGGAATATTGGCCCATTCTCGTAAGGTAATGGCATAATCTTGCCTATGAGATGGAGGTAAACCCTATGGCTCTTGGAACAAATCCTCAAAGTCTTGTAAAACTCCTGTTATACCCTTTGATACCAAAACTTCCTGCAAAGACAGAACTGTCATTGTTTTATATTCAATATAGAATCCCTGCCCATCATTCTTTAGTGCCTTCAGCATTGATTTAAGAGAAGCAGCTGTCTTAGACAAGGTTGGTTCTCCTCTAATACAGTGTTATCAAAAGGCGGCTATGGCGGCGCCATGGTGGGGCGGAAAACGGGCAGAACGCCACAGAAAGCATCTGGCGTTGCGGGTTGCACATGGCGGCGCCATGGCGGACGCCATGGAGATGGCAGTGTGGCGATATGGCGGACGCCAAATGCAAATGGCGGATTTTGGGGTATTTTGGGTTTTGGGTTTTAAAATTAGGGGTATTTTAGGCTGTTTGGTGGTTTTTGTTTTTGATTTCCCACCAATCAGCATCGTTCGAGCCCTAATTCCCAAAGCATTTGCTGCTCCCCACTCCATCGAGCCTCCTCTGTTCTTCCATTCCATCGCACTCCTCTCCAACAGCGCCGATCGTCTTCGCGGCCACTCACCGTCGGCGTACCTGTCTTTTCCGGCGATCACGCCGCGTCTCCATCTTCTTCGGCGGCGTGTCTCTGTTTCGCACGCCGCACCTCCATTTCTGTTTCTTTCTTCTCCAAATCTCCAAGTAAGTTAAGGTTTTTATTTCGTTTATTTTTTGTTTTCTGTTTCTTTCCATCTGTTTTGCACCCACCCATTAGCACCATCACCCAAAGGATTGTCTTTCTTCCCCCCCCCAGAACCCCCCCTACGTGCGTGTTGTTTTTCTTACCCATCATCCACTTCATTCTTTTCCTTACTCAGTAGGCTCTGTTTGTGAATGCTCTGTACTTTTTCTACTGATTTTAATTTCTATTCTACATCTTTACGTGATTTAAGGTGATGGCAACTACTAATAGGACTGATCCAGGCTGGAAGTATTGTCATCCATTAGTGGGGAATGAGACCAATGATTTGGTTTGCAATTTTTGTGACAAAATTACCAAGGGAGGCATCATTAGGTTGAAACATCATCTCATGGGAAAGAAAGGCAATGTCAAAGCTTGCCCAAAGTGTCCCAAAGAAATTAGAGAAGAGTTGTGGGTGTATTTTAGTGGTAAAAAGAAGTCTGATAGTGCTGAAATGGGAATTGATGTTGTGAGGGCTCTTGACCTTGAAAATTTGACTTTTGGTGAGAGTGAAGAAGAAGAAGGGCTAAGAGATGAAGATGATATACCAACTACCACCACTGCCAGTGAGAGGAAAAAGAAGACTACCATGAAAGGGCCATTGGATTTGTATTGCCAAAAACCTGAAACTGCCATTAAACAAAGGAAAAAGGAAAAGTTGAGGCAAGCTAGCATAAGGGACTCTTGTGACAAAGAAGCACGAGCTAGAGTCATTCAATATATAGCTCGATGGATGTACCAAGTTGGAATTCCATTCAATGCTGTCAACTACAAAAGCTTTAACCATATGATTGAAGCTATTGGAGCCTATGGTCGGGTTTGAAGCCGATGACTTTTCATGAGGCTAGAGTGGTGTGCCTCAACAAAGAACTTGCATACACAGAAAATTTGTTGAAGGGCCACTATGTTCAATGGGCAAAATTTGGTTGCTCCATTATGTCAGATGCATGGACTGATAGGAAACAAAGAAGCTTGATTAATTTCTTGGTGAACTCTCAGCCGGGACAAAGTTTGTGAGATCTATTGATGGTTCTGAATTTGTGAAAGACAGGTGAAAAGTTGTATGAGTTATTGGATAGTCTTGTGGATGAGATTGGAGAGGAGAACGTGGTTCAAATCATAAGTGATAATGGAAGCAATTATGTTTTAGCGGCAAGATGTTGGAAGAAAAGAGAAAACATATTTTTGGACTCCTTGTGCTGCCCATTGCATAGATTTAATGTTAGAAGACATTGGGAAGCTTCCTCTAGTAAAGAAGACAATCCAAAGGGCAATCATACTTGTTGGCTTCATCTATAGCCATTCAAGTACCCTAAGCATGTTGAGAAACTTCACAAATAAAAGAGAATTAGTAAGACATGCAGTTACACGCTTTGCTACATCCTTTCTTTCTTTGGAAAGGGTTCATAAAGAAAAAGCCAACCTTAGAAGAATGTTCACCTCAGATGAATGGATGACTAACAAGTTGTCTAAGGATGCCAAAGGAAAGAAGGCAACTGAATGTGTATTGAGGCCTTCTTTTTGGAACCATGTGGTTTATACTCTCAAAATTATGGCTCCACTTGTTCGAGTTCTTAGGCTTGTTGACAAGTGAAAGAAAACCATGCATGGGCTATATTTACGAAGCAATGGACAAAGCTAAGGAAGCTATCATGAAGTCATTCAAAAATAATGAAAGCAAATACAAAGATGTATTTGCCATCATTGATAATAGATGGACATGTCAACTTCACCGTCCACTACATGCAACTGCTCACTTCTTGAACCGGCCTTCTTCTATGACAATCCTTCAATTGAGTTCGATTTGGAGGTCACAAATGGCTTGTATGACTGCATTAGGAGGTTGGTACCAAGCCTAGAGGTGCAACAAAAAATCTTACTTGAGCTACCAAGATACAAGCAAGCCATCGGCCTCTTTGGAGATCCTTTTGCAATATCACATAGGAAGACCCTTGCACCAGGTGAGAAACTAAGATTAAGCACTAGACTTGTAGTCATATAAATTCTTCTAACTCCTACAATTTTAAGCCCTAAGCTTATAATTTATGTCTTTGTACTTTGTAGCTCAATGGTGGCGTATGTATGGACAATCAGCTCCACATATGCAGCGGACTAGCCATTAAGATTTTGAGCTTGACATGTAGTGCATCGGCTGCGAGCGTAACTGGAGTGTCTTTGAGCATGTAATTGTCATTCTTTCACTTTTGTCTAGCATTCTAGCCTAGTACTCTATTGTGTAGTTAGTAATTACAATTATTTTTTTTCATTATGTTAATGTGCAGATTCATACAAAGAAGAGAAATAGGCTTGAGCATCAAAGATTGCATAACTTGGTGTATGTGAAATATAATCGAGGCACTCCATCAACGTTACAATCTTAGGGATGAGATTGACCAATCTCACTCAATGACATTGATGAGTGTAATGAGTGGCTGATTGGAGAGATAGATGATGAAAATGATCTTTGGGAATGAGTTGGTATTTGGAGGTGATGACACTTTAGATTGGTAAACTGTTTATAAGGTTTCAGGGGTTGGAGAGTCTACAACAAATACTAGGCTGCAAACAAGAAAAAGAAAGCAAATCTCAAGTGGTGCAGCAGCTGCAAGAGCTTCAAAGAAAGGTTCAGCAGCTGCAACTTCAACCTCAAAAGGGAAAGGGTGGTAGTTGAAGATGAAGAAATAGAATTTGAAGACAATCTTGAGGAATCAGAAGAAGGGTTGGAACAAACTGATTTTGGGGAATCGGAAGGAGAAGAAGAGGGATATGCCACACTAGAAGACAATGAGAGTGATGACTACATTGAGGAGGAGGAGGAATAGATTCTAGATTTGTGTCAATTTATCATTTTGTTGTTAACTGCTGCTGCTAGTACTTGACTACTTTCTAGTTTCTACTTTTTAGTTCTTAGTGACCTAAACCTTATGTTTTGTGTCTTTTGACTTATGACTTGGATAGTTTGATTATGCTTTTGAATTTGACTTTGATCATTACAAGTAACATAACGTCATAATCAAAGTCAAATTCAAGAAAAACATAGCATAACAATTAACACATATGACAATACCCCAAGTAAATGTAAATCCTATATAGTTCAAACTTCAAATTATATATAATGAGTTATACTTTTGATGAATTTTATTTCTTAGAATATATTTTTAATTTTATTGTTCTTGATATATGTTATTAGTTTTTTTTAGTATTTTTTGTATATTTTTTATATTTTTAATATAGCAGCTTCCGCCATCAATGCCATCCGCCATAATTGTATGGCGGATTTTTAACTTTTCGGTGAAGCGCCATCCGCCATTAATAACACTGCTCTAATAGTACAAGTTCTCCCCTTTACTTCAATTTTCAAGGTAAGATCCTTGAAATTTGCCTTTATTTCTCCCAATCCTTCTAACCATTCCATGTCTAGCACAACATCTGCACCTCTTAGACCAAACAGGAAGGAGTCCTGCTTAATCTCTAACCTTGCAACAACAGCAACACCCCTTGACAAGCCCCCTTGCACTTAACCTTATGTCCATCACCAACCTCCACATAATACGGTGGAGTCTCCACTACTGATAATTGCAACTCCTACACTATCTTATCTGAAATGAAATTATGGGATGCCCCACAATCCACCAAAACCATAACCTTCCTTCCCTCCACCTCACCTTATAGCTTTAAGGACTTTTTTGAAGTTAAGCCCATAATGTTGTGGTAACTGAAGAGCTTTGTCCTCCATCTCCAGTATTTCTTGAATCTCCAACTCCTTATTCTGTTCTTCATCTTCTCCTTCCTCTCCTATTAACATGACATGCAATTGCTTATTCTTGCACACGTTCTGGACTGTACTTCTCATCACAGCGAAAACACAACCCCTTCTTAGTCTTTTCTTGCAACTCAGCCTCAGATAAATGCTTGAAATTTCTCCCCCTCCTATTGATAGTACTGATTTCAGGTGCTTTGGTAGCTAGATTGGGTTTGTTGGACACAGAACCAATACTGGTTGTTGTCCCTCGAGAACCCAAACTAGAGTTTGGTCTTGGACCCAGCTCCACCCAAGTTGTTCTAGCTGAATAAAACCCTCTGAAATTCCCTCCCAATTTCAAATTTTCTCTTACATCTCCCTTGCATAATGCCCAATTCTTCTCTTCAATCAACTAGGCTAAATCCATTAATTCAGACAGTTTTCGGCGGATACAACTTCAACTCAGCTCGAATTTCGTTTCTGAACCCATTCAAGAAAATTCCGTGGAGGTATTATTGATTAGTGTTCTTCAAGGGTCTTGCATACAACTTAAAAGCGTCCCTAAACTCCTCCACAGACCCATTCTATTTCAGCCTAAGAAGAGTCTCATATGAATTCTGTATCATAGATGGCTGGAACCTTCTGATCACAGCAGTGCGGAATGCCTCCCAAGAAGCATTTTTCGTGCAAGATTCCCACCACTGAAACCAACTCAGCCCACGACCCTCCACATTACCGCTTGCAACCGCTCTTCCTCTATCACCCCCATCACCTGAAAATACTTCTCTATCCTATTCACCCATCTGTATGCGTCTTCACCCGAGAACAGAGGAATATCGAGTTTCCTCCACTGATTTTTTGCTTCCTCCAATCTTGGACCCTCAACCGATGGACCCCCAACCGATCTCCCTTCTTCATGCTCAGAACTGTTCAATTGGTTCCCAGAGGTTGGGTCTTGATGGAAACCTCTCACCGGCCTCAAAATTTCTTCAACCGCCTCCTTGTTTTCTTGGTTCTTGCCTCTAACAGCTCCTTTCTAGTTTCGAGGATTTTGCACTCCTCCTCTGCTTGATGCCTCCAAGCTTCCAATCCCCTCTCCATTGCATCGAGCCTAGCCTCCATTTGTGTAAAAACCATGAAAAAACTCCCAGGATTTGGGAGCTCTGGTACCAGTCAAAAGAACTAGACTAGCAAATAAGAAGAAAGATAGCAAATTTACTAGAAAATTCTCCTCTCTATATCAGAACTAGAGGGAGAAAGAAACAATTGAGGAATACAAGAATCAAACAGAAATGGCAAATACAAGCCAGAATGTGAATACACACTCTCCAAGGATGTTTGAGAGGTCCTTACTCTCCCAATTCCCACCTCACAATTCTGTAACAGGTTAGCCCCCTCCAATAGGACTCCCCTCTTTATTTATAACTACTCACCACTTCCCCCTCCTAACAGACTCAACCAACTAACCAACCAACAGAATAACTGCCACTAGTAACAGAATAACCACCCAGCCAACAAAATAACCACCTGGCTAATTCTGATCTCCTACTATCTGTTTATTCCTCCTAGTATACACCCTCTTAATTAGAGGTTTGCTAACAATATCCTGTTGCATTTTCAAGTTTAAATCCTTAACTTCAACAACAACAACAACAACCAAGCCTTTTCCCACTAGGTGGGGTCGGCTACATGGATCAAACGACGCCATTGTGCCCTATCATAAACCAAATCTTCAGATATGCTATTCAGATCTAAATCTTTTTTAATCGTTTCACCTATAGTCTTTCTTGATCTTCCTCTACTTCTAGCTAGTGGACTATTATCTACCTGATCTACTCTTCTTACAGGGACTTCTAAGGGTCTTCTTCTTACATGTCCAAACCACCTAAGGCGAGATTCTCCCATCTTTTCCACAATAGGTGCTACCCCTACTTTCTCTCTAATGCATTCATTCCTAATCCTATCTAGTCTTGTATGGCCACACATCCAACGCAACATCCTCATCTCCGCAACACTGATCTTATGCTCTTGTTGGCTTTTACCACCCAACATTCAGTACCATACAACATCACAGGCCTTATAGCTGTGCGGTAAAATTTACCCTTAAGCTTGAGAGGCACTTTTCTATCACAAATAATTCCTGAAGCACTCCTCTATTTCATCTATCCAGCTTGAATCCTATGGTTTACATCTCCCTCTATCTCTCCATCATTTTGTATGATAGATCCAAGGTACCTAAATTGTGTCACTTGTGGTATTGTATGATCTCCAACTTTCACCGCTAAGCTATCATTAACACGCCTCTTCGAACTTACATTCCATATACTCGTCTTACTCCTACTTAGACGAAGGCCATGCTTTTCAAAGTTTGTCTCCATAACTCTAGCTTCTCATTTGTTTCCTCTCTCGACTCTCCAACTAAGACTATATCATCGCAAAAAGCATGCATTGTGGCAGGCTCTTGGATATGCGCAATAAGCACATCCAAGACCAAGGTAAAAGATATGGACTCAAAGCTGACCCTTGGTGCAATCCTATAGTTATAGGGAAATCTTCTGTAGCCCCACCCTGTGTTCTCACACTAGTTTTAGCCCCATCATACATATCTTGGATTGCTCGAATATAAGCGATACGAACTCCTTTCTTCTCCAAAGCCTTCCACAAGACCTCTCTCGGTGCCCTATCGTATGCTTTTTCCAGATCAATGAAAACCATGTGTAAGTCTTTTTGCTTCCTCCGATACCTCTCCATTAATCTTCGTAGAAGATAGATTGCTTCCATGGTTGACCTTCCAGGCATAAAACCAAATTGATTCTCTGAAATATGAGTCTCTTGTCTTAATCTCCGTTCAATTACTCTTTCCCATAACTTCATGGTATGACTCATGAGCTTAATTCCCGTAATTTGCACGGATTTTGTATATCTCCCTTATTCTTATAAATAGGAATTAAAGTGCTTCTCCTCCATTCGTTTGGCATTTTCTTAGACCTCATTATCTCGTTAAACAGCTTTGTGATCCAATTTATACCTTTCTCTCCTAGGCACTTCCATACCTCAATAGGTATATTATCCGGTCCGACCGCTTTTCCATTATCCATCCTCTTCAATGCTTCTTTTACCTCAAACTCACGATTCTACGATAAAAAATTTTATTTCGGTCCTCCTCTCAGTGTTTAGAATGTCCAGAGTCCCCTAATGTCCCATGTTCCTCATTAAATAACTTGTGAAAATAACCCTTCCATCGATCCTTAATGTCTTGTTAAAGTAACCAAGACTTTACCCTCTTCATCCTTAATGCATTTCACTTGATTCAAGTCTCTTGTCTTCCTTTCCCTACTTTTAGCAAGCTTGTATATATTCCTTTCTCCGTCTTTGGTGCCCAACGATTGATATAAACCGTTGAACGCTTTAGTTTTCACCTCGCTCACCGCCTTCTTAGTATCTTTTTATTTGCCTTATATTTTTCCCAATTTTCATCATTTTTACATACGTGCCAAGCTTTATAACATTCTCTTTTAACCTTAATTTATCTTGTATACTTGTGTCCCACCACCAAGATTCTTTATCCTTGAGTCTGAAGTCTCTTGATTCACCGAGTGTCTCTTTTGCTACATTTCTAATCCCTTTAGGCATCTCGTCCCACATATCATTAGCACTCCTTTGTACTTTCCAAATTTCTTTCTCCATAATCTTCTTCTAAAAGAGCATTTGTTTTTCTCCCTTTAATTGCCACCATTTGATCCTTGACTCTCTGTCTCGACAATTTTTCCTTACTCTCATCTTGACCCGTACATCCATAACCAAAACCTTGTGTTGGGTAGTCAAGCTCTCTCCAGGATGACTTTGAGTTCATGCAAAGCTTTCTATCGATTTCCTTATTAAAAAGAAATCAATTTGAGAGCAAGAACTCCAGCTTCTATATGTGATCGGATCTCTTCCTAAAGTAAAACAAGTTTTAGCTATTGTAAAATCAAACGCTACCGAAAAATCTAAAATCGCTTTGCCCTCTGCATTAGCTACTCCTAGACCATAACCCCATGCAAACCCTCATACCCCTTAGATTCGCTCCCCACATGACCATTTAGGTCCCCTCCTAGAAAAATCTTCTCTCTTAAAGGTATTCTCTGAACTAAATCTTCTAAATCCTCCCAAAATTTAATCTTGTAGTACTCGTCTAGCCCTACTTGGGGTGCATACGCACTAATAACATTAAAAGTCTCCTGTTCCACAACAAACTTCAAAGCTATGATCCTATCTCCGAGCCTTCTCACATCCTCAACCATATTCTTCCAATTCTTATCTACTATTATGCCTACCCCGTTTCTAGATTTTACCTTGCCGGTGTACCAAAGCTTAAAACCCGAAGAGTCGAGTTCCTTTGCCTTTTCTCCAACCCACTTAGTTTCTTGTAGGCACATAAAATTAATCCTCCTCCTAATCATGGTGTCAACTATTTCCAAAGATTTACCTGTAAGTGTGCCTATATTCCAATTTCCAAAACGCATCTCACTCTTGTGAACTAGCTTCTTTACCCACACCCGTTCACGACAATGTGGGAACCCTTGCTTATTTTTCACTACACCCGGCGGCGATGCGGCGGCCCTTGCTCATTTGACACGTACTCGATACCATACAAGCGTTGCTTAGGGGCAACGACCTAGCATTAACACAATTACTTCGTTGATCCATGTCATAAAGATTTGACAAAGTTTTACGTTGACTGTCGACTGCCTAACACAACCCTCCTCTTTTATCCGGGTTTGGGACCGACTATGTGGATATTTGCAACAAAGCTCAGCATAGGCAGAGTTTTTAAAACCTTAACTTCGTGTTACAAATATATATTGAGTTCTTCCATTGTGCAATAGAAAATTAAATCCCAAGTTTGTACTACATTTTGGATTTCTAATAGGTTTTATTTATCTGTATACTTGCAGCCATCCAGTTCAACACCTTTTCAACCTGTGCAAGCTGCACAGACTAGTGCTACTTGTGCCTTCAGTAACTTTGGCCAGACACAACCTGGTCAGTTCAATCTATTCTCTTGCCTTGTTCTATTTGTTGTGGTTCGTGCAATTATTGAAGGATTAATATTTTGAGACTGACTGTTACTTTGCTGCCTTAAGTAGTTGGTGCAAGTAGCTACTGTGGTGCCCCTAGCATATTTAGTCAGAGCAACTTTGGACTTTCGTAAGTTCCATTTTTTTAGTTTTTCAGTCATGCACTTAGGTTTGATTTGTCTGTACCTTTTGGTGGTGGCCAAGGGGGTTGGTTACATGTTAATATGAAATCTGAAAATTTTTCAGCTGCACAATAATAAATATGAACTTCTGCAATTTTTTAATAATTTGAATAATTAAATCACTTGGCTGCTATATTTTTGAGTGATTTCTTCCTGATTACATATGATAAATGTATCATTTAATGGGGTTACGTATTCGATTACTAATGGAGTGGAAGAATTGATAATGGTTGAGTATTAAGTGGACATACAAGAAAAGATAAGATGAGGAACAAATGTATTTGGGAACTATTCAGGAGATGACATAAACCTGCTGAAGGTGGTTTGGTCGTGTGAGGAGTAGATTAATAGGCATTTTAGTGAGATTAGTGGATAAAATGGAAGATAGTCTGATTAAAACTTAAAGTGTTAGAGGAAGCCAGAAAAAAACTTTAGGAGAAATCATTAAAAAGAGACCTTTACTCTAAATGGATTTATTGAAATTTTGGTTTTTGATAGAGTTGAATGATATCGTTTGATTCTTGTAGCCGACCTCACTTAGTAAAATAAGGCTTGGTTGTTGTTGATTATTAAGTGGTTTTAAACAATGGTGGCTGTGGAGAGAAACCTTTGAAATTTTAAGAGTGACAAGGTTTACTTTGGCAGGGATCATGGTAAAATAATATAAATTGCATTGGTTTTGCTATTGCATGAAGGATAATGCTAATGTTCATTCATATGTAGAATTTATCATTTGCAACATTTTTGTCTGAAAAACAAGGATGGGAGGTCAAATAGAAGGTCAAAACCTTCAACTTCCAAGAATCTTGTATTTTTCTTTTCCCTTTTTTACTCAATCACTTGTTGCTTGTGAATTAATTAAAGAAAAAGTGTTTGAAGATTCTTCATTCAATAAAGAAAGGAAGAAACCATTTCTACTTTCTCGACTCATTGTATGTAATCTTATCTCGAGGTACATGTATAATATTAACTTGGGAATCTTAGCTAAAATTGAAAAGTATGAAGACTGTTTTCGATCCGAATTTTTCCCTTGTTGAAATTAGGAGTGTGTTAAACTCACATTTATTTTCTAATTACGTGTTAATTCCCCTTTCCTTTTTTAATTAAATAATAAATTATCTGTTTCTTATTTAAAATACATTGTTTTATCTTTTTTGCCCAAAATATATTTGATCTTATTTAAGTATATGATTTTGTTCTTCTGAGAAGTATCTATATCTATATATACTTGAAGTTAGAAAAGTTAAGGAAGAAGAAATTTATATTTCTTAACACAAATCTTCCTCATTGACTATCTTTCAATTGAGTCATAGTTCTTATGATGCCTTAGGAAACATCAAAGCTAATTTCTTGACGCTCTTTTCCTTGAGGTATATACCTAAACTAATTAGTATTGACCTATTAAATTTGGTGACAACTCTCAACTAAGGCCTATATTTACATATGATTCCTTTTGTTTTGGACCGGGTCTCGAGTCCATGGATTTGGAGCAGTCTGGCTCACCAGAGTGAATATTCCAGACATCACTATATGCGTGATGTAGTCTACACGCTAAGCGTAACCTCCTAAACAAGAATCAATCCTGACGATATCTTGCATAAACAGGGGAATAATGACAAAAAATAAGTCTCCACGATCCTGTCTCCACGATCTCAAGTAACAACATTCAAGATGTACTGATGCTCAGATATTTCACACCTTAAAACGCTCATATATAAAGGTACTCAACAAGAGGACAAAGGTGACCTAATTCACAGCATACACTATACCTTCCTTACGCACCTACTAACTTGAGCGTTGAAGTGCTTTTTGCAGGTACCCACCCCCTTGCTTGTTGTTGCAGCTGCACCACAGAAGAATCCACCATCTCTTACCTTCTCAAGTAACCCTCAAAACCTAGTTTTGAACATTGGCGCCTTCTGTGGGAAATTGATAAATTTATACTGCCAACACCACCATCAACACTCCAATCATAGTCATCCTCATGGTGAACACGAGGAGGAGACAAACTTCAACCAACCAGAATTGCGCTTCCGCAGCGTGCAACCCACCTTCTGCAAATCACCACCTAGCATATACCCCCGTTGCTAACAAATCGCATCTAGAATCAGTCGTAGCCCATTCGGAACCTAGGCAGGACGGGCTGTAAGCTTCCTCCATCGAAGAGAACCCCCCCTCCTCCTTCGCGAGTCCCAATGAGGCAACGTCTAGATCATCTGAGGGCACTTTCTGGGGATGCTAGACAACGGTTATCAGCATCGCAACACCTTGGAGATCAGATGGAGGGCACAATTGTCGTCACGCCAAAGTAACCCGAATAGTAAACACCATTTCGGGGGACTTCGCAGGTGGCGGTGAGTCAGGAAGTGCCAGGAAGAGGGCTCTCCGAGCTATGATGAGCATGGCATCCCTCACAGAAACTAAGACGGCTAGAGGGTCAAAAAAGTCCCCACCGATTTCTTTTTCTGATGAAGATTATGGAAACACTGTTCCGGATCAGGATGACCCCATGGTCATTACTGGGATAATTACAACGTTGAGGTCTGTAGAATGTTCGTGGATCAGGGACGCTCGACCAACATAATGTTCCTAGACTTATTCAACAAGCTAGGCCTATCAAAGGAAGAGCTCATCCCGCACATCGGCGAGCTGATCAAGTTCACAGGGGACAAGATCACCCTAGTTGTGTATATTGAGACTCACCTTAATTTGGGGAAAGACCCCCTCTTTAAAACTGTCAAGGTCAAGTTCTTGGTGGTTGATTGCCCCTCTGCCGACAATGTTATCCTGGGCCGCCAATCGCTCAACACCTTTGGGGCCGTGATTTTCACACCCCACCTGGCCATAAAGTTTCTGGAACACCAGGATAAAGTTGTGACAATTAAAGGAGATTAGGTCATGGCGAGAAAGTGCTACAACAAGAGCCTGAAAATTGCCAAAAGATCCCGGATTGCGGACTGACACAACGATTCGACTCCGGTCACTATGGGCATAACCAATGCCATCTTGATTGAGTTAGACGTGCACAAGGAAATCCACGGTACGCATCCACAACCTGACGGAGAGCTCCAGTCCCTTCAACTCGGCTCCAAGCCAGGATAGGTAACTAAGATTGGAGGACAGCTTAGTCAGGGAGAGAGATCTCAGCTGATCGAGATCTTGCTGAAAAACAAGGATTTGTTTGCCTGGACTTCCGCTGACATGCTAGGTCTAGACCCAGACTCTATCTGCCACTGACTTTCTATTGAAAAGAATGCAAAACCAATGGCCCAACGTAAAAGGAAGATTGGACTTGAAAGGCAAGAGGTAATCTAAAAACAGGTAAAGGAGCTCCTAGACGTCGGGTTCATCAAAGAGGTCTCCTACACGACGTGGCTCTCTAATGTGGTTTTGGTCAAGAAAGCCAATGGGAAGTGGCGTATGTGTGTCGATTACACCAATCTCAACAAAGCGTGTCCAAAGGACCCCTACCCGCTTCCCAACATTGACAAGTTGGTGGACAACTCATCCGGTTTCAGGCTACTTTCCTTTATGGATGCCTATTCCGGATACAACCAAATCCCCATGAACCCAGAAGATGAAGACGTGACTACCTTCATAACTGAAACAGGGAGCTATTGCTACCGAGTCCTGTCGTTTGGCCTAAAAAATGCAGGGGCAACTTACCAACATGTGATGAACAAGGTCTTTGAAGGATAAATTGACAAAATGCTAGAAGTATACATTAATGATATGATAGTCAAGATGGTCGACACCAGTGACCACATTAAAGACCTGGAGGAGGTATTCGCTGAGGTTCGGAAACACAACATGCAATTGAATCTAGAGAAGTTGGCAAATTTCTAGGGTTTCTGCTGACAAACCGAGGTATTAAGGCCAAACCGGAGAAATGCCAAGCCATGCTCGATATGCGTAGTCCCTAGTCCATCAAGGAAGTTCAGCAACTCATAGGACAGATTGCGGCCCTCACACTTTTCCTAGCCAAGGCCACTCAAAAATCTCTCTTCCTCTTCAAAACTTTAAAGAAGGGAAAGAATTTTGAGTGGACCACGAAGTGCGAAGCTGCCTTCCAAGAGTTGAAGAGGATGCTGTCTACATCACCTATCCTGACAAGACTAGACTCTAGTGAGACACTCTACACCTACCTCTCTGTTAGCAATGAGGCAATCAACTCAGTTATGATAAGAGAGACAAATGAGGGTCAGAGGCCGGTTTGCTTTGTTAGTAAAGTCTTGCAAGGCCCCGAGATCCGTTACCAAAAAATTGAGAAGCTAGCTCTGGCGTTGGTAATCACTGCAAGAAGGCTAAGACAATACTTCCAATGTCACTCCATTGTAGTGAGAATAGACCAGCCCATCAAGAAAGTACTACACAAACCAAATCCCGCGGGGAGAATGATTGCTTCGTCGGTAGAACTCTCTAAGTTCATAATTATTTATGAGCCAAGGCCTGCTATAAAGGCTCAGGTACTATCTGACTTTTTGGTTGAACTCACACTAGACTCTGACCATCCTAGAGCGCATTCCTGGACCATCTATGTTGATGGATTCTTGAATCTCAAAGGGAGTGGTGTTGGGGTCATGTTGGAAAACGAAGTCGGCCTCGTGTTGGAACATTCGTTAAGGTTTGAGTTTCCTACCTCAAACAACCAAGCAGAATGCGAGGCATGATAGCAGGCATTAATATGGCGAAGGAAATGGAAGCTACAGACATAATTCTATGCAGTGACTCCCAACTGGAGACCTCTCAAATCCGAGGGGAATATCAGGCTAAGGAACCCTTGTTACAGAAGTACTTAGCCAAGGTCAAAAAGTTGATGGAGAGTTTTGACAGTGTTAAGGTGGAGCACATCCCAAGAGAAACTCTAGGGCCAACATCCTATCAAAACTCGCCAATACCAAGAGCCCCAGCAATAGCAGGTCAGTGATCCATGACACCTTATCCTCTCCCAATATCACGGACAACGAGGTCCTCTTACTAGAAGACAGGAAAACTTGGATAACACCCTTATTAGCCTACCTCCACAATGGCTCGCTACCTGAGGATTAGAAAGAAGCCCAAAAGATAGTACGAACATGGCCTGGTACACCATTTATGACAACCAGCTGTATCACCATGGTTTCTCTTCCCTCTTCCTCAAGTGTCTTAGCCTAAAGGAGATAGAATATGTTTTGGCCGAGATCTACGAAGGAAGCTCAGGGCACCATCTCGGGGGCAAGTCTTTAGCACGAAAGGCATTGAAGGCTGGATACTATTGGCCCACCATGGAAGCTGATAGCAAAGACTATGTGCAGAAATGTGACCCATGCCAGCGCCAGTTAGATCTTAGCCATTCTACCAATGTCCGTCCGAAGAATTGTCAACAATGTCCGGCCCCTGGCCATTCTACCAATGGGGAATGGACATCTTAGGCCTCTTTCCCCAAGCACCAGGGCAGGTCAAATATTTGGTAATGGTCATTGATTATTTCACCAAGTGGATTGAGGCAGAACTATTGGCCACAATCACCTCCATGCATATCCAAAAGTTCACTTACAAGAACATCATCGCCAGATTTGGAATCCCTGAATCAATTGTCACAGACAACAGGACTCAGTTCACTGATAAAAAATTCAAGAGTCTCTTTGTCGGGCTCAAAATCAAATAGCATTTCACATCGGTAGAGCATCCAAAAACCGACGGACAAGTTGAAGCCGCCAACCGAGTTATACTTAGGGGGATAAAAAAGAGACTTATGAGGCTAAAGGAAACTGGGTGGAACCCCCTTCAAATTGACTTACGGTTGTGAGACCATGATCCCGATGGAAATAGGAGAGTCAAGTTGGAGGAAGAGGAAGCAAAACTTGTTTGAGGAAACTAACCCAGACCTCATCTGCCAAGAGCTTGATTTGCTTGAAGAACAACTTCGTATTACCCATGTCTGGGAGGCAGCCCTCAAGCAGAGGATCATTGCGCAATACAACTCCAAAGACGTCGGTTTAACCTCGGTGACCTCGTGCTACGCAGGGCAGACATCGGAGGAAAAAATGCAAGAGACGGGAAGCTAGCTCCTAACTGTGAAGGACCATACAAAATTACGTCCAAAACCAACACCGAAGCTTACACCCTAGAAACCCTCTTGGGCAAGGCAATCAAGAACTTATGGAACGCAGACAAGCTAAGAAAATACTATAGTTGAGCAGTGTTTCAACGTATCACTTTGGTACCATGTAATAAACATTTCTAGATATCAATGAGTCAGTTTTTTCACAATTGTTGTCCTATCCACAACCAGTACCTCGACCGAGAACTCAAGTCCCTGAGTACCTCAGCCTGACGCAACCCACAAGGTTACCGCACCTTGGCGAGATCCGAGGAATACAAGGTCCGAAAAGGATTAGTTATTCCAACATCCCTACAAAAGGCCAACTAGGGAATCCACTTGAATACCCTCTGGGGTCAAGCGGCGCATTCATGGGGTTTTCACTCGTACCCATTTGAGCTTGACCTTAACTCATAAACCGACCAGGTTTACAAAGGTTGAGCGTATTTTTATAAGACGGCTAGGCAGGGTAATCCACTTGAACACCCTTCGGGGTCAACAGCGCATTCAAGGATTTTCACCTGTACTCTTATGGCCTCGCCTTAACCCATAAACCTATCATAGGTTACAGAGGTTAAGAGTAACCGACCGTAGCTTGGGATCGTGGACACACCAAAAGGCTTCCGTGTCACATGCACTACACGAACCCAACCACCGAAATCGAGCTTTAGACTAATCTCGGCTAGCAAAACGAGTATTCGTCAAACTACATGAAGCCAACCACCGAGATCGAGCTTTAGACTCATCTCGATTGGCAAAACGAGTGTTTGTCAAACTACACGAACCTAACCACCGAGATCGAGCTTTAGACTCATATCGACTGGCAAAATGAGTGTTCATCAGACTAAATGAACCCGACCTCCGAGATCGAGCTTTGGACTCATCTTAGCCAGGCAATGTGAGTGTTCGTCAAAGAAACAAATACCGAGATCTAGCGTGAGACCCATCTCGGAGTTATGAAAACAAAATAAAGAACTACCAGAATCAAGCAAAACATGGAGTGAATATTCAGAAAAGCAAGTTTTTATTATTCACATTCCAAATATCATCAACTTTACAAGAAGGACCTATAAACTACGCTCGTTCGAAAAAGCCCACTTAAAGGAAGCCAAGAAAGTAGCCTGGTAAGATGATGATGATGATCGAGCACCGACTATGACCATGACCACCTCAACGGTTCCTCAAGATGCACTCATCTCTTCCCTCTTGATCAACATGAGGAAGAAGCTTCACTATCCCATGAATCCTAGACACTCCTGCACACCCAAGGCATGGCAAGCACCATGGAAGATAATCAGGGGAGTAGAGGAAAGGCATCGGTGAAACCCCTCCACGCCTCATAGGAATTAGGGCAGAAGCCGTAAGCCTTTCTAGTGCGAGCAAGATTTCATTCTACTGCTGCGTACGCCTGGAAATAAAGGCTTCTATTGCTTGGAGGCATGTTGATCAAGCTGCATAGAGCAGTTACTTGGCCCTCACTGCGCCGTTACGCCTGGAAAGAAAAGCCTCCATCAAAAGAACATGCAGGGAAAAAATGAACAATATAAGGAATTTGGGGAAAAAGTGAAAGATGATTTTAGAAAGAGACACGACTCTCAGCATGCCCACAAGAAGCCAAAAAAAGGCCACCTTCTGGGAAGGCCCCAATCTCGAACGAAAGCCAGAAAGCGAAAGAAAGGAACAAGTGACAACCCTATTGCAAACATTCCCTATTTATGAAGGGAGTAATACGCCCTGATTGGCTTCTAAGAGGCGAACCAACTACGCGTTCAAAGCCACGTTTAATTGTTCCTTCCCTATGATTGGCCACGAGGGCAGCGAGCAGTTAGGAAACAGCAAAAAACTACTATTGTCATTAAAGCGATTTTAATTCCCAATAAATTCAAAGCGACGATTCCCGAGCGTATAGAGACTGCTACAAACCGCAGAGTAAAGGCTGCTAAAAGGACATCAGATCCCTAAGGGTAATAAAGACCTTACCCTCCTTCAAGTAGTAATCAACAGAGAAACTACGGAGGAACACGTCGGGCATCAACCTACAACTACGGGCAACAGATCCCAACCTTTATGGGACTTCGCACCCCAACTCGTTAAGCGCCCAAATAATAAGTTACAAATGTCAGATCACGAACCCTCAACGAGATACCACGGTATAACAACACCACGGATCTCAATCCGAAATCGAAATACATTCAATATAGACCCCACGAACTATACATGGGGGCAACTTACTACATACCCCGGGCAACGGAATGATGACGCAAGCAGAGCAATCCAGCTCGGATCCCAGCCTTGCTCATTAACCCCGGGAAGTGTACAACGACACATTACGGACCTCAGTCCTTTGGAAAAAATATCGCGAGATCCGACGTTAACATTGTGACTATGATCCTTTTATTCATTGCGCGTTATGTACTCCTATCAAACTCGGATACCTTGACACTTAACTGTCTCTACTAAGTGCCAAGCTGGGGGCCATTATTCTGGACTGGATATCGGGTCCATGGATTTGGAGCGACCCGGCCCACCAAAGTGAATATTCCAGACATCACTATATGCGTAATGCAGCCTTCAAGCTAAGCGTAACCTCCTAAACAGGAATCAATCTTGATGATATCCCGCATAAATAGGGGAATAATCACAAAAAATAATGGTTTCCACGATCCTATCTCCACAATCTTAGGTAACAGCATTCAGTGCACATTGAATGCTCAAATATTTCACACCTTAAAACGCTCATATATAAACGTACTCAGCAAGAGGACAAAGGTATGACCTAATTCACAACATACACTATACCCTCCTTGCGCACCTACTGACTTGAGCGTCGGAGTGCCTTTTGCAGGTACCCACCCCCTCGCTCGATGCTGTTGCAGCTGCGCCATGGAGGAATCCACCATCTCTTATCTTCTCAGGTAACCCTCAAAACCCAGTTCTGAACACCTTTGATAATTGCATCAACTATCAAGTCTAACAGTCCAATGTAAATACTTCTTTTTGCAATTCAACCATGTTATATTATGTGGTTTTCCAAATAATGTGCAACTTGTTCTCCTTTTGGTTGGCCATGGGAATCTTGTGTTTATATAATGCCTTGTTTATGTTGTGCTTGTTATGCTTTTTATATTGTGCTTGTTATGCTTTTGGTTCTCCATTTTTTTATATTGTGCTTGTTATGCTTTTTATCCACTCAAAGTTCTTTACTTGCATGCTTTTTGTTTGACAGGGCTTCAACCCAGAGCTCTACTGTTGTACAGCCAGCACCCATTATCAATCCATTTGGAATGCTTCCTGCTTTGCCTCAGATGTCAGTTGGTCAAGTTGGAACTGCTCCTTCAATTCAATATGGAATCTCTAGCATGCCTGTAAAGCAATCTTTCTTTATTTCTAGCTTTTGATTTTATTTTATTTTTAATATATACTGGTTTTGTGCTTCAAATTGAGCAGAAAATACTGCAATTTTTTTGGCCATCCAAACTATGGTCAACCTTTGCATGGTTTTACTTTTTATTAAAGTAAATGAGTTTGAAAATATTTTTTTTCCCAGGTTCTAGATAAGCCTGCTTCTTTTTCAATATCGTCATTATTGACTTCTCGGCACCTCTCACCAAGACAAATTCCTCGTGTCACCACGAAATATCATTCTAAAAATGGACCAAAGGTGAGTAATTGTACTATTTATTACCATATAGACCAACTCGCTAAAAGCTTAAGCTATTGGTTAGGTAGAAGTTCATGAATGGTTTTTATATTTCTAATACGACCCCTTACACAAGAGTCCTTTGGGCTTAAAATATGGACAATATGCAGGCCCACTCTACCTTGTGTTGAAATTCAATATCATTTGGAAGAATGGGGATAGGATTGAACTCTTGACCACTTGGTCATAGAGGCTCCGATACCATGTCAAGGGACAATTCTCCTAAGTTGTTTGGTAGACATTTATAAATGGTTTTTACATAACAATTATCAATCTAGGTTTTAATTTAGTCCTTTATGTAGCTGAATATGTTGTATGTGCCTGCCCTTCACTACTATCTTCTTGTAGGTTCCATTCTTTAGGGATGATGAGGATACTCCAACCACACCAAAGGTTGAAAATCTGAGGGTGCTGATCACCCTGGAGCAGTGGCCTGCAAAAGCTTGTTCTGGGAAAGCATTATCTCTTGAGGATAGATACACCACAGTGAATGAGAATGGTAATATCTTCTAAATTGATTGCATTGTGTTCTTTCCTATTTGAGTTGTAGGAGTAAATGATTGTGTTTGATATATTGGGGATAGGGAGAGTTCCATCCAAAGATTTCTTTGTGTTCAAGTGCTTGTTAAGATGGAAAGTGTTGGAATTAGTAGCAATTAATTCAGATTCATGAAGCTAACAATTCATGTACCTAGTTTATATCTATGCATGTACTTAGGAAATAGTTGTCATTAATATCTTTGTAAACATAAATTGTATTTATGATCAAGTGTATATAAATATCAATGTGTTGAGTGCATTTTCACTGCACATTTTCACAAACACTATTGTCTAAATTATATCCAAGTCTTTCAATATGGTATCAAGAGCAGGTTCATGTGTCCTTTGAAGGTTTCTGCCTCTGGTCTAGCAGAATCCTTGCACCTTCAACCTTTATCCTTGTACGTCCTTTGTTTCAATTGTTTGCTTGTCTTGTCTTGTTTCGTCTTGTGATCAATCCTTCATTCATCTTGTTCATTCTTGTTCATTTTGTCGGCCACCAGAAAACCACCGCGACCACCCAGAACTGTTCGCCTCGACCTCCTCTATCTGTCTAGCTGGTCAAAATTCACTTTTTCGGTTGTTTTGAAAAATGGGTCGTCCTCAATGCACATATTGCAAGCGAATGGGTCACACTCATAATACTTGTTACTCTCTTCATGGCTTTCCCCGAAAATCAGTCAATGCTGAAATGTTCAAGGAAAATTTTTCCGAAGCCAAGTACCAAGAGTATCTTCAATTGAAAGCTGCCCATCAGTCTCATAGGTCTACTGCCACTGGTGTTCATGACTCTACAGCCTTCATATCTCAATCCGGTAACAATCAAAATCTTTGGATAATTGATTCAGGTGCCTCTGATCATATTGCTGGTAATCGTTCTTTATTCTCCTCCATATCTTCTCCTAAATTTCCTCACTTCATTACTCTTGCGGATAGGATTAGGATTAGGAATGAATGCATTAGAGAGAAAGTAGGGGTAGCACCTATTGTGGAAAAGATGGGAGAATCTCGCCTTAGGTGGTTTGGACATGTAAGGAGAAGACCCTTAGAAGTCCCTGTAAGAAGAGTAGATCAGGTAGATAATAGCCCAATATTTAGAAGTAGAGGAAGACCAAGAAAGACTATAGGTGAAACGATTAAAAAAAATTTAGATCTGAATAGCAGATCTGAAGACTTGGTTTATGATAGGGCACAATGGCGTCGTTTGATCCATGTAGCCGACCCCACCTAGTGGGAAAAGGCTTGGTTGTTGTTGTTGTATTACTCTTGCGGATGGTTCTAAGGTCAGCGCCAAAGGAATCGGTCATGTTTCTGTCACTTCTTCTATAACTTTAAAATCGGTTTTGTTTATACTTGGTTGCCTTTTTAATTTGATCTCCCTTAGTCAACTTACTCGATCTCTAAACTGCTCAGTAACTTTTGATGCTGGTTCTCTTACTATACAGGAACGTGGTACGGGTCGGATGATTGGTGTAGGACATGAATCACATGGTCTTTATTACCTCCAATCAGCTCCCTCTGTAAGTTGTAATGTAGTCGAGTCCCCAAATCTTCTTCATGAACGATTGGGCCATCCAAGTTTGTCAAAATTGAAGCAAATGGTTCCGAATCTTGCAAAAATGTCATCATTGAACTGTGAGTCGTGTCAACTAGGCAAGCATGTTCGCTCTTCCTTTCCCAACAAAGTTGAAAGCCGAGTTGATTCTCCTTTTTCAGTTATCCATTCAGATATATGGGGACCGAGTCGTGTGTCTTCTAATGGCTTTCGATATTTCGTTACCTTTATTGATGAATTCTCTCAATGCACTTGGGTTTTCTTAATGAAAGAACGATATGAACTTTTGTCTATTCTCACCACTTTTGTTAATGAGGTCAAAACCCATAGAAGTGATAATGCAAAAGAATACTTTTCTTTTGTTCTTTCTTCTTTTTTGTCATCACAAGGCATTCTCCATCAATCCAGTTGTCCTCATACCCCTCAACAAAATGGCATAGCTGAAAGGAAGAATAGACATCTTGTTGAAACTGCTCGGACCTTGTTACTTCATGCGAATGTACTGTCCGTAGACATGGGGAGATGCAACCTGTTATTTAATTAATCGGATGCCATCGTCCTCTCTTGATCATAAAATACCTCATTCCATTTTATTCCCTAAAGAGCCACTATTTCATGTCGCTCCACGGATATTTGGATGCACTTGTTTTATTCATGACTTGTCTCCGTGTCTTGATAAGTTTGCTTTGCCAGAGCCATCAAATGTGTCTTTTGGGATATTCAGTTACTGAGAAGGGTTACAAGTGTTACCCCCGTGCAGAATCGTTATTACATTTTCTGCGGATGTAACGTTCTTCAAGAAAAGTTTTACTTCTCAATATCCATAGTTCAGTCTCATACTATTCAAGAGGTCTTTCCGATTCCTTATCTTGGTCCATCACCTTCTTTGTCGAAAACTACGGATACGACAAACTCGAGCAATCTCAAAGGTCACCCATCATATTCGTCGTCCACGTGTTTATTAATTGGAATGAAAGACCAGTGAATCATGTCCGCTCCGGCGGATGACCCTACAACGGACCTACGAAGGAAACCTTGACTTGCCCATTGCTCTTAGGAAAGGTACTCGGTCAACCCAGAATTCTCATCCTATTTATAATTTTTTAAGTTATCATCGTCTTTTTCCCTCTTACTATTCCTTTGTGTCATCCTTATCTTCTGTTTCTATTCCTAAACATGTTCATGAGGCACTTGATCATCCAGGATGGCGACAAGCCATGATTGATGAAATGTAGGCACTTGAGCACAATGGTACTTGGGAGTTGGTTCCCCTTCCTTTTGGCAAGAAACCTGTTGGATGCCGCTGGGTGTATGCTATTAAGGTTGGCCCAGATGGATATTGATCGTCTCAAGGCTCGTCTGGTGGCCAAAGGTTATACACAAATTTATGGTGTTGACTATGGAGATACCTTTTCCCCAGTGACAAAAATTACTTCTGTTCGATTGTTTCTTGCCATGGCTGCCATTCATCATTGGCCATTATATCAGTTAGATATCAAAAATGTCTTTCTTCATGGTGAACTCGAAGAAGAAATTTACATGGAGCAACCGCCTTGCTTTGTTGCTCGGGGAGTAGGATTAGAACGATCCCTCTATGGGCTTAAACAATCTCCACGAGCTTGGTTTGGGAAATTTAGTTCTGTTGTCTAGGATTTTGGACTAAAAGCAGTAAAGCAGATCATTGATCTTCTATTGTCATACTTCTTCGAATAAATGTGTTTACTTGGTGGTTTATGTTGATGATATAGTCATCACAGGAAATGATCATGAAAGAATCTCTCAACTTAAGGAACATCTCTTGACCATTTTCAAACCAAGGATTTGGGAAGTTAAAATATTTCCTTGGCATTGAAGTTGCTCAGTCAAGTAATGGGATCACAATCTCACAAAGAAAGTATGCATTGGACATACTTTGAAATGTATGTTGGATTGTAGGCCCGTTATGCCCTATGGATCCAAATGAAATTACTACCTAGTGCCCCTCGATCTAGAAAGATATCGAAGATTAGTTGAAAAACTTATCTACCTCACTATTACTAGAGGATATCTCTTTGCGGTTGGGGTAGTAAGTTTCATGCAATCCCCTCATGCGATCATTGGGATGATACGACTCGAGATATATCAAAAAGGCAGGGAGAAGGGCTACTTTATGAAGACAAAGGAAACATCGAAATAGTTCTGTATTGCGATGGTGGGCTGATCACCAATTGACGGATGATCTACTTGAGGATATTGTGTTTCTATTGGAGGGAATGTTGTCTCTTGGAAAAGCAAAAACAAAATGTTGTTGCACGATCTAGTGCGAAGGGAAAGCTATTATCTGACCACTTGTGAACTTATTTGGATCAAACAACTTCTTCAAGAATTGAAGTTTGGAATGATGAAGTTGTGTTGTGATAATCAAGCTGCCCTTCATATAGCTTCTAATCCAGTGTTTCATGAAAGAACTAAACATATCGAAATTGATTATCATTTTGTTCGTGAGAAGGTTCTTTCTAAGGAAATTCCTATAGCTCTAATGATCAACTGGCAGATATCATCACAAAATCTCTAAGGGGGCCGAGAATTCAATATATTTGTTCCAAGCTTGGAGCATTTGATTTATATGCTCCAGCTTGAGGGGGAGTATTGGAATTAGTAGCAATTAATTCAGATTCATGAAGCTAACAATTCATGTGCCTAGTTTATATCTATGCATGTACTTAGGAAATAGTTGTCATTAATATCTTTGTAAACATAAATTGTATTTATGATCAAGTGTATATAAATATCAATGTGCTGAGTGCATTTTCACTGCAGCATTTTCAAAAACACTATTGTCTAAATTATATCCAAGTCTTTCAATAGAAAGAATATATTTAACCTCGGCACCAGTATTTTATGGATTTTGAAAACCTTCTTGTGGATGAGTAGTGTCTGAATTCTTCTTTTACCCCCAGAAATAGACTGCATTATTGTAGTTGGTTAGCATTTTGCATTATGTTGGTGTTGCTTTTGTCTTGTCGCCTGTTTTTTTTGGGGGGAGGGGGGGTGTTCAATTTTCTGTTCCCAGAGAGTGGTAGAGATTGGAAAAGCAAATAATGGCTTAAATTTTTTAAACATAATGTTCAAGATATATTTCTAAAGAAGCATGTACCACACGGTCCACACTTGCTGATGGGACCAGCTCACATGATAAAGAGAGTATCTGCTCCTTCTGAATTTTAAGTCATAAATTATTCAGCAATGATGTAGTTTATTGATCTTGTATGATCATAATTTTGGATTAGTTTTTGGATATTGGTTGCTTTGCTCCTTTTATTGCAATTACATCCCTAACTGCCATGGATGGTAATTCCCATTAAGTAAGTAACCACAAAAACAACAACCAATCCTTATCCCACTAGATGAGGTCAATTACATGGTTCAAATAACACTATTTGGCTCTATCAAAAACCAAAATTTCACTGAAATAATTTAAAGCAAGGAATTTTATAATAGTTTTTTCCTAATATTTTCTTATGTCTTCCTCTCCTATTTTAATCAGACTATCTTCCATTTGATCCACATTTTTCACTAGTGCCCCTATTGGCTTCTCTCGTATGACATGTCATGATCAAATTACCTTAAGCGAGTTTCCATCATAGTCTCCTCCATAAATGCTACTCCAACTTACTCTTCGATATATTTGTTGATAATCTCATGTTTTCTTGAATCTTCACTCATCCACCTCAGGATTCTAATCTTTGTTACTCTTAGATTTTGGCTCTTCTTGGCACTTCACTGCCCAATCCTCACCAATTTTAAAATGATGTATATGATTAATAAAATCTACCCCATGACTGTGTTTTCATTCCTGTTCCATAATTTCTGAATTTGATTTCAGAAACTACTGCAGAAAATGGTATTGTCAAGGAGCAAGCTCAGCCTATAACATCAGAACAGACATCCAATGGGGTTAATGAAGACCACTCTCTTCAAAAGGGGGACATGTATATGACACACAGCAGGCACAGAGCCGGCGAGGCTGCCATTATGTATGAACATGGATCTGACGTTGAGGCAGTAATGCCAAAGCTTCGGCATTCTGATTACTACACACTGCCTCGAATCCAAGAACTGGCGGCCAAGGAAAGAGCTGAACCAGGATTCTGCCGTCATGTCAAGGACTTCATGGTGGGAAGACAAGGTTATGGCTGCATCAAATTCTTGGGTGAGACAGATGTACGACAGCTTGATCTTGAGTCTCTTATCAAGTTTAACAATCGTGAGGTGATTGTCTACATGGATGAATCCAAGAAACCTCCTGTCGGACAAGGGCTGAATAGGCCTGCTGAGGTAACACTTCTCAATGTTAAATGTATTGACAAAAAAACTGGACATCAGTATACAGAAGGGCCAAAGGTCGAGAAATACAAGGAGCTGCTGAAGAGGAGGGCTGAGGAGCAAGGTGCCGAGTTTATATCATATGATCCTACCAAAGGAGAGTGGAAGATTAAGGTCAACTACTTCAGTGGCTACAAGCTGGTAGATTAATACAGTTGGGATGCATGTTGACAAAATGAGAGGCAATCTGTTGGTGGAGGAGAGGACAGAAGTACATTTCTTATTTGTCATTAGATTCAGCACCATAGTTTTGCATGCGCAGTTTGTTTTTCATGTAAATCTTTTCTGGATTGTGTAGTTAGGGTTTAACCCAACGCAGTTGATGTGTTTTTACCTTGCGCTGGGGACTTCTATTGGGCGTACAGTTCGGATGTTCAAATGCGATGTTTGTAGTCTTTTTGATTAATGCAAGTGGGATAGTTCTTTTTGACAAAAATGAAAAAAATTTCTAGTGATTAAATCTTGTGTTTGATTGGTCTGGTGGAAGCTACACTCGTACTTGGAGACGGTGATATAATTATCCAAACAGGTGAAGAAAAAGGGCCAAAGTGAGATGCGAAAAAAATGACCGATCTATTACTAAAGTTAAGCAACCTATACTGCTAAACCAAGGTGCTGTGAAAATTTGCTTATATAATAATTCCTTTTTTGGGTACTGTAACGTCTTAGTCTCACTAGACTTAATTATTAACTTTTTTGGCTTATGTTTTTTTTTTAAACACCGGGAGTTCATTTATTATCGCTCTTTGCTATGGTTAGTCGAACCGTTCACTGTCTTAGTCTCATATCTCCTCTACTAAGTCTAGCTAGTGTGCTTTCCTTATTAATTCTGTGTTGAGATGTTTTTTCATTAATGGAAAGGAACAGAATAAATGATGATAAACTGAAAAAGAAATGGAAGGAATAGAACATAATTATCATTCTTTTTCTTTGAAAGTTTCATTAACGGAACGAAACTTTATTATCTACGTGTTTCTTCCTATTTCACCTTAATTTTGAAAAGAACAAAAGTTTGTCATTTGAGTGGAAGAGAAGGAAAATAATTCCTCATGTGTTCCGTTCCGTTCTCATGTATTTTAAAACTCCCAAATAAAAAAAATTATTTTCCTTCTCCTCATTACCTATCATCCAAACATAGAGTAAGAAAGAAAAAAAATTTCTTTCACTTGTGGTTCAGTTCTTCCTATTCTAAGTGATGCGTCTTTCTTCTTCAAGAGGTAAAGTAAATGGTCATTTTTTTTTTCAATTTTTAGTTTAGTTACCAAGATTTTATTAAGCGTCCATAATGCATATTTGAAACTTTTTAATAGAGATGCAAAGATCATTAATACACAGAGATAATTATATTATCATATGCTTAGCATTGCTTTTTCTTAGTCATTAGTTATGTTCATGCCTACTACTAAGTTAGGCTTTATATATCATCACTAGCAAAAGGCCTAGTCTATACATCAAAATAAGAGTATCTACTAAACCCTTAAGTAGGTGCGGCAAAAAAATAAAAAATAAAAAACAACTAAACATGTAGGATGTTGCATTTTGCCTAGGTGCTAGTTATCAACATCCCCTTCCCTTGTAGTGAGGACCTTCACGAAACTCCAATCTCTAGGGATGGAAATAGGCCAGTCGGCCTGTCAAGAGTCTGTGGCCTGGCCTGTTTTAGGCCTGACTTGACCTGACTTGTTTACAAAATGAGTTAGGTTCAGGCCTTTTTAAAAGCCTGTTTCATTTAGAAGGTCAGGTTTGACCTCTCAGCAAAGCCTGTTAAGCCTATTAGGTGGGCCTGTTTATACTTATTTATAAATATATTCTTTTTTTTTCAATGGCCTTTCAAGGCCTGTTTGAAGACCTAAGCCTATTTGAGGCCTATATGAAAGTCTTGGGCTGCTGGCCTATTTAGAGGCCTTAACAAGCTTCTAAACAGGCTTCAGGATAGGTCAGACTTTTTAAACAAGTCAAGTCAAGCCCAAAAAAAGGCCTTTGATAGGTAACAGGTCAGACTCAGGCCAGATATTTATAACACAGGCCTGGCCTGTTTAGGGTGAAGCCTGGCCTGGTCTGGCCTGTTTCTATCCCTACCAATCTCTGATACGAAGACCCATGAGTAGTAGTAACTAATAACTACTTTATAGTATGACATTACTATAGTTTGAAATATTACGAAAAGGGGAGTGAGATCGAAATCTCAATAGAGGAAAGACAACATAAAGTTAGTTTGAACTAATGATATTCCAGCCACAAGATTTACGGAAAACATTTACTAAATTTTTCCTTCAATTTTTAAACAATTCTAGACTAAATTTTTCAAAATTCTTTTTTTTACTTAAAATCTCATATTAGCAAAATAAGTAAAAGTTTATGAAACTTCTAAAGGAAAATTATCATTTCTCACCTCTTATTTCTTTTCTTAAGGACCTTGGTCCCATTTCTTAAGGGCACCTTTCTTACTTTGATTCATGATTACTTGTGCTTACATTCTCTAATGATCTCATATCCAAATGAAGGGCATCCCCTCTCATTCATCATTCTCGTCATGGTATCACAACACTTGCACATTGATCTAAGGGATATTCTTATTTTCCTCCACATAGACAAAAATTCACTTTCTCATTTCAAAGTGAGGCATATTTATAATAAGATTCATCTTCTTTATGCTTTTCAAAAGAAAAACGGCATGCTTATTTTTTTTATTTCCAAAACAAAATGTTAAGACATTTTATCAATCAAGCATGTATAGGAAATGAAAACCAATCACATACTTTATATCTACACTTAAGGAAAATATTTTCTTTCTATATAAGTTAAGCATGTAATCAAGTAAGGACTAGCCAATCATAAAATTTCCTAAGATCACAATCTTTCTGCGTTTGGCCAAATCCTATAGAGGATTTCTCAACATGATTTTATTCTTTTTAACTCATCAAAGTCAGCCCCTTATCAAACCAAAAAGTTCATCAAGATTTTTATGCCATGCAACTTGGTTTTAGGGCTTCAAAACAACAAGGAATGATACCAATTCTTTTTTGTCTAGAAGTTAATCCTTTTAAAGTATAGGAAAAACAAATTTTTGACGCAAGACCTTATCAAAAGCATTCAATTTGTAGAATGCACTCAAAACAGAAAAAAAAAATAGTAAAAATGCAAGCATGAACTTCCACTTTCTAGGTCCTAATCTCGGCCTCTACCACTACTAGGCCAAGATCCATGAAAATCACCATCACAGAGGCATGAACAACCATTGAATCATAGTCTAGAGTTCAATTTATCTCACATCAATGATTTTAGGGTTTAAGCATCTTAACCCTTTCAAAGAAACCCATTTTAGGCAATGAAGCACTAGTACGGCTCTCAGGCCGCCGTACCGATGTCCAGTACGTATTGAAAATGGAAACGCGCACGGATCATTGAAAAATGTACGAACAGCTCTCTTTTTGTTTTGGACACGTTCCAAAACGCCCCAAAACGACCAGAAACGTGTAATTGGTCGGTGAATCAAATCAATCCAAAAATTTTGAGATCTTTTTGGGATTAAACTTATCCAATAGATTTAGCCTATTTAACTCACCTTAACCCTATATTTTGAGTCAAAAAGCACCCATTCACCCATGGTTTTCTAGATTTGCAGCCTCCTTCTCCGATCTGCGACTATAACTTTTTCGATAACTCTTTGACCACCATCTCCGACCTTTGCTGCGCGTGTGTTCGTGACAGGTTGTGGAGTAACTCGCTGCAGCACTGAAGCTCATCTCATCTCTCCCTGCTCGAAGCTCTCTCATCTCTCTAGTCGAAGCTCTCTCATTCTATTACTATTTCGGTGTTTCCTCATCAAAACAAATACTTTCCTTTGCACCTTTCAGATACAACACGTGAAGCTTGCTGATGGCTTTAAGCCACTTATCTTTTGTTTTATTAATACTTTAATATTAAAGTTTTACTATCACATGTTTTGGATGTTGAAACTAGTATGTATGATTATTGACTTTTTGGAACTATTAATTTTTTAAATGTTTATCATGACTCTTTTTTAGTTATAAGTTATAACTTTTTCGTTTTCACTTTTCAGCAACTAAAAACTTTCAAGTTTACGTTTTGGAACTAGCAATTTAATTGTGATTGGAAAACTTTTAACTTCTTAATTGATTCAATGTTTTAGAATTATTAATTTTTAAAATTTTTATCCTGACTCTTTTTTTAGTGATAATTTTTAATATTTAAAAATTTTATGATTGATAAATTTTAATATGTGACTTTAATTTTATGAAATTGATTAATTTTATGAATTATAATTTTTGGATTTAATTTTTAGTTTCTAACATTTTTATTTTTATTTTTTAGATCAATCTCTAAAAATGTCTGGGCCTAATAGTAGTTTTAACAACATAATTAGTAAATTTGTTGTTGATGACAAATAAAAAATAGCTACTCCTCTTTAGGTTTAAGTCATAAGAGATGAAGTCCTTACTCCTAGGGGTGGTGGAAATAGAGGATGGGTATGTAACTTTTGCCAGAACCATTATTATGGTTCATATACTAGAGTCAAGGCTCACTTGCTAGTGTTGGAATTGATAGATGTCCAAAGATGAATGACAAATACTCAGCTAAAATTTAAAAAGTTGTTGCATGTGCTAAAGAATCAAGAAAACTAAGAAATATTCCTCTTTCTCCTACATCTATTATTGACTCATTTCAACAATCATCACAATTTGTGTTAGGAAATAAAAGAAGGGCAGGTAACCCTTTAGATAGAGCTTTCAATGCTGGAGCCAGAGAGCAACTTAAGTTTGAATTTGCTAAGATGTTTTATTCTGCCGGTTTGCCATTCAATCTTGTGCGCAATCCTTATTACATTAGTTCATATCAGTTTGCTACAAATAATTCTATTGCTGGTTTTATTCCTCCTAATTACAATTCTCTAAGAACTACATTTTTACAAAGGGAAATGACAAATGTTGAGAGATTACTTGAATCAATCAAAGGGACTGGGAGTGAAAAGGGAATAAGTATAGTAATTGATGGATGGGCTGATGCACAAAGGAGGCCACTGATTAATTTTATGGTCGCTTCGGATGGATGTCCTATATTTTTAAAGGCCATTGATGGTTCTAAGAAGATAAAAGATAAGAATTACATAGCAGGCCTAATTAAATCCACTGTTGAAGAAGTTGGACCCAAAAAAGTTGTCCAAATTATCATTGATAATGCCTCTATGTAAAAGGCAGCTGGACTTCTTATTGAAATTGACTATCCTCATGTTTTTTAGACTCCTTGCGTGGTGCACACACTTAATCTTGTTTTGAAAAATATATATGCGGCTAGAAACACAGAGAAGAATGAGGTTGTTTATAAGAAATGTCATTGGATCACTTTAGTTAGTGATGATGCTATGTTTAATAGAAATTTTTTCATGAACCATTCTATGAGGCTTACCATATTCAATGAGTTTGTGACTTTAAAATTACTTTCATTGCCGAGATAAGGTTTGCTTCCACAATAGTCATGTTGAAAAGACTAAGGCTCATCAAACATGGTCCCAAAATATGGTTATTAGTGAGAAGTGGAACACCTATAGGGAGGATGATGTTGGAAAGGCAACACATGTGAAAGCAATGATTCTTGGTGGGACAAGGTGGATTATATTCTTTCTTTCACAAGGCCTATTTGTGATATGCTTCGATTGTGTGATACTGATAAGCCTACATTTCACTTGATTTATGATATGTGAGACTCAATGATTGAGCAAGTGAAGACTATAATATTCTATCATGAAAGGGTCGAAGAAAGAGGTACATCATCCTTCTATAGTGTTGTTTACCAAATTCTTATTGATCGGTAGACAAAAAGTTGCACACTCTTGCATTGCTTAGCACATTCACTAAATCCTAAGTAAATTCCAATGATTCTTTTTAAATTTTATTTTTTAAAATTTAATTTACTGCATTTATGGTATTAATATTAGTTAAATTTTCTTTTTTATTAAATAGGTATTATAGTCAACAATGGTTTCAACAATGACTAAATAGAGTTCCTCTACATAGAGATCATGAGATTTCCATTGAGAGACAGAAGTGCTTAAGAAGATATTTTACTGATCTTGATGAAAGTAGAGAGGTAACAAGAGAGTTTTCTAAATTCTCTGGAGAGTTAGACGAATTCGGCCTTCAAGATTCTTTAGCAGATAGAGCTCTTTTGGAGCCAAAAGAGTGGTGGATAACTTATGGTTCTAGAGCCTCATTACTCCAAGGCGTTGTCTTGAAGCTTCTTGGACAACCGAGCTCATCATCATGTTGTAAACGGAATTGGAGCACCTACTCTTTCATTCACTCCATGAAGAGAAACAAGATTAATCCTAAAAGGGCTGAAGATTTAGTATATGTACATACAAATCTTCGTCTTTTGTCTAGGAAGAGCGAAAATTATAATAGTGGAGAGAGCAAAATGTGGGATCTCGCTGGAGATGAATGGGTGCCATTTGATGGTGCTGAAAGCCTTGAGGTTGCATCCTTATCACTTGATGAACCGGAGTTAGAGAAGTAGTTATTATCCATGGATAATGAATAGTTTAATTTTCAACAATGACTTTAGTATTTAATAAAACTATTTATTTTGTACTTTCAATTTTTTTATGATTTATTTGCTGATACTTAATACTTTAAGTTATTTAAAATGACATGTTTTATGATTTTTCATATATATGTTATGTCGTATCCTGTCGTACCCGTATCCTAATTTTTAAGAAATTTTCGTACTCCCATACCTTACCCATATCGTACAGGATACTCATACCCGTATTTGTGCATCATAGATTTTAGGTAAAAGAAAAAAAACAAAGAATAGATAGAAGTATAAAAGATAAAATCTTCAAGAGGCCTTCATGCAAGGCTTCATTACATCTGGGAATCGTCAAAACTCAAACAAGGCTTGTCCTTTCCTCACTTTTTAGAACCTGCCAACGTTTTTACACAAGAATAGGGAAGAAAAGAAACAAAAATTGTAGTTTTATCCATTTGAAACCAAGGTCACATTATTAGTAATTTCAAGGGTGTCCATGGTGTAAAAACTAAAAATTGGTTCTTGCAAGAGGCTTAAAGGTTTGGGTTTACCTAAAAAGAAATGAAAAAGATGAAGAACCCTTAACTAGAAAGGAAAGAATGGAAGGAAAAAGGTAGGTTTTCATCCTCTACT